>ML677333.1:22827111-22858714 GCA_007922305.1 Dermatemys mawii
TGTGTGTGTGTGTGTGTGTGTGTGTGTGTGTGTGTGTGTGTGTGTGTCAAATTATGACAAAGAGCTACATAATGAGTGTAAATGATCCTTTGGATCCACTTTGGTCTATGGTGCTCATCATCATCAATATATCTGAAAACATGTGAGCTAATGTGTTGATTTTATGTATTTGTCTATCTTTGATTCAATACATTGTCATAATTGTAAATTAAAGCTAGAGTCTTAATTTTGGGGCTTTTATTGATTTAAACTATATCAAAATTATGTGATCATTAGCATATTTTTACTGTTAGTCTAAAACAGAGAAATCTCTCCTGGCATCTGGCATTGCCACTATATAGGGTAAATGTTCCAAGGAAGTCTTAATTACCTCTCAAAACTATGTAGACATTGTAAAGCTCCTGTTGCACTCTCAGTAGAGCAAGTTTGCAAATTTTAGCCTAAGTTTTCAACTTACAATTGGGGTTTTTCAGCTTCCTGCTCACAGCATTATTTTACTGAAAAATCGGACAAAGTAATGAGTGACACTAGTAAAACATGAACAAATTGTAAGAGACCATAGACCAGTTACTATTCTTTTTTAATTCCAATTTGACAATTGGCATGAAAAAGTTAATGGTTACAAATTAAATGTCATAGACAGACCTACTAGCAATGCAAAGAAGTGGTTAAACTGCTAATGAAAAATTTAGAGGAATCCTTGTCTGGTGTAGTGTTGCCAAGAAAGCCTCCTAACCAATGTTCTCTCTAATTTTTGACAGGCTGTGTGCACAAAAAGTTTCTTCTGTACAAATTTTTGACAGGCTGTGTTGCAAAAAAATTCTTTTGTGCAAATTTTTGTGCTTCTGTGCAAATTTTTGTGCTCACAATGTTTTGCCGTGTGTGCAGGATTTAAGATCTGTGTGCACGCGCACATGCGCACAGCTGAGAGGGAACCGTGCTCCTAACTCTCCTCACTGCTAACACTAATGTGAAAAAGGAAGGGCGGGAGAAAAGGGTGTGTGTGTACATCAGCACTCCCCAGCTGCTAGAAAGACCTTTTAGAACCATGATCAGTGACAGTAAAATAGAGCAGCCTGGGGCTTTTTTATTTTTAAATGTTAACTATGGAGGTTCTATCACCTACTCTCAAATCAATAATGCAAACTGGTTTATGTGCTCTTGTAGCGGACTCCCATACTATCAATGTCACAAATGACATCTCTTGGCTCAGAAATATCATCTATAATTAAGACAACTTAATTTTCACCTACATGTCAGTTTAATCAGGGGGAGAAATGCTGCCTATGTTTCAGACTGGGCTTTAGAAAAATGTGTAGTCTTCTTTCCAGGAAAAAGGCTTTTCTATAATTCTCAATTTTATCGATTTTTATTCATGTAAGACACTCAACATTATTTCAACATAGTCTATTCTATTTATCATGAATGACTTTAGAGTTGGTTGAGATTGAAAAGACCCTGATGTGAAGTGTGTATTTCTTTCCATAGTGTTATCATCATGACAAATGAGAAAACCCATTGTGCTTCTCAATTTACTGCAAATACTAATGATTGCTAGCAAGATTTAAAACATAAAATATCTAAATGGTAATAAAAATAATAATAAAAACAATCCATAGACAGGTTAAAAGATAATTCAAGTATCTTTTCACTATTAAAGAAGCATACCTTATCATTCAGAAACCACCTTATTTCAGAGACTACTTAAAATACTCCAGCAGTATGGGCAAGCTGTAAGATTATTACTATTTCATTAAACATTATATAGATGTTAAAATCAATATTAATTTCATTAGGAAATATTCTTTGGCTGATATGAAAGGGAGGTTACCTACCAGTAAATGGAGTTCTCCAAATATATTGCTTCTACAGATCCACAGATCTACAGATCTAAAATCTGCAGCTTTGTCTCTCAATCTTAGAACCATTTTAAAGCAATTTTACTGTTGGGTGTACACGTATCCAACATTCCCATGGATTCATGGATACCATGAGAAATATATGATCCACTTCTAAGAGTTGTCCTCAGTTCCTCTCCACTTAATCCAAACAAGCTACAGTATCCCAAAGAAGGCTCACTGTGGCTGTGTGAGGCAATATTTTCAGGACACTAGTAATTAGGAAGTTTTTCTCATGAAATTGCCATGGTAGAAGGTTTGAAAGAAGCAATTCCAATGAAGAGTGATTCAGGGTAATCTTCTTGGAATAAAAATCCCCTATGGTTCCAGAGATGAGATAACAGTATTAAGTAAATGTGGTAACTGGACTTTATGTGTCAGTCTGACAAGTCAGAGATAAAGATATATTATGGAACCAAGCCATGGAGATGACTAATTATCTGGTAGAATAGGCTAAGCCTTTTTGGTGCTGATACTCCGGCCCATTTGTTGTAGGTGTTGATATCGTTTTAGCTCTTTTGATCATTTATTGACAGAGATCTCTTTCCCCTTTGGATTTTTCTCCAAGGGCACAAACAGCAGGACTACCACCAAGATGGCTTTTTAAGTGATAACTCAAGGTCTTTTTGACATCAAATTTATGCAGATTAGCCTCCAAAACATTCTGAGAGACTTTGTGGAAAAGCCCAGAAAGGATTCAAAACAAACTGGAATACCCTCTGTAATGGATCTCAGTATAGTCTTACAATTCAGTTATATACTTCCATATTTTAATTTATGTATGAATTGTAACTGGAGTTGTTATCTTAGTCTCACAGACCACTAAGGGAGAGGGTTCTGAGAGACAATTAAATAGCTCTTATAAGATGCCTCTATAAATTAAGCAGCCTTTTCGTCTCATCGTCCAAGGAATGTTTTCTAAGTCTAATGCTTCTTGTTGCCCTTCTTTTGACCTTTTTCATTTCTGTTGTCTCTCAACACATGAGACTAGAAAGTGCTCTTCTTGCTGATCTATACGATAGCCAGACTTTTCTTTGAGAACTTGGACCACCTTCAATTTGATGATGGCAGAAAAACTCCAAGGACCATTCTTATGTCTCAAAATTCCAAATCAAACCTATGTAGCCTGGTCTCTCTTTACTACGTATGTGCTTAGAAATTTCCCCAATCCTGAAACAGACATATCCGTATCTATAATCAGAGCTAAAAAATTTGGTCACTAAATGCTTTTCATTCAAGCACACACTGGTGTGATGAACTTCATATCAGACACTGCACATACCTGGGAAATAATGAGTGCTTGACCAGAACTAAAAGGCTGCCATGATTTGACTTCTGAAAGCAGTCACAAATGTGCATGGAATCATCCAAGGAAAGACCTGACCATCCACTTGGCTGAATCTTTACTAACAGAGCTGAGGAAGGATTGTAACGTGGCTCCTGTAAATGTTAAGATCAGTGTTGCCTGGAAAGTCAATTTCTCTGCTTGAGCAGAGAGCAAGTGAGCTGCACAACTCAAAAGTCTGTTGTGATGGACTGTCACATGGAAACAAAATGGACCAAGAGGTCCCCACAAAGACATAGGAAAGGAGAATAGTATCAGCCTTGGTTCCAAGTTGCCAGCTGAGATGTCAGAATTGCTGTTTCCCAACAAGTTGCAAGATTCAAGGGTGCTGAAAAGACAGTCCTTAGCCTGGGTTGTAAGCAACAAGCAGATTGAGGCTGATGCTGTTAGTCTTGGGAATGAGGCCCAAAGTCAGCTCCCATATGATGCTGGGAATGCCTCTATTACTTGAAGCAAACTATTTTCTTCCCAAAGGCAAGCTGAGAAAACCCGAGAGGTCAAGCTGTTGTGCTGGTTGCCTTAATTCTTCTCATGACACCATTGATCTTACTGCTAAACGGACTGAGATACACTTTCCTCAAGGAACCGAGAATATATCTTTATAATAATGGCTAAGGCAAAAGAAACAGCTGGTATAGAATAGAACTTCAAAGATACAAACACCAGAGTTACAGACTGACGGGTCAACTGGACACCATGGGGAACCAGAAGTAAACTGTTAGTCAGCAGAGACAAAACAATCAATCAAACAAGTACTGTAGTGTGCCTGTATTGCATCTTAAAGGTAGGCACATCTGGGCTGCCTATCCCCTCTCCCACCCTGTATGCACCGTAGCATGTGGCAGCCACTTACAGGTAGGAGGCGGGGAACACTGTAAGTATCAGGGAAGAGGTAGCCAAGTTACCAAGGTGTCTCTCTCTCACACACAAGTACACACTCATACAGACACACACTGATGAACAGACTGATAGAGCAAGTAAACAAAGGGGAGTTCTGGCAAAATGTGAAGGGATATTGGGTCAGATTCTCAGTTGATATCAAATGGCATAGCTCCATTGAAACTAATGGAGCCATAGCAATTTACACCTTCTATGGACGTATAAAGGCTAAATTCTCAGAAATTCAAAGGGCTAAGCTCTCAGAACTATATCATTTATTCAGTTGAATAGAAATTGGTTTAGCAACATGCAACAGCCTCACTACTTTAAATAAGTCATTTAAAGGAAAATAATCATCATATATTACTGCACTGATGTTCTTTATAGGAGCATCCTATGTTCATCTCATTAGGCTGCTAGAGCATCAAAAACGAGATGGTAACATGACATAGTTCAATTAGAATTTTAATTATACATTTCAATTAAATTATTAAGTAGATTAGACCATTTGTAAGCTTTATGGTAGTAATTCCCTAAAATAAATGTGCTTTTTTAAATTAGGATGCTGGCATAATCATTGGATGCCTTCACTGTTAAAATTGCCAAATAGATAAAACACAGTGTAGTTTCATAAATGCATTCTTACCTTGCCTTTGGAGCATAAATTTTCCGAAGTCTTTTCCATGCATATCACCTTGATAAGTAAACACACCTCTATCAAGCCCTGATGATACCTAGAGTACATGAAAATGGGAGGAAGATGGCTGAAACAAATAAGTAATAATCACTTCTGCAGTTGGAATAAATTCATTCTAACTGGGTATGATTCAGAATAATTATTTGGAGTCAGTTATAGTTCAGTTATTTTTACTCTTTGATAAGTAAAGATAACATTTATGCTTCAATCTTTAAATGTTAAAAATCATAGCTACAACTTAACACAGATTTTAAAAAATAACAGTTGAAAATGACAATTTCATTTTGAACATGAAAGTCTTGCATGCAATGGCAGTTCTTAAAATCTTAAATGTTTATCTTTCCACTTGACTTAGATAACTAAATTAGTATTTAGGGAATCCTTGCATTTTCAGTACGCAGAGTACTTTCTATACTAAGTATTGTAAAAGACAAGGGAATATAGCAGAGAGTGAACAAATTTTATATATTTGCCTAAAGTAAAACTGACAAATCTTTAAGAATTACCACTAGAACTGGGTGAAATTTTTCAGATAAATAACTTTTTGTCAAAAAATGCAGCTTTGGATTCACTTAAACTGCAGTATTTGTGAATTTGAATGAATTTGGCACATAGTTTCATCAGAATTTTTTTTAATTGAAAAGTAATTTCAAAATGATGTTTACTTTTGAAATTTATTTTAAAATGCAAAAGAGAACAGAAAGTGGGGTGAGAAAAGAAATAAAATGCAATAAAAAAATCAGGAAATAAAAAGGTTTCAGTCAAACAAAAAGTTTTGTTTGACCCAAAATGACGTTTTTTAATTTTTTTTCTTTTGGAGAGTAAAACAAAAAGTTCCATGCCAGGTTTACCTGAACTATTATTTTTCTGGTTTGGCCATAGAAGCAAAATAAAAAATCAATTATTTGCTCAGCTGTAGTCACTGCTGAGCACTGAGCAAAAGAAAATGCCAGAGCATTGAAGCAAGTGGGTGAAATTTATAAGTGAAATCAAATATAAGATATAGGAAACATCTCTCTAGATGTCAGCATAACAGCTACACATCGTTTTTACTGAATCTGAGTCACACCTGCGTTATTTCTTAATAAGGGAAGACAATTATTGCATCCCATACACAGCCTATTAGCCTATATTTCTGTAACTTCATAACTTCATTCTTGCATTCTCAAAGACAACACCACTCCTCAACATATTATTAAAGTACACTTAATTATGTATAGAACAACAATAAAAAGTGATGTTTATAAATGAAAAAAACTCATGTATTTCTTCTAAAACAAGCCACAAACATAGGAAAATATGTATATCTACTTTTTTTTTACAGTGTAGAAAAAATGTTAATATTGCAGAGCATATGGACACATTATATACATATAAGAACATAAGAATGGCCCTACTGGGTCAGACCAAAGGTCCATCTAGCCAAGTTATCCTGTCTTCTGATAGTGGCCAGTGCAGTGTGCCCCAAAGGCAACAGAACAGGTAATCATTAAGTGATCCATCTCCCGTCACTCATTCCCAGCTTCAGGCAAACAGAGGCTAGGGACACACATTTCTCTTAGAAAAAGGAAAAATATGGGTATGTTCTATACATAGCTGTGTTCAACAATCATAATAAAAAAGATATAGTAAACTAGAGGCTGCCTTAAGCCAAGAAAGCACATTTATAGAGTTTGATTTACTTACATAGCCGTCTAGTGCCCAGTTATCATTTTCAAACTTGCTTACAAAAGTTTCCACAGGTCCTTTAATCTGAAAGACTTTTAAAAGCAAATGAGCCTCTTCTTTCTTGTAAACACCTTTTAAGAGAAGAGTTTAAAATGTCTTTTAAACAAAGATTTTTAAATGGTGTCCCATGTAGTTAACATTTACAAAAACTTATGTTAATGACTGCCATGAGCCCAAGTATTTATTGTGTAAAATATTCTATACTACATATATGACTTTAGTTCTAGGATATTCTTTGTACTCTAGGAGGATCCAAACCAGGGACTGCTGCACTGGCAGTGAGGGGATAAAATTGGGCCAGTCACCCGACACCCCAGCACCATGCTGGACATCCCCACTCTCTGGGGGCACTTGGACCTAAGTGATGCCTCCCGTCCCGTCCCCCCGACACATCACGGCCATATGACTTTGAGTGGAAAATTGGAGAAAGGAGTCAGCCAGGGACTACAGCTGGTAGCAGAAGCAGCCAGTGCAGAGACATCCAGAGAATTTTCTACACTTTTGACTGGAATTCCTCTGTTCTATGCTGACTGGCTGTTTGCTCCAATCTTCTCCCTGCCCCCTTTCCCCTCTTCTTTACAGTCTTTTCACCCAGCTTCACTCCACACTTTGCCACTATTACCTTCTTTTCTGTCTTGTCCCTCTCACCCCATTTTCTTTCCCTTTCCATTTAGCTTAACCTCCTGTGCCCCCCAAAATATATGGAACTAACATGATGTTTGCGGACAACTTATCTATTATATTGTTTCCTGCACACTGAGTATGTCTTGTCTATTTAGAGTGTAAACACTTCTGGGAAGGGACTGCCTACTATTGTGTGTCTGTAAAACATCTTGAAGAATGTGGCCCCATTCTTGGTTGGCCCTTAAGAATGAGCATAATAAACATGATTAATAATAATATGTTTTTGTACCGACTTTGACTTTAATCATAAATTAGCAAGAATACTTGTTTCTTCATGGCCAATTTCAAAAATTCTAAATGTGTACTGAAGGTCTGCCTTGTTGCCATAACACTGCCAGTTTAAATTTCAGAGAGATGTGTTTTATCCCAACAGACTGGAAATAAGGCATACATTTTTAATGAAAGAGTAATTAACCATTGGAACAGTTTACTGAATTCACCTTCACTGACAACTTTAAATCACAATAGGATGTTTTTTCTAAAAGATATGCTCTAGGAATTATTTCGGGAAAATCCTATGGCCTGTGTTATACAGTAGGTCAGAATACATTATCACAATGGTCCTTCCTAGTTTTGGGATGTATGACGTACTGTATTACTATAGTAAACATCACAGTTTCACAAAAAGAATGAGTACTTGTGGCACCTTAGAGACAAAGAAATTTATTTGGGTATAAGCTTTCATGGGCTAAAACCCACTTCATCAGATGCACAGAGTGGAACATACAGCAGGAAAAATATATATAGAGAGAGAGAACATGAAAAGATGGGTGTTGCCATACCAACTCTAAGGGACTAATCAATGAAGGCAAGCTATTATCAGCAGGAGAAAAAAAAAACTTGTGTAGTGATAATCAGAAGGGCCCATTTCAAACAGTTGACAAGAAGGTGTGAATAACAGTAGGAGAAAACACAGCATGGGGAAATACATTTCAGTTTGTGTAATGACCCTGCCACTCCCAAATTATTTAAGCATAATTTAATAGTATCCAGTTTGAAAATTAATTCCAATCTATGATTCCTGATGTCAGATTTGTGTCCATTTATTCTTTTGTGCAGAGACTTGAACAGATATGTGGCCACCTTCAGCCCACAACTAAAACCTCTCCAGCACATCATAAAAGATCTACAACCTATCCTGAAGGACAATCCCTCACTCTCACATCTCCTGGGAGACAGGCCAGTCCTTGCTTACAAACAGCTTCCCAACCTGAAGCAAATACTCACCAGCAACAACACATCACACAACAAAAACACTAACCGAGGAACCT
Organism: Dermatemys mawii; assembly: GCA_007922305.1. Taxonomy (NCBI): domain Eukaryota; kingdom Metazoa; phylum Chordata; order Testudines; family Dermatemydidae; genus Dermatemys; species Dermatemys mawii. The sequence continues at coordinate 22,835,614 of ML677333.1, forward strand.
ATCCTTACAACAAAGCTTGTTGCCAACTCTGTCCACAAATCTATTCAAGTGACACCATCATAGGACCTAATCACGTCATCCACACCATCAGGGGCTCATTCACCTGCACATCTACCAATGTGATTTATGACATCATGTGCCAGCAATGCCCCTCTGCCATATACATTGGCCAAACCAGACAGTCTCTATGCAAAAGAATAAATGGACACAAATCTGACATCCGGAATCATAACATTCAAAAACCCATAGGAGAACACTTCAATCACTCTGGTCACTCAGTGACATACCTAAAAGTGGCAGTTCAACAAAAAACCTTCAAAAACAGATTCCAACAAGAAACTGCTCAACAAGAATTAATTTGCAAACTGGATACGATTAAATTAGGCTTGAATAAAGACTGGGAGTGGGCTGGGTCATTACAGAAACTGAAATCTATTTCCCCATGTTAAGTTTTCCCCTACTGTTACTCATACCTTCTTGTCAACTGTTTGAAATGAGCCATCCTGATTATCACTATAAAAGTTCTTTTCTCCTGATGATAATAGCTCAGCATCATTAGTCTCTTAGAGTTGGTACGCCAACCTCCATCTTTTCATGTTCGCTCTATCTATCTATCTAATCTTCCTACTGTATGTTCCACCCCATGCATGTGATGAAGTGCGTTTTAGCCCACAAAAGCTTATGCCCAAATACATTTGTTAGTCTTTAAAGTGCCACAAATACTCCTTGTTCTTTTTGTGGATACAGACTAATATGGCTACCACCCTGAAACCTGTCACCACAGTTACAATGAAAGATGCCTTTCAGTGTGGCAGATAATTCCTGAAACTCTGCCCATACACTCAACCAGGAAAGATGCACGTAGCTGATAATGGCCATTTAAAACATAACTTTTGTCAGACTGTTAAATCAGAACATAAGTTAGCATCCCAAAGAGGAACACATAACTTACTCTATTCTGTAATTAACCCTACCCATTTTATGTAAGGCTGTTATCAAGATGTCTCTCCTTTAAAATGTAGTAAAAATAGTAATAAAAAAAATATATTCCTTTATAGAGCTTTTGACCTTAACAGATCCTAAAGTGCAGAACAAACTATATATGGTATGGATGACTTTGCCTACTACTGAAATACAGCCACCTCAGAGTTTAGCAAGACAACGGTTTAATAGCACAAAGTGACGTACACAACAGCTTGGGACAAGAAATGAAACAAATACTTTATTTGAAACTCTGGGAGAATTTAACTTGGCAAAATGTAACTGACCAAGCTGTAATTTGAGCAGGACACTATGTGTAGCATTGTTACTCTTGTAAAACACATTGAAAGGATTTATAATGACAATATATTGGTCATGATTTTCATTTTACATATTGCATAAATGACCCATATAATCAGTTAGAAGATATTACTGATGTAATTCTAATTTTCGTGTTTAGCGTTTACAATAGCAGAAAACATGACAAACTGGAACAATCGAAAAAGCAACAAACCAGATATTTCTACTACTTAATTTTAAACTTACCTGACAGTTTAAGTTGTACATTGGATGATTCAATGAATGTGGCATTCACCTTGCTGTTTGTAGTATTGAACCAGTCGATTGTTAGAGTAGCAGGTTGCCTTTTCCCTAGATACTCATAAAATCCCTTCCACAATGAATTTATGAAAAACACATCTGAAGGAACTGAACAAATAAGCAGTAAACAAAGGAGTAAATCACCAGAAACCAAAAGTAAAGTAAAATAATCTTTTCATCTGTCAGTATTTATTAAAATTTACATTAAAGCACCCATGCATTGATCTGAGTGCTTTTACGTAAAGATATAGTGTCAGAGACAATGTCTATAATGAACTTCCTGCACAGCTCACAGAATATCATGCTTGCTTGGCACAATACAAATCATTATAATAACCCATCAGTCTATATGCCTCAGTTCTCCTTCTCCTCAGTTCTCAGAAAAAAAGAAGAAAGTTCTTGAGTAGAGCACCATTGTAGAGATTGCCCTGTTGGAAGTCCTGTCCTGTCTCCCCCATAAGCGCATTAAACCAGTCTTCTGTGAGCTGCAGTGGATGCTAGTGGATTTCAGGTGCAGTTTAAAATGGTGTTTTAAGAAAGCCCTACATGGCTTGCAAGACCAGTTTCCTCCCCATGCCACACCACTATATTGGCACTCAGTGGAGATGCTGGAGCTGGAACTCCCTCATTTCAAGTGTGAATCCCTTGCATTTGGAATTTACTTTTCCCCCAGTCTGAAATAGCCTGAATCTGTTCTCCCAAGCCTTTAAGCTAGAAAGGGAATAATGAGTGGAGGTGTGTGGGAGGTGGGTATTTTTGTTCACTTGCTTGGATGTTTTTATTCCCTCCACCCTACCGCACTCTCTGTTATTGATAGCAGTGAAATTGTTGGATTTCTAATTTATTAAAGACTGACTTTTAAATATTTGGCAAAGATGTGTACAACTTGGTAGAGGTGACTTTTAGTATTCTGCAGTATTGAAAATAAGAAAACACATATAAACATAAAATCAGAAGAGGACAAATCTATTAGGGAAAAGATTTTAATTTTAGGGAAGAGGTGTTCTCTGGGATTCTCATTTCCTCCTTTACCCTTCCTACATGCCCACTGTCCTCCTACACACATCCCTCAATGCACAACTGTGTAGCAATACTTTTGAGCTAAGGAGGAATGATTTAAGATGCCAGTACTAAATAGAGAGAGAAGGGACCCCTCCTCTTGCCTGTGCAGCACACAAAACCCATCAAGTAAAGAATACGGGGCTGACGTCAGATAATCCATGTGACTCTGGGCTGCTTCCATGCCAGAGAAACTTCATTTAAAGCTTTCAAGAGGATATTACAAAGAGTGAATGATTTAAAACAGGCTATTTAAAAAATATTAGCTAGAATCCCAGACTCACAGCATCATGATGAAATGGCAGGTCAAGAAACTATTGTAACCTCAGATTCACTGGGACCCTACAGATGGTGCTCATCAGATAGTCAGAAGCTGCTGCTGGAAGAGTACAATATTTCATTCTCCCCTGGTTTAACTCTTGAAGTGACCAACTGGGTTTTGTGTATTTCTTTAGACCAAGACCAAGAAAATCATATGAATGCTTTCCTCATATTTATTATGGCATGGCACTGGCAATTAATTGTCTAAAAAAGTCACCAACTGACTCTGCTAATTGTATCTTGATCCGAATAATACCGAGTATTAATGTGCACTTAATGAGTAGAAGTAACAATAATATTTAGCATTTCTGGCATGCTTTTCACTTTCAGGGAGTTCTACAACAACGAGAAACAAATTATCAGGTTAAATGTAACATGCTTTGAAAAAATATAAATATCGTTATGCTATAACTCTAATATCTTAGGCCCCAGTCCGGCAATGTGATCTTCATGAGTGATCCGCTCTGCATAGAAGGAGCTCTACTGACTTAAATAAGGCTCTGTGGAATTACAGGCAACCTCCCAGGCAAATCTCATTGTAGGATTGAGGCCTTTCATAACAAGAATCAAACAAAATATTTAAATTGTATTTACTTTTTCCAATGTATTTTATTGTTGAACTCTTACTATTTGCTCCTACACTAGAACAACGCTGAAATATTTAGCTTGCTGGACAACCATTGCATCTAAACATAAAGAAATCAAATCTATCTTTAAAAAGTTGTAAAATGCATGAAAATAACTGTATTAATATTAGACTCTGCAAATCCTAAATCTTAGATTAGGCCCTAAACTATCCCAGAGGGTCACTTTAACTAATAAAACTCCACATTATTCCTGTTGGATAGGTTAGGAAGCAGTGATATTGCTATTTTAGAGATAATGAGTCACAGAGAGTGAATAGTCTAATCCTTTAAGATGCTGCATGCCTCTTCCCAGAGTCTGAAATCAAGGACATCTGAGGACATTTGGTGAATACGCTGAGCAGAAGCACCTTTCATGTGTTTTAGCAAAGACCAGAGTGAGTGAGTGTCAGAGTTAGGGCTGCCCACTGTTACATAATCCACATGACACTCACATACTCAGGAGTCTTATCATTCCTCCAGTCCCGCCCATCTGGAATGCTATTTATCCAGTGAGGCCGCAGGGATTTCCTTGCAGTTTCTCCTCCTGATCATCAAAGGGCAATATGGTAGAGAAACTGCAGGCAGCCAAGCTGCTTCTCTTTTTCTGAACTCCTGCTGAAGTCAAAGTGGTATGAAGCAATTGGGATAAGGACAACATAGAGAAGCTCTCTGGCCCAGTCTCTCACCGCCCGGCAGTGAAAGGGCCATGAGGGGCGGGCAAGGAAGAGGAGAAAGAACAGGGAAACGGATGGAAACAGGAATAAAGAAAAGTATCATGGCTTTCCAAACCCCTGTAGTTGCTACTAACTCTTCCACCACCTCACCTGAGTGGTGCAGTGGGACAGGCTCCTTGTACCCCCTACATGGTGGAGCATGAGCAGGTGATGGAGAAGAGCCCTGCAGAGGAACAATTACTTTTTCTAATTGGCAAGAAATATCTAAAGAACTAATCCACTATGATAAACAGGCTCCAAATTCAGCAGTATTACTTACACCGCATGTAAAATCAAAGTGGTTGCAAATGGAACCTTACAGAAAGTTAAGTGGAGAGGTACTGAGACAGAGAGGATGCCCCAAAACCATCTGCAGAGGTCATATACATAGAATCATAGAATATCAGGGTTGGAAGGGACCTCGGGAGGTCACCTAGTCCAAACTCCTGCTTAAAGCAGGACCAATCCCCAACTAAATCATCCCAGCCAGGGGTTTGTCAAGCCTGATCTTAAAAACCTCTAAGGAAGGAGATTCTACCACCTCCCTAGGTAACCCATTCCACTGCTTCACCACCCTCCTAGTGAAAAAGTTTTTCCTAATAGCCAACCTAAACCTTCCCCACTGCAACTTGAGACCATTTCTCCTTGTTCTGTCATCTGGTACCACTGAGAACAGTCTAGATCCATCCTCTTTGGAATCCCATTTCAGGTAGTTGAAAGCAGCTGTCAAATCTCCCCTCAGTCTTCTCTTCTGTTAACTAAACAAGCCCAGTTCCCTCAGCCACTCCTCATAAATCATGTGCTCCAGGATCCTAATAATTTTTTTTGCCCTCCTCTGGACTCTTTCCAATTTTTCCACATCTTTCTTGTAGTGTGGGCCCCAAAACTGGACACAGTACTCCAGAAGAGGCCTCACCAATGTCGAATAGAAGGGAACGATCATGTCCCTCGATCTGCTGGCAATGCCCCTACTTATACAGCCCAAAATGCCGTTATCCTTCTTGGCAACAAGGGCACACTTGTTGACTCATGTCATAGCTTCTTGACCACTGTAACCCCTAGGTCCCTTTTTGCAGAACTGCTGCCTAGCCATTCAGTCCCTAGTCTGTAGCAGTGCATGGGAGTTTTCCGTCCTAAGTGAAATTATACAATTCAAAAATTTTAAAATTGTAATTAAAAGTAAGTCAGTGAAATGTTTCTTTAAACTTCCCCCCGTTTATTACTGTTGTTTACTGTGCACAGTTTGAGTAAACAGTGTTATAATTAGTGATATGCAAAAATCATAATCTTTCATTTTATAAAAATGAGTCTTAAAAATAGTTGCTCATAACGACTATATACGACATGAGAGGGTCTGTATTAATGCACTGCTTGGTGAATATAGTTTGAGACACAGACTCTGAGTGAACTTCAGCTGTATTTTAATTAGACAATGAAATACAATGGACCATGCGGTAGCTGAATAATGCATACCTTAGCTGTGCTGTGAGTGAAGAACCTGCAGCCAAGAACCTCCAGCAAACTAAGGTTGCTTATTAATTAGCAGGAATGCACAGTCAACTGTACACTATTGTGATTACTGTAAAAATTGGTGAAATGAACTCATTTATGATCTCAATTGACATTCCTGTTAGCAATCTCAGCAGCAAAGCCAAAAATTACAACTTGGCAGCAGCCCCTGTGGTGCCCTATTATTCTGCGCAGGCCTTAGCTCATTTGGTGAAAAACTCTGTCTATATAAAAGAGACCACTTTAAAGAAATTAGGTCTAACATATCCAATAGGCCAGTGAAAATGCTTGTATATGAAGAAGTGTAGAATACCAAACCTTCCCCCAAAATATATATTTTATATTTCTGGTAGAAGCATATAATCAAATGTAGGTCAAATTCAGTTCAAAATCCATCCAACTTCTGTGGCATGGAGGCCAGCCTAAGTTCTAAAATGTAATTTTTTTGGCTTGCCAGAGCATTCACAATGTGAAAGCCAGACAGATTTTTGACCAAACCTAGCCTTATGTAGTTAAATTCTACCCTCAGTATAAGGCTCTCCATTAGAACACTCTAATATAAAACCATCATTCCTTGCTTCCTGTCTACCTTATACTACATTATCCTTTTGATTTAACAACACCTTTGTACAACGCTCCAAAAGCTGGTGTTGTATGAGAAATCGCTATATAAAAATGATGTTATTATAGAAAGAATTTCAAAGAGTAGGCATTGTTTGCCAGTTATTTTTATGAATATCCAGGACATTTGTCTTCCTTTGTGATGAGTAATGGAATAATTAAGTTAACTGTTAGAAATAGTTTTACTACCCAAAACATACTAGGGTACAAATCAATTTAGTTTATTTAGATCTAAAACTGTTCTGGTATACAAACCTGGAGTTTTAGTTATTGTTTCATTAACTTCTCTCACTCCTTTACCTACAAGTAAAAAAACAAATTATCATTTTATGAACATATTTATTTTTCTACAGAATGCTAAAACATAATGCTTGATTAAAATAATTATCTCTCCTATATTTGCAACAGAAATCACTAAAGCCTAGAACATATTACAGATTCAAACCCATACACCTGCACACATTCATGTGGGAGGGGGAACCCTTGGAAAACCAGAACTTTTATTGTGGTCAATTAGTTCACTATAGAGGGAAGTATTTAATGTATTCAGTCTGAAAGTTTATTGTTTTATATCAGTCCCAGTGCTATAAGAGAGAGCCTTATAGTGAGGATGAATTATGTATCTATGTAAGTTGAATAATATATTAAATCAAAATTAAACAAATACTACTGGTGAATAATGCTAGGGATATGGCACAAACCAGCAAAAAGATTGGAATCTATGCCAATGATGACACAGACAGAACCACATCAGGCGTATGTTAGTGTAGCTTAATGTCAATTTACACCATTTGGGGGTTCCGACCCCATATTGTTAGGTGATTGAAAAATACAAAAGTCAGGCAGATAGATTATTCTGCTGTGTGCTTTCTTTCTTCACGGCATACAGGGTGAAGTTCACCCCTCTGCAAAAGAGCTCTCAAAAGTCCTATGCACTACATAAGTCTTATTTTGAAGGTGAGTAACACATAAGTGGTATTCTGTGCACGGGTGGTGAATTGTACCCTAACAGCTACATGTCAACTCAAAATACTTGGCTCTTGTTAGCTTGCATGCACATATGAACACTACTGGAAGCTTTTAATATTTTGTTTACTGGTCTTAAAAAACAAGGGGGAAAATCTTACACTTCATTTGAGAGGCTGAACTTTAAAAATATCTCTCAAACAACTCTTCATCATAACTAGTGATATATAGCACTCTTAGAAGTTACTTTGCAGGGAACTGGTAATGGAATACAACTAGCTTCATGTCTAGGTCACAGTTCTTGGTAGCAGTGTTTAAAAGAACAGCACACCCAAGTCTAGTAGCAAAACCAAAAAGGTCTACATAAACTAAACACGGTTTAGTTCTTTTCTACAGTTGCAAGTTGCATCAAACAAAACATTACAGGCAGCTAGTCCATAGCACATAGTCTGGTTTTTGTTTTTTGTTATTTAGAAGTGTTAAATGTTTAAATGGTGCAGACACAGAGATTTACAAATCACAATCAATGTAAACATTGTGGGCCAAATTTTGCTTTCAGAATTCTGTATCCAGAGTATGCCACTGTAATTCACAGCAGAATTTGACCCAATGGCTTATTTTCAATTTTCTTGAGTTTTATTGTTCATTTTTATTTTAAACAAAACACATCCTCCATGGATGAAAAACGCATCTAATTTACCCAAAATACCTATATGTGCCCTGCTATGAAATTTTTTAAAAAGTTAAAACCCTACAAATATTGTACATTAAGCACTGAAAAACATATTTGAAGAACATTAAGATTTGACACAAACTGAGATATGAAAGATTATGCACAGTTAAAAGTCACAGCTTGTCTTCAACAAATTGTGGTCTTTTAGTTGAACTTTTTTATTATCTGTAGCTATACTTTTTTCCTCAGTGAGTTTAGGATGGTACATTCACTTTAAATGTATTGGTTTGCTCAGTTTGTGTCATAATCTGAACACTATTATGGCAGTTCGTTTTATTGTAATGTTAATTGGTCCAAATTCAACCCTGGTATATACTCTAAAATCAATAGAATTATACTGCGGAAAAATGAGTTCAATTTCTGTAGACTGTGATATATCATTTGATCAACAACTTACTTTTACAAATAGGTGGCTTTCCTGTCCATTTCATATCTGGTTTACATGTCCGGTGCTCTGATCCACCAGCAAGAAAAAATCCTGGCTGACAGGTATACACCAAAGTGTAACCTAAAGTAGGAAGATCTATTGCTTTCACATCTACATGTGCTGGTGTCTCTGGTTGTCTGCAAGCATGAGCTGAAAGGATTTTTTAGGGTTAGCAAAAGCTGCAGCAAACAGTTGTACACAGTATCAATTTACAGAATTAGGAACAAACACATGCCAATCCATCCCTTTTCACTTAGAAAACTTTCTACCATTTAAAAATGGCAAGCAATTTTTATATTTTGAGCAGAAGTAGCGTTGAGACTTTGTTGTATTGTGTTGTGTACTGCTGTATTGTATACTACTGTTGTATTGTGGGAATTTGGAAATAATGACTCCTACTAATATCATCTATTTCTACACAATACACTGAAGATCCATTATTAAGACAAAGGAGAAAAAGAGTTAAAAGGAAGAAAAGCCAGGGCACATGCCATTTCAAATTATTCAGTGATCAGTATTGTAATGTTGTATTGTACTGTCATAGCTTCAAGAATCACATAAATTCAGTGTCTGAAACAACCTTGAAAATTACAGTGATTACTGTGCTAAATAAATTCATTATAAACATCAAATGAGAAGACAATTACCTTTTGTAACTGGTGTTCTTTGAGATGTGTTGCTCATGTCTATTCCATAGTAGATGTGCATGCTTGCAATGTGCACCGGTGCCGGAAATTTTTCCCCAGCAGTACCCGTAGGAGGAGCCCCACCGCCCCCGCGACCCCTAGAGTGGCACTGCATTGGTGCACTATAAGGGGCGCTGCGCACTCCCCTACCCTCAGTTCCTTCTTGTCAGATCACTCCAACAGAGGGGAAGGAAGGCAGGATGTGGGATAGACATGAGCAACACATCTCGAAGAGCACCAATTATGAAAGGTAACTGTCTTTTCTTCTTCAAGTGATTGCTCATGTGTATTCCATAGTAGGTGACTCCAAGCTATATCTGTTGGAGGTGGGTAGGAGTTCACAAGTTCTTGGGATGGAGGACTGCCCTACCAGCGACATCCCTGGTTTGGGAGATGATCTCATAGCACCATGTGAACGTGTGAACCGAAGACCATGTAGCAGTTCTACAAATGTCCTGACTAGGGATGTTGGTCAAGAAGGCTGCCGACGAGGCCTGCACCCAAGTTTAGTGTGCCTTCACAATTGGCAGTGGGGGGACACCCGCCACGTCATAACAAGATAAGGAAATAGTGAGAGTAGAACCCACTATTTCCTGCCCTTGAATTTCTCAGATACCACTTTCACTGATCCTACCCCAGAAGCTGCACCACCTCCTTTTTGAGCAGGGCTTTGTGTGACAGGTCTCCCACGCAGAACAGGGACTGAGGATGGTTAGACGGGGAGGAAGTCAACTGGAGGGTGTACCCTCTGATGATGGTCTTGAGAACCCACAGGTCTGAGGTCAGTCGCAACCACTCTGGCAGGAAAGCACACAACCGGTTGGAAAAGGGGGGATTTATTGAAGGTGGATCTCTGAGTGGAACTAGTAGGGCGTCCTCAAGCATCCAGTCAAAATAAATTCTTTCCCGCCTGTCTGCCCTTAAAGGACCCAGGTTGCAGGGCTGGCCACTACTACTTGTGGGCCACCTTTTATAGTCTCACAATTTCTTATAGGCGGACTCAAATTTTTGCAGGGTGGGCTGCACGGAGGCCTGCTGCGCTTTGAACTTGTGTTTAGCCGGAGGCAGGGCATAGAGACCCAAGGTTTGGAGGGTCGTGCAGAAATTAGTATCCGTCTGCTCTGCAAACAGGGCCTTGCCATCGAACAGGAGATCCTGTATGGCCTCCTGAGTCTCACTAGACAGCCCAGACAGCAGGAATCATGACAGCCTTCTCATGGAGACAGCAGAGGCCATGGACTGCATCCAATGCCAACTGCAGAGCCACCCTGACTGCCATTGTACCCTCCTCCACCAGCGCCTGGAACTCCTTCCTGTCACATGCCTGGAGGGAGGCCTTGAACTTTGGCAGAGAGCCCCACAAATTGAATTCGAATCTGCCCAAGAGCTTGGTGGCTTGCCACCCGCAGCTAGAAACTTGAGGATGAATAAACTTTTTTTTTCCAAATGAGTCCAGTCTCCTTGAGTCTTTATTCTTTGGGGTAGGGGCCAGCTGGCCCTGCCACTCTCTGTGATTGACTGACTCGACCACCAGGGAGTTGGGCGCTGGGGTGCATACAGGTACTCATGCCCTTTAGCCAGTAAAACAGTACTTGTCCTATGTTCTCTTAGATATGGGAGCCAATGAGGCTGGCGTTTGCCACAGGGTACGCAAGATCTTTGCCATCTCATCATGGAGGGACAAGGCCACTTTGCCCAGTGTGGAAGAGGACAGCACATTAAACAGTGAGTCCAAGGGCTCCTCCACCTTTTCAACTTGGAGATGGAGGCTTGAGGCCACCCTTTTAAGGAGGTGCGGGTTGGCCTGAAAATCCTCCTGCGGGACTGAGGGTGGCGGGGCCACTATCACCACTTCCTGGGAGGGCGAGGAGGCCAGAATCAAGCTTTGGGTGTCTGTAGGCACCGGAGGGTCCACCACTTGGTTGGCCTCTGAGCACTGAAGATGTACCAAGAGATGTGTTGGAGCCAGGGTCAGCACTGACTCTATCAGGATGGTCCAGAGTCTAATGTCCCTTTCTCTTTTCCTCGGGGGCTTGAATGACTTGCAGATCTTGCAACGATCACTGATATGGGTCTCACCCAAACAGCATTAACAGTCCATGTGCAGGTTGCTCCTCAGCACAGAACACCTGCAAGTGTCGCACGACTTAAAATGGCATGCCCCAACCCAGGCACTCTAACTGAACTAAACTAACTTGTAGAACTAAGTGACCACAGGTACTAAGAGAACGCTAAGGACAAGCTGCAGCAATGCTGGGTTTCAAAGTTCTCATGCACCTTCACTGGCAGCAAGAAGGAACTGAGAGTAGGGGAGAGAACAGCACCCCTTATAGCGCACCAAGGCGGTGCCACTCCAGGGGTTATGGTGGGGGGTTCTCCCCCTACGGATACTGCTAGGGGAAAACCTTCCGGCACCGGTGCATGTGGCGAGCACGCACACCTACTGTGGAATACACATGAACAATCACTTGAAGAAGAAATAAAGGTTCCATAGAAAGGTTTTATCATACTTCACTGGGTATAACAGAAATTGTTGCAATAGATACCTCAATCTTTCTGCTACATTTATAACATCTCAAAATTAATCTGAAATGGGATTAGAATTTAATGTCATTTCAAACCAGTAGTTCTCGACCAGGAATACATGTACACCTGCGGGTAAGCAGAGGTCTTCCAGGAGATACCTTAAATCATCTAAATATTGGCTTAATTTTACAACTATCTACAAAAAAAGCACTTGCAAAGTCAGTACAAACTAAAATTTCATACAGACTATGTCTTGTTTATATTGCTCTATATATTACACACTGAAATGTAAGTACAATATTTATATTCCAATTGCTTTATTTTATAATTATATGGTAAAATGAGAGTAGGCAATATTTTTTCAGTAACAGCATGCTATGACACTTTTGTAGTTTTATGTTTGATTTTGTAAGCAAGTAGTTTTTAAGTGAGCTGAAACTTGGGGTGATATGCAAGACAAATCAGAGTCCTGAAAAGGTATAGTAGTCTGGAAAGGTTGAGAGCCACTACTCTAAAGTATTAATTTATTTTAGATCAATGTATTTTATTGGAGCAGTTCACTCATGTAACTCCACCCATTATAGAAATCCAAATATATTGATCTTCCAGCTTCCCACTTGGAACCCTGAAAAGTTGTGGAGCGATGAGTCAAAGAACAACAGAATATCAGGGTTGGAAAGGACCTCAGGAAGTCATCTAGTCCAATCCCCTGCTCAAAGCAGAACCAACACCAACCAAATCATCTCAGATAGGGTTTAGTTTAAAACCTCTAAGGCAGGAGATTCCACCACTCCCTACGTAACCCATTCCAGTGCTTCACCACCCTCCTAGTGAATTTTTTTTTCCTAATATCTGACCTAAACCTAGCCAGCTTCTAATCCACTGTAACTCCTAGATCCTTTTCTGCAGAACTGCTGCCTAGCCACTCGGTCCCTAGTCTGCAGCGATGTGTTGGATTCTTCCATTCTAAATGCAGGACTCTTCACTTGTTCTTGTTGAACCAGACTTCTTTTGGGCCAATCCTCTAATTTGTCTAGATCCCTCTGTATCCTATCCCTACCCTCCATCGTATCTACCACTCCTCCCAGTTTAGTGTCATCTGCAAACTTGCTAAGGGTGCAACTCATGCCATCCTAGTCCAGATCATTAATGAAGACATTGAACAAAACCGGCCCCAGGACCGACCCTTGGGGAACTCCACTTGATTCTGGCTGCCGACTAGACATGGAGCCATTGATCACTACCCATTGAGCCCGATGAACCAGCCAGCTTCCTATCCACTTTATGGTCCATTCATCCAGCCCACACTTTTTTTAACTTGCTGGAAAGAATACTGTAGGAAACCGTATCAAAAGTTTTGCTGAAGTTAAGGAATAGCACGTTCTCTGCTTTCCCCTCATCCACAGAGCCAGTTATCTCATCATAGAAGGCAATTAGGTTAGTTAGGCATGACTTGCCCTTGGTGAATCCATGATGACTGTTCCTAATCACTTTCCTCTCCTCTAAGTGCTTCAAAATTGATTCCTATCATACATGAAGTCATATCTCATGGTTCATAGAAGACTAGCCAACAAAATGTTCCTACACATACAGTGTGCCATATTCTGTTCTCAATGACACCAAAATAAACCCAACAAAACCTACATGAACTTTAGTAGAGTTATGACAGATTTGCTCTGGTGTCACTAAAAGTAGAATTTAGCTCAGAGTTGATACAGTGACAGTGAGCACAATGATAAAGATACCATTTGTCAACAGTTACCACACCACAGCACCTGATACACGCAAATGTACTGCTACATTCAGAATAGTAAACTACTGCAGTAAACAGTTGGCAGACTCTGACTTTGAGACAGTGGAGTGTGTGCTGCATGTTATCTACCACACAAGATTAAAAAGTGTATCAGTTTATTACCTTGTAAAAAATTACATTACACATACATTTTAAAGAAAAAAATGTACTTACGAATGCACTCAGACTGTATACCACTCCAAGTTAAGTTTGCAAGACAAGATCGAGTAGTAGAGCCTTGAATATGATAACCCTTCCTACATCTGAAAAAGACTGTGCTTCCAACCTTCAGGATCAAAAGTAGAATATAAGAGAAAACAGGAAACAACCACTTGCAATCAGTTGACAGAATAGTGATATGCTGCTAGGGAAATTTTTTAAAAAACTCTCTTCCATATATCATCAGTTTGCAGTTTACAGAGTTAGATTTTTTCCTTATGCAATCAAAGTCTCATTCATGGTGTTAAAACTGAATTTATCTGCCTGTGATACATGGAAAAAATAGATCAGACTGGACACACAAAAAAGAACCACACTCTATATACTGTCAACTTTCTCGTCTATCAATGTTTGACAGAAACAACTAAAATGTGTGACAAATGACTAAAATGATATTGCTACACATTGCACTATATCTGACTTACCATAACTAGAAAACCTGTTTTTAAAGATTTTTTTTCTCACTGTATGAATTAATAAGCCATTTGTTTAAAAAGAAAACAAGAAAATACAAATTCCACTCTGTGCAATGATAAAAGATCTCTTGCAGTTGCACCTGCAGTTAAATTCATACACAAAATTATGGGCATAAGTGTTTATGCTACATTTGTGACTATGCGCTTCCTATGTTCTGCTTGAGATACTCAAGAAACAGAGTGATGATTGAAGGATTGAAAGCTGTACTATGATTAAGTGGGATGAGAAAACAGTGAGGGATGTAATCTCCGTTAGAAAGAGTAGAACACTAGATTGCAAGTGAAAAAGGTGATTTGAAGCAAAGTGGTCATAAAAGAGTGAAAAGACCACTTTCTTTAAAATCCTTCTGAGAAAAGGAAACAAAAGGAAATGGGAAAGGAATTTCATAGATTCTTATGTTCTAAGGCCAGAAGGGACTATTGTGATCCTCTGTTTTCTCCTTCATACCACAGGCTATAGGACTTCTTTGAACTGGTTTGTTTTAACTACAGCATATATTTTAGGAAAAACAAATCCAATCTTGATTTTAAAATGGCCAGTGCAGAAGAATGTATCAGAAACCTTGGTATGTTGTTCCAATAGTCAGGGCCGGTGCAAGGATATTTCACGCCCTAGGCAAAACTTCCACTTTGCGTCGTTCCCTCCTCCCCCGGGAGCCCTGCGGCAGCTCCCCCCACCACCACTCCAGCCGGGGAGCCCTGTGGCAGCACCCTAACCCCCCTCTCTGCCTAGGGAGCCCTGCGGCAGCTCCCCGCCCCTCCTCCCCTGCCTCCACCCAGGGAGCCCTGAGGCAGCTCCCCGCCCCAGCTGACCTCCGCTCCACTTCTCCCGCCTCCCAGGCTTGTGGTGCCAATCAGTTGTTTGGTGTGGCAAGCCTGGGAGGGGAGAGAAGCAGAGGAGGGCGGTGTGCTCAAGGGAAGGGGAAGAGGCAGAGAGGACGTGAGCTGGGGCGGGGAGTGGTTCCCCTGCACCCCTCCCCCATTATCTTCTGTGGACGGCCCTCCCCAGGCCTGCCCGCCCCAGCTCACCTTCGCTCCACCGCTTCCCCTGAGCGCACTTTTTGGCACTCCCAACCACTTGGCGCCCTAGGAGGCTGCCTAGTTCGTCTTGTGGTTGCACCGGCTCTGCAAATAGTTGATTACGCTCACTGTTAAAAATCTGCACCTCATTTGTAGGCTAAATTGGTCGAGCTCAGTGGCCCATGAGGGTAATCTGCTGGAGAGCCGTGAGACAGTTTATTTACATTGGCACGGCTGCCAGCAGTTCCCAGCTAATGGGAGCTGCGGGAAGTGGCGCAGGCCGCAGGGATTTGCTGACCACGGTTTCCCGCAGCTTCCATTGATCAGGAATGGTGAAACATGGACACTGGGAGCTGCGGGCGGCTGTGCCAATGTAAACAAACTGTCTCACGGCACACCAGTGGATTACCCTGGTGGGCCGCGTGTGGCTCGCAGGCCAGTTTACCCACCACTGGTCTAGCTTCGAGTTCCACCCACTGGATTTTATTATACTTTTGTCTGCCAAACTGAAGAGCCCATTATCAAATTTCTGTTCCCCATATAGGTACTTACAGACTTTAATCAAGTGTCCCTTTAGCCTTCTTGTTATCACATTAAACAGATAAAGCTCCTTGGATCTATCACTATACAACAGGTTTTCCATTGCTTTAATAATTTTTGTGGTTCTTTTCTGATACCTCTTCAGTTTATCAACATACTCTTTGAATTGTGGATACCAGAACTACACAATATTCCAATAGCCGTTGCACCATTGCAAATACAGAGCTAAAACAACTGTTCTGTTCCTACTTGAGATTCCCCTGTTAATACAACCTTGCATTAGCTATTTTGACCATAGCACACTGGGAACTCATGTTCAGCTGATTACCTACCATGACCTTACAGTTTTTTTCAGAGTCACTGCTTCCCAGGATAGCCTACATTCTTTGTTCCTAGACATACACATGTACACTTGGCAATATTAAAACGCATATTGCTCGCTGACAAATGACGGAATGGAAATGGCAGAAAGAGATTACAGGGAAAAGTCTAGAACAGATGGATTTGATGACAGTACTGATAAAAGGGGCCAAGTGGTAAGGAAATAGGTCAGGACAACTGAGGACAAAGAACTGTCCAATGAGGAAGTACTTTTGCTGACAGAAGAGATGAGTTGGTGATAGCTCTGAAGAAGGAGAAAGGAAAGAGATGTAGATCATAATAATATGGATAAGTACAAATGGATATTAATGTGTAGCATGCAATTAAATAATATTTAATATATAATAAAAATAATACACTGCCAAGTGATAGTGCCTTTCATCTGAAGATCTCAATGGACACTACAGTGGAATATAAGTATTATCAATGTAAACATATATAGTGGGAACAGAGGAAAGAGAAGTTAAAGCTGACATTTTCATATGTTGGTGCCAAACATAAAATCTATATTTAGACATTTAAAGAGAGGTGGCCTGATGATCCCATGAACACAGCATCTACAATTCAATTCTACCTGAAGTGCATCTGAAAATTAGGACACTTTTGTTTAACGTCTAATTACTGATATAGATTTTCTTGCCTAATTGTTTGCATCCACATCTGAAAATTTCCATCTCAGTGACATGTCAAAAGACATAAGGAGAGAGTGGTAGAGTCTAAAACACAATGAAGCTCTTCTGACTCTTAAGTGCTCCTGATTTTTGTAAAAATATTGTCAATTATGATACTAGTGAATACCAATATGAGTTTCACCGTAAATTGGAATTTCATAACAGAAAGTGTCAGTCAAGAAGGGATTTAAATAGGTCAAGGAAAAATGACATGTCTATGCTCAAGCCAGTAACAGAGTTATGTATCTTTTTCAATCTTCAGAAGGAATAAAGTAATTTACTCTTCATATTCCTCAACTGAGAAAGTGTTGGAGGTGTGTATGCATTTGTATAGCAGGGCAACGAAATACAGCTAACTGAAAATACAGGTAACTCAGATAAGTCAGAGATGATGCTGGTAGGCACAGATAAACACCTCAAAGAATTGCCCTCTTCCATAACATCTTTCTCTAAAGAGGTCATCTACCAACAGATTGTAAAAAGTTGATTCCCAACAGTGGTGTCCTACTGGATACCTCACTGAAACTGGATATTTAAATAATCACAGCTGCAAAATGTGTCCCCTTCCATCAGCAGCATCGAAAACTGTATTCCATCCTATCAGATTGACCTGACACAGTGGTGCAAACCTTTATGATGTCAAGGCTCTACTGCTACAAGTAGTTTTATCTAGAAATGAAACCCTGAACAACTGAAGACCAAAATAGGCATTAAGAGTTATCAGTGCCTTCAATAATAAATGAGGAGAGAAACTGAACCTTTTGATCAGGCCCTCAGTATATCAGCTATTTACTCACTGTTTGTTAAAGTATGTAACAGCTACTGTTATAGAACAGAACAATTTAATCGAGGGGATGGGGGATCAAGTAACCTTGTAGGGATATAGCTAAAACACTGCATGCACAATATAATTATTGTCCACTCAAAGGTCTATAGCATATCATTAATATTTTAAGCAAAAGTCCTCACTTATTTCAGTGAAATAAAACTAATGACTTAATAAAAACTTATGACATGATATATTCTTAAGACTGTGGGTTCCTTCCTAAAACTCCATATTAAAACAAATAACTGAAGATGAAGCCTGAGGTTTTAGTAAAAAGAAATCTGAAAGTGATAAACATTATTTTAAACATTTAAAAATAATTTAACATACATTAATATTAAATACATTCCAATTTCAGTAAATTAGTAAATAAAAAAGCATCTGACCTCATAACCTCTAGAATTGTTCTGAATTCCATAAGGTGGAGTACCAGGATCTGTGCAAGTGTTATGGGCTGGATCTAAAATTTAAAATGGAAAACACAGGAGACGTTATTTCAGTTTAAATTTTCAAAGATAAATTAAAACCACATAAAATTGCAATTTCTTTTTCTTTCAGTATGTTCACAAGTAATTCATGAAGATAGTTTAGGCAGCATAGAGATTTCATCATTGGGATTTCTTTTATACAACTGACCCCTTTGGTTCTTGTGGAATACACAGCATATTGTGCCAGCCAAAATCATTATGCATAATGCAGATGTAACATTGAGAAGCTTCTTTCCCTCCCAGCGTTCTTTTCCTAGGAACCACAGAGTTGAAAAGCCAAATTTCTAAAAACGAACACTATTTTCCCTAGGAAGCTAAGCATAAAATTATTTGCCAGAAACTCTTTTTTGTGACTATGAATG
The DNA here is from genome assembly GCA_007922305.1 of Dermatemys mawii. Taxonomy (NCBI): domain Eukaryota; kingdom Metazoa; phylum Chordata; order Testudines; family Dermatemydidae; genus Dermatemys; species Dermatemys mawii. Next base: position 22,854,157 of record ML677333.1, read on the forward strand.
TGCATGCTTTATAAGAGGACCAGAAACACAGCTTTGGTTGAAGAGTTAACGGTATATCCCAGAAAAGGTGTGGTTGTCGAGTTCCCCTAAATCCTGTGCTGGATATCCACCTGTCTGGTTACACCAGCTCCCAATATTCCCTAGAGATGGACATGACACTTTGGGAAGAATATTGGGATGCCCAGTCATGCCTATCAAGTGGGCAGGATGGAAGGTGGGTAGCATTGGAGCTGATAGAATGGCTGAATGCCACCAGAAACTCCCACTAAATTGGGATAAGAACATAAGAATGGTCATACTGGGTCAGGCCAAAGATCCATCCAGCCCAGTATCCTGTCTACCGATGGTGACTAATGCCAGGTACCCCGGAGTAAGTGAATCTAACATGTAATGATCAAATGATCTCTCTTCTGCCATCCATTACCCTCCTCTGACAAACAGAAGCTAGGAACACCATTGCGTACCCATCTGGCTAATAGTCATTAATGGACTTAACTTTCATGAATTTATCCAGTTCTCTTTTAAACCCTGTTATATTCCTAGCCTTCACAGCCTCCTCAGGCAAGGAGTCCCAGACAACCTTGCTGGACACACCATAACAGATCTAAAGGTCACCATCTTGCAGCAAAAATTCTTGAAAACCAGACTGCTTGAATCCAACGAAGTGGGTATTAGCCCATGAAAGCTTATGCTCTAATACTTTAGTTAGTCTTTAAGGTGCCACAGGACTCTTTGTCACTTCTGCAATTCCAGACTAACACGGCTACCCCTCTGATTCTTAATGTCCACAATGTCAACTTTTTAACTAAGCCAATCCCTTCTGTCTCAAGGAAAACCAAAACTGTGATCATTCAATTCTAAATTTGAGCCTGTTTGTTTAGAAAACAGCAGAGACATTTCTTCATCCCCTCATCAAAATCACACATAAAAAAATCTCTATTTGCAATGGGCCAAATCCTGAAGTCAGTGAGAGATTTCATTTTACTCTGAAAGCTCATAAATCTCACTGCAATAGGGGGCTGAGAGCACTCACAAGGTTACAAAAAGTACTCAGAATCTCAAAAAATCAAGCCCACCCTGTATTAGCTACAAGTGATCTTTTAATCTGTGTAATTCATAAACCATTTTCACAAATCCCAATCAAACATTGTGATTTGGGGCTTGATACTGGTCATGATAACAGATTATCTACAATATTCTGACTAATAAACAGCAGAGATGATGAAAATAATTACCAATACATGTTGGTTGAATTCCACTCCAAACACCATCTGCTTGACAGACTCTTCTTGAAGATCCTATCAGTATAAAAGGGGGTCGGCACTGAAAGGAGACTTCAGATCTATAAGTGAAACTTTTCCCATTAAGACGCCCCTCAGCTGGAGTACCAGGATCTCCACAAAATGCAGCTATTGAAGAAAAGGAAAGAAAAAATATATATTTGAAGAACTGAACATACTGGGCCTAATGTTTAAAAGTGGCATTCATTTCTGAAGGCACAAGTGAGCAGACACTAGTCATTGCTAAATTTGAGTGCAAGCGTTCTACCATGTGATTATGCTCACAGATCAGGTACACAGATGTACAAATGGTAACATTTGTGCTCAGAATTATTTGCCCCCATTGCTAGTAACTGCAGACACAAAACTGCACTCAAAATAGGGCACTTTAATTTTGGTGCCTGAACATGGATGTAAATGACCAGCTTTAGATACCAAATCTGAAAATACTTCCCTCATCTTGTTCTCAAAGTAGCCCAATTTTAGCATTTAATGGTGATCAGACACTAGACAAGAGTTCAGGTTGTGGGATGTAGAAAAATGGACAGAATTTGGAGAGGCTGTAAAGGAAACATGAGCAGGATCTAAAGATGATTTCTCAGTTTGGTGGAGAGGGAAGAGAGAGAGAGAGAAACAGAAAGGGACAGAGAGGAATCAGAAAATATAGTAAGGCTCTGAGCTTTACAGTTGGGAAGCTTAATGATGAACCGAGCAATGGTAACAGAAAAGGATGAAAAAAAAGAGAAGATTTAGGATTAGGCAGCTAAGGAATTCATTTTAGCTATATCGGTCTTCATTTGTTGGCCGGACATTGAGTAAGGTTGACCGAATGACAGCTAGAGAGATAAGAGTTTGAACAGAGGGTGAGAGATCATGGTGGAAATGCAAATTTCTGTTGAGCAAGCAGAGAGTCAGTAAAGAGGTTGTTTAGGAATGAAGTCTTGAATAGCCACAGTGGTCAAGGATTTCTATTTTACATTTTTATCTGAAAAAAAAATTGTATGCACAGCAGTATACTTCTAATTCCATCCTATGGCACTGATTTAGTACTGAGTCAGAGAAGTACTTCATTTGACAAATAAATAGCACCACCTAATTTCAGTTCACAGAGTTTGTTTGTTTGTGTTTCAGAAGTTCATGTCCTATTTTGAATGAGGCTGACCCTATTTAGCGTGTGAGAAATGAGATGATCAGAGCTTGAGGTGGTTCAGCCACACACCATTATCTTCATACTTACGCAGACATTGTGGGACGTCTCCCCTCCATATACCTCGTCCTTCACATGAAAGAATAGCTGCACTGGATAACTGATAGCCCTCTGCACAGCTGTAACTTATACTGGACCCCCAACGGTAATCTGATCCTTCCACTTTTCCATGTAGCACTTGAGGAGGTGGGCCACATGTGATAGCTATTGAAACAAAGAGAGAATTTACAGATTGTATAGGATTTATACTAAATGTAACATTGTAGCTAGTCATGCTTCTGTAATCAAACTTATTGGGAACAATTTCACCTCAAGAGAGGATGCACATTTTGACTTTTCCATAGTACACACACATTAACTATACACACGTGCATGTTAATTTTTATCAACATTGAGAGTTACAAAGTAGGGAGACAAACATCGCAAAACAAACAACATATATGATGAATCGATAAAAAGTTGAAATACAATTAATTTTCTGTTACTATTAAAATTTTAGACCATTTTCACCATTACTCTCTTTTAGGACAATAACTAAGGGAAAAATCTTAATGACCTTTCTCTGACTTTCCACATAAAAGATCCTTTTTTCTAAGTTATCTAAGGCTTTAGTCACTCAACTGATATTGACTTATTTGGTAATTATGTCACTAAATCTCTATTCAACTCTTAAAATCTAAGCGCTATGTGGGACGCCCAATGTTTTCAGAGGATGCTAAAATTGATGGAAACTAAAACAAATTAAGTCTATTTTTAAAGAAAAGTATCTTTAGAAATATTGCTTCCTTCCGCACACTATACAAATATAAAGTGATTCAGCTAATGCCTTCAATACCATTATAAATAAAAATGTGGTCAACCATTTAATTGTTAATGAGATCTCATCTGTACTTCTAAGAGGTGCAGGACAGAATTTGGAACCCACATCCTGCCACCTGATTCTGGGCTACTTCACGGCTGGAGATGTTCCTGATATAAACAGGCCTGGGAGCCTAAGTTATGGCAGCCTCCCCAGGCTGTCCTACGGGCTGCAGCAGTGACCCAGAATCTGCACAGTATTGCCTACTATGACCCCTGACACACCTCTCCCAGCCCTGTCTTTGTCATGCCCCTTACACCAGTGTTTGCAATAGGGTCCCCAGAAGGTAGCCTTTCAGCTGTCTTCCATAGTACCTGTGCTGGGAGAATCCTTTTCCTGCCTCAAACTTGGCTTTGGGGGCAGGGCTAGGATGTCACTGTTAGTATTTTCAGCCTTCTGCTCTGATATTTAACACATATTGTTGAGGCTCTAATGAATTCCAAATTAGCACTCTGACAGCCTACTCACTATATCTTATGGAGGGCACAAATAATTATATTATTAAAATCTCTTATCTGACTATCTCAGAAGTATATTAATGGTTTGCACCTAATCTATCTTAAAAGTAGTTGTGCAAACTATTTTCCCTTATAATTAATAATAAAAATTTTAATGTTCTATATGGGATCAAAATAGTCATTGTAAGCTACTTAAATTACAAAACAAACCTTTGCAGACTGGTTTACTCTGGTTCCAAGTGCTGTCTTTTGTACAATGTATAGTGGATGAACTGACAGGCTCCATCAAATACCCTGGGTTGCACTGATAGCTGACTGTCTTATTAAAGATAAAATCAGTTCCAAACTGCATACCATTTGCTATTCCACCTGGATCTCCGCAGCTGATTACTAGTGAAGAAAGAGAATCTTACTTCAACAACTATATAAATACAACTTAAAAAAACTAAGAACACATGGACACATTTGCTCATACAAACAATGCCCCTTTACTAGCATACACAAGCAGCAAAGCAACTTTGATCCAGCTGTTTTATCTGAAAACATTAAAAGGTAAACGCACTTTTTTAAAAATTTATAAAGTACTAAATAGTCAAATTCTACACACAGTATCACTTATGTAACTGTAATGTAATGAATCAGAGAGGTAGCCGTGTTAGTTTGGAATTGCAGAAGTGACAAAGAGTCCTGTGGCACCTTAAAGACTAACTAAAGTTTTAGAGCATAAGCTTTCGTGGGCTAATACCCACTTCGT
>ML677333.1:22863714-23210484 GCA_007922305.1 Dermatemys mawii
ACGAAGTGGGTATTAGCCCACGAAAGCTTATGCTCTAAAACTTTAGTTAGTCTTTAAGGTGCCACAGGACTCTTTGTCACTTCTGCAATCTAATGCAAATCCATTTGAGTCAATAAGGATACTCTGCAGTTACATCAGTGTAACTGAGGTCATTACCTCATTATCTGGACCCTGTTTATATTATTTAGTGGAAAAAAACCCACATATGACTGTGACCAAGTAGGCCTGGAAGGAAGTTTCTATGGGGTTCTGTAAAAAATTTTTATGAACCAGCTAGGGCCTGGCCCTTCTACCATTTATATCAATTGGAATTTTGAATGTCTTCAACAGGAATTGAATCGGGGCCTTAAAGTTGTTGCTGTTTTGTGACACACATTATTTGAGCTTCACAGAACTCCTATCTCCGTATCAGCCCATCAAAAAGGGTGGTTTTCAAAAGAGCTTAAGTTACTTAGGAACACAAGTCCCATTTAGGCTCTTTTGAAAACTCCTGCAGTGCTGAAATTCTGCCTGACTTTCACCTGTATAAACACACTGAAATCAGTGGAGCTGCTAGGATGGAGTGAAGGCAGAATTTAGCTCTACTTTCTGTCCCTAGGACTTTATGTGAATCCATATTATGCTGCAGAGCACTATTAACAGCCCCAAACACTATGAAACAAACCCAGAAAAGTTCCGGATACCTAATCAACCCTGGACATTCCCACTGATGGATCAGAAGACACAAGCTGCTGAATGTCTTTCACGGTAATTGACTTCATTGGGCATGAAAAGAGCTCAACATTTCACAGAGTGTGCTCAGCACCTTGCAAAATTGACTTCAAAGTCAGTGGGAGTTTTAAGTGTTCAGCATGTGTCAGAATTTGTACCTATCAATTTAATATTTAATATATATTTCTATGTATTGTATATTTCTATTAGCGGTATACATTTATGTTAAAATGTACAATATATACAAACATAATTAGTTTTAATTGTTTTCACTCTACTGTTTATTCCATCCTGACTGCCTTGCAGGTTCTCTCTCAAAGAAAAATGTGCATAAATCTGCTGTTTCAATTTACTTCACAATAGCTCTCTAGAAGTAATTTTCCAGCACATCTTTGTAAAAGATTAGGAAAAAAATGTTTCTTTAGATACAAACCCTGTGAAATAAAGATCTGGGCCAATATTCACTTGACAGTTGTTCTTAAAAATGATTTCACTAGTGTTGTTTAAGATCTATAGTAAATACAATATTTATGGTTTAAAGTTCCTTTAGGGTTTAATCAAATATAATCTATTTTGGATACTCAAATAACTTCATTCTGAAATTTTCCTGTGACTTGACTAATAGACAAAAATGTTAACTCAAAGCAATTTTCACTAGTATCATGTACGGTATTTCACTGCCTCTAACTGTTACTTTCTTCTGAATAATTCTGTAGCTAACTCTTCCCTCTTGTGATCTCCACAAACATTGTAAATCCCAAATCTGAACTATGTCCACTACAAGTTGCAGAAACAAAACTAGAATACAAAGGCTAATTCTTCAGAGCAGTGTCTGCTCCAATTACATGTTCCTAAATTAATAGAAAATCTTGAATAAGCAACATAAGGAGATAATTAAAAATGGCGATGTTCCACAATATAATACTGAAATAATCAAACATGAAATAAGCCAAGCTATTTAAACAACATGTATTTTTGCTATTGTGAGGAGTTATATTTAATTTAACAGGTACTGGAATGAAAGCAATTTTCTGTATTCAAGCTACATAGAACATTTTCTAACTTCTATAACAAAATAGACAGCTATAGAAAGGTTCATAGATTCATATAGTTTAAGGCCAGAGGGGACTATTGGTTTTGACTTTCTGTATATCACACGCCGTTAATTTACTTACCCTATACTGAGATGAATACTGTGTTTGACTAAAGCATATCTCAGATACTAAGAGTTTTCTACTGTTCTACCTTGTACAGCTACTTTTTGGAAGCAATCGTAATCCTACAGTCTCTTAATCCTATTGTGACAAAAAGTCAGTTATTGACCTGTGCAGTCTGGAGCAGTACCAGTCCATGTCCCATTGGCTGTACAGTGTCGAGTAGTTAGCCCTGAAGTCTTGTAGCCTTCCCAGCAGGCATAGATGATTGAACTTGAGAATAATATCCCATCACTATATATTATGATGCCATTGGCTGGGGTGCCAGGATTTCCACAAGATACAGCTATCAAGAAAAAAAAGAAAGAAAGTCAATGTACCCATTATAAATAACTTGTATGAAACATGTAAGGCAGTACATTTTAATAGCTTACAATTATTCTAAAAGCTGAGCATTTAATACATAAGGAGCTAAAATCTATTTTTTCCTTTCAGGCTTACACCCTCATTTTATTTGATTAGTAACAGATGGTAAATGTAAGTGAACAGATTTGTCTCACTTACAGCACATGTTCAAAAAGTTACTGTATAAGAAGAACATAAAATGAAAGAGAATCTAAATGACTTGAACTCTTGCCTACTGTATGTCTATCAGTATATGTCTGTGTTTGATGCTGGACTGGCAGAAGGAGAAGGAAACATTTCTGTGGCAGGGGATATGTAGCTGGGGAAATGGATTAGTAGACAGAAAACAGGTGAAGTGGTCAGAGGTATATGACACATTAATTACATTTCTGAAATTTAGCATATATGGCATTCATAAAATTGTTTTTGGCTGGGGAAAGAAATGAGGCAGAGGGACAGCTCAAAATTGGCCTGTGATCCTGCCTTTTGAGGTATAAGATACCTGGGTTCTATTCTGACCTATCCCATTGGTCAAAGACAAAACATTTCCCTGAGCAGAGGAATCAAATACCTCAGGATTCTTCCACAGAACCATAATTTAAAAGGACTAAGATAAAAAAAAATGTCCTGCTAGACTAACTCCTAAGTAGCTCAGTTCTCCTGCATGCATACTGTTCCCAAACTCCTCCTGGAAGCTACATCTATCATATCAGCCTCTGTAATAGGTGTAGCAGCTTCTCAGACCATATATAAGAATTCAACTCTTTTCTCCTGAATCGCTTAGGCTCAAAAGAACTATATTGACATTCAGTATAATAACTGTTCAATCATGCTAGCAGGTGGGTCCAATTAACACCAACCATATATAAATGGGATGGAAATGTCTGAAGGAAAAATCAAACCAAACCAAACCAGAACCAAAACCACCCAACAACTAATGACAGCTAAGGTCAGGGAGGAAGTTTAGGCTGACATTGGTGTTATGTTACTAATAGCAAAGCCAAATCCAGGGAAGGGAGGTGAGACTGGACACTAAGCTTGCGATTCTCTTTATTAGAAATTACATTGTTTTATAACTCTGTAACCACCAACTCCTCAGACAGGGACGAGTCATGGTCAACAACCAGCTAAAATGATGTCGAACATGATGTTTTCCTATGCACAGTGACTATAATATTCTGGTCAGCATCATGTTAGTTAATATGACTGTTCAATATCATGTTGTAATTTTATACAATTTTCTAATTAAAAACAAGCTCTCAAAGATGTTGTGATCTCTTGATAACAGGGTAGAGACTCTGCCTGTTCACAGTGTCTTAAAACTTTAAAGGTCCACCACCCTGTAGCTACTGCTCAGAAGAAGGAATTTCCTGCTCCTTCTTTTTTTCCAGAGTTTCCTGACTGTTGTTCTATGGTACAGAGTCTTCACTATACTATCCCAAAGTAATGATGAACCTAAATTTTAGTTGGAAGAAGCCAGTCCTTGTAAACCTGTCTTACATTCTCCTGGTCTCGTAGCTTCGTCACTTCCAAATAAACAAAGCCATAATATATTAGAATGGGAATTCTGGCTCTTTTGTCATGAATATCCATAAATGCGTGCAAATAAAGTGGTTCACAGAGTTACCCATATTTACATAAATAAAAGTTCCTCCTCCAAACATTACTGTTGACTGAATGAACGCTTGTCAAAACCTGAGTCAAAGGGGCATTAACATGGTGGTACTGTATTTTGTAAATATATTTTCAGCCATGTTTTCCTAGTATTTTCACAACTCTGGTCAACTAAATTCTACCTCAAGGAATAAAGATGTTACACTAACTGAAGTGGTAGCTGAGGACAGAACTTGATCCAACATTGCTATATCATCCAATAAGTGTTCAATAAATATTTCTGTTATGAGGGAGGGCACAGATATTATCTCATCCTATGGTGAGGATAACACTCTTTCCATTACACTAATATCTCTGGAAGATGTTAAACAAACTACTAAAGTTAGACACTTTTAAAATCAGCAAGTCCAAACAACTTTTATCCAAGACTTTTAAAAGAGCTGCCTCAGTAGCTCGCTGGACCATTAATATTGATTTCCAATATGTCTGGGAGCACTGGGGAAGCTAATGCTGTGCCACTTTTTGAAATGGGTAAATGACCCTGCTAATTATAGACTTGTCAGCCTGACTTTAATCCATGGGAAAATAATGGATCAAGTGATACAAGACTCAATTGATAAAGAATGAAAAGAAGCTAATATAATTAATGCAAATCAGCATGGGTTTATGGAAAATGGCTCTGTCAAACTAATTTGGTATCTTTTTTAGCTGAGATTACAAGTCTGGTTCATAATGGTAATAGTGTTGACATAATATACTTAGACTTCCGGAATGCATTGGATTTGGTATCTTCTGACATTTTTTATTAAAAAAAACTAGAAAAAATGTAAAATTAACATGGAATACATTAAATGGATTAAAACTGGCTAACTGAGAGATATCAAGATGTAACTGTAAATGGGGAATCTTCATTGTGCTGGTCTGTTTCCAGTGGGGTTCCACAAGGATTGGTTCTTAGACCTACTTTATTGAATATTTTTATCAATGACCTGAAATAAAACAAAATCTTCACTAATAAAGTCTGCAGATGACACAAAAATTGGGAGGGTGGTAAATAAAAAGGAGGACAGGTCTCTGATACAGAACAACCTGGAATACATGGTATGATAGGCACAAGCAAATAATATGTTTTTAGTATGACTAAATCTAAGGGTACGTTTATACTACTTGCTGCATTGGTGGGTAGCGTTCGATGTATCAGGGATCAATTTATCACGTCTCGTCTAAACCACTGTCCACGGTTTGCCATTCCAGGCCAGTGGGGGCTATGGAAAACTGACTATCCAACAGCTTTTTGATATTTCAGTATATATATACACACACATACAGATGAAAGAAGCTGCCAATTTAGCAAACACTGTCTGAGGGATTTTTGGCATTAGAATTAGAATAATTCTATAGACAGCCACATTAATTCAGGCAGTGAATATAATACAGAGGAAGAATTCCAAAGACTATTCAACACTTCTTAAATTTGATATTAGTCAGTCCTTTAGAAAACTGGAGGAATTCCAGTCTAACTGCTAAAAAAAAATCAAATTACAGATAATGTTCAGGCACTGGCCAAAGTCCAAGACAGAGCTCCATTAAGAAAGCTTACACTCACCATCCAAAAGTCTAAAGATTTTAATGCAATTTATACAAGCATGGCATGGCTGCTGACGCATAATACTGGCAAAACAACATTTTGAGATTAATTAACTGATTGTAGAATAATCCTAACATTCTACATGCAACACTCATTTTTTTCTAGTTTCCTCATTTTAACCTCAGATAGATCTTTTCTTAAAATAATGATCAAGTCTGCTCATTTGTGCTTATAATTACAGATTATAGGATTATAAGTGGGTAATTAGAACAATTTAGTGTATTATCACTGTTTAGGATAGTTTATAAATGTCTTTACTTGAATGAAGTTGTTTTACTCATTTTTCATGTATAAAATAACTATAATTTTTGAAGCATAGAAAACAATTAAAACTTGAGATTTCCCCAGTGATCTACAATAGTGATAATGTGCAGTTTTGTCAGTTTTGGCAATCATACTAGCAAGATTAAAATGTAGAGGTGCATGCTCATTTTCAAGTCAAACCTTCATACAGCAAATACCTTTAAACACCAAAACATTAGTCACATTTTCTTTTTACTAACACTGTGCTTGCACATTGAAAATAGCATTTGATTGGTTTAACTCTGTTAGTAAGGGAAGGTCCTATGCTATTGGTGTCAAGAGATCACCAACCTGTATTAGCTAAGCATAACAAAGTTCTATTCAAATCTTTCAGCAGGAGCACTGAAGGTGCTGTGGAAGAAGTGAAGATGATAGGCTAATTAGCATAACATCTATCCTGGGCAAAATTATGGAATGGTTGAGTAAGGAATTAAATGATAGTAGCATAACTAATGCCAATCAATAAGGTTTTATGGCAAATAGATCTTGTCAGATGAACATGATATCATTTTTTATAAGATCACAAGTTTGGTAGATATGATAAATTTTTACAAGGCACTCGACTAGCCAAATTTTAAAAACAAAAAGAGATTCTTTTGGAGATGTAATGTGGATGAGATTTAGATATGTCATGTTAGAGAACTAGATTCTAGTCCCAATTTGTGTAGTCCCACAATGGAATATGAGACCTTGCTTAATAATAAGAGCTATAATGCGTACATAATTATTAACAGTCATTAAAAGTGAATCTAAACTGAATGGCCTCCTGGTTGCTAATCCAGTTCACAGTCTCATGTCTAAAGAATGTTTTGATGAGGAGCCAATGGTAGGATGACAAACAGGTTTCTTTTTCTGTGTCATTTAGGAAGTTGTAGCCCTCTGAGAAATGATGTGCACGACACAAGGATAGTGCATATACAGTGATATAGAATAGAATATTGACAGCTCTTGTCAGCCTGCCAAAAAACAAACAACTGTGCAAACCACAGATGGAAATGGCAGTTTTCAATAGTTTATATTTCGGCCAAATCTGAACTGATTTTCATGGGGCCAGAAAACACACTTTGGTTGGCCCCAGGACCATTGTGACCCCTAAATTTCAAAGTTCTACTAAAAATAATTGAAGGGCCAGAGCTCTTAATTTTTTTCTTATAATAGAAAGTATTAAGCAACTTAATATACGAGTCATTGCTGCTCACTCTACAAAATGAGCAGTATTGTTTTGTTTGTATGAGTATCTTGTAAGCAGCATTTTTGAAGATAAGAAATGATTCCAGCCAGAAAGACTGAAACAGTGAACAAATCTTACTGCAACAGTTTCTAAGCTAACTGCACTATAACTAACAACAGCATTTCTCCAAGATTTGTCTATAGATTTAGCTCCATTGCAAGACTACTTGTAATAATCTGACGTATTATTGTAGTCTTGTTGATCCCAGGATATTAGAGACTTTAGCCACATTGTGTCTCAAGTACTGATAATAATGCCATCTAGTGACTCCCAATGATAGTACAAAACAGAATTTTCAAAAACAAGTATGTCAGTGAGTGAAAGCACTACTCCACAGCTGGACAGGTTCTACTGGACAAAAGCTGTTTAAGAACTGTTAAATGTGACACACAATACATGAATTTATACAGATTCTAAGGCAGCTAACATTTCATCTTGTACTTCTCTGATAACTGTCAACTGTCATGGGTTATCTCTTGTGAGAGTCTGGACTACATTCCCTTATCCACTCATCTTCCACATTCTTACTGCCTACTGACTTCTGGTGATATCATTACCTCTGTGCTATACACAATATATATCTTTCATATATTAGGTAGTTGCTATGGTTCCAGGAAATCTGCTGTGTTTGGGTCTGTAGGAGATATATAAGAAAATGATTTTGCAGCATATAAGTAAATATTGCCTCTTGAAACAGAGGACTGACATTTACTGCAATGACACCAGCTGGCTGCTGATCCATTTTAAATTGTATATGGATTCAAGAATTTTAATATGCATTTTTTACTTTTCTGTCAAAGTAATTTTGAACTTTTGTTCCCCTTAAACATTTGTGTGATGTCCTGTCCCTTTAAATATTTTAGCACTCCACAATCCTTAGTGCAAAGCCTCACTTTCTTGTTAGTTTCTGTTTTGTTTCTAGAACAATATCTCATTAACAGACAGCAGAGTTTCTATCAGCTCCCTCTTTGTCTGTCTCTTTCTTTTCTCAGGTAGACATGCACACATTCTTGGAATACCGGCACTTCCGGGAAAGTGTAGTCTGACTTCTGCTTGCATGACCCCACGCTCACTGGTGCGTCCTTGCACACATCACACTGCACAGGGATATCCAATTTCAAAAGAGTGCCACACCACCCCTATAGGCAATATAGTCACAATGGTAGAGGTGGAGCAGCGTACTCTTGAAAATGGAGTCTCCCATCCAAGACAGGACAAAACCGCAGGTAGTTTTGCTGAAGTACAGGATGAAGGGTAAACCAGCCAAAAAGAAGACTGTTTCATATAAAACCTGATGAGTGATCTCCCTATTCTCTGCTGGGTCCAAATATAATATACGGGCAATGTGGTTCTTCTATCCCATGAGTATACAGTGCTCCATTTCCAGCTAAGACGCAGCAAAAGTAACCACAAATTAATAAAATAAAATAATAACAATAAAAAGAGAAGAAGTTCACCTACAAGCACATGGTGGCAGACTGCTGCTGAATTTTGCTTCACGTACAGCTGGAACTAGCCAGCTAGAGAAAGAGAAGTTGGACATTAAGGGCAGAACACAAGATTTTGTGTTTCTGATCTTGCTGTTTAGCTGCTACAGAGACAGCAGAGACAATCCTGCAGCCACCTTGGCTGACCACATGCAAGCAGGCACAGAGAGAGAGAGAGAGAGAGAGAGAGAGAGAGCGCATTAGGGCACTAGTGGTCTTCAGCCAGCCAGCCAGCAGAGGGAGCCTAAGTGTCCCCAAAGGAAGAATTCTGCATTCTGCAGGATAAGTGCACAAAGAGCAAAGAAAAATCAAGCACAAATAGTTAAAAAGAAACAAACAAAAAAGAACAAAAAGGTTTCTTATGGCAGCAGAGACATCCAGGAGAGTGCAAAGTCCAACAGGAAGGCAGAGATAGGGACACTTTTGTGGGCAAAGTTGGTGAATTCAACAAAAAATAAATCATGAATCATAGGTGATGTCCCTCGAACATTTTGAGCAATTTGTAGTTTGCATCTCCATTCCAGATAGACAAAGAGGTTCAGCCTTGCTGACAGTGATGGGTCCGAAGACATACAGATTGCTGTGTGGTCTGTTGTCTCCAGCTGTGACCAGAACTGCAATGTATGTCTCATTTACTGCAGCAATGCAGAACATCCTTCTCTTTTCCCATTGATGATAGCACAATTATGTCAATTTCATCAGTGACATCAGACAAGTGGAGAGTCAGTAGCACAATTTGTGGCTGCTCTACAGAAGTTGTCAGAGCACTGTCAGTTTGGGCAAACATTAAGTGATGTCTTGCGTGATCAATTTGTCTCTGGTTACACAACCTGTTCAGACCTAGAACAGGTTAGGCAAACATCTGTCAGGGATGGTCTAAATACTACGTAGTCCTGCCTTGAGTGGAGAGGACCTGACTAGATGTCCTACTGAGGGCCATCCCAGTCCTGCAATAAAGGGTGGAATTTGAGAATGCATAAAATGGAGAAAGACAAGCGGTCTAGTGACTCTGATGAAGACCTAGCATTGAACTTATTGGAAGCTGGAGTCAGAGATAGCATCTAAGTCACACCCTTGATCAAGGGAATTCCCACAAGAATGGAGCTTGATGCTGGAGCTGCATTCTCACTGATTTTTGCATCTACCTCTCACCAGACTTGTCACAAGTTTCTGTTGAAGAAACAGCCACAATTTTGAAGACTTATACCAGAGAAAAATTAGTACCAAAAGGAATAATCCACGTGAAATATCAACTCAATTGACAAACTGTCATTTTAATCTTGTATGTAATTGAGGGAAAGTATCCAGCCATATTTGTCAAATTTTGGATTGAGAAGCTCAAGGTGAATGGGAGAAAGATCGAGGTGCTCAAGAAAACCCTTCACTTTTTTCAAGGAATACTGGAAAGACACTCCATAGTTTTTGAAGAAAGAATTTGGACAAGTGAACAACATGTGCAGCTGCTCACTGTTAAATCTGATAGCCATTTAAAATACTGCAAGCCCAGTGTTGTGCCTTATGTTCTGAAGCCTCTTGTAGAAGCTGATTTGGACCATTTCATGAACATTTGACTCTTGTCCCCAGTTTCACTTCCTCATCATAATGGTAATCAAGAAGGATGGCTCTGTCTGAATTTCTGGCGATTTCAAAGTGACACTGAATCCAGCTTTATGTGAAGACAAGTATACACTACCTTATATTGAAAATTTCTTACTCTTAGTGCAGAACAGTCCTTCAGAAAATTGGATTTGTTTAATGCATACTGTTAAATGGAGATTGAACCAGCATCTTACAAATACCTCAGAAGCAACCCACAAAAAGGCTACTTTCACCTCACTCCTATGCCATTCAATTCCATAAAGAGACTTGGTACAGCAAGGCTCATATGCTGTCACACCTTCCATGTCCAAGCTCCCATCAACCCAAAGTGTTCTATCTTAAGTTGATGGACAGAATACCCAGTATTATCACAAACGTCAAAAAAGGATAACGTGCTAATGATGATGGGCTTTCTTTCATGAAGAAAATTGTACTGCAAGGTATAGTGTTGATCGTAAGAATCCCCAGTTTACACCGTTTGTCTCGTGTTAATATGTATGATCTGTAAATCACTGTTGGATCTTATGGGGAAAGTGAGTAATCATTCCAAAATCACTACAGTCTGAGGTTTTGGAAGCTCTTCATGAAAGTCATTTTGGCATTGTACTGATGAAGACCATAGCCCAGAATCATGTCTGGTGGCCAGGGATCAACAGAGATATTGAGAGGAAGGTGAAGTACTATACTACATGTCATTAAATTTAGCATGATCCTGGCCCAGCTCGTCTACACTCTTGGTCCTGGCCTCAGAGTCCTTGACCATGTATTTATGTGGACTTTTATGGACCAGTAGAAATTATATGTTTTTTTCCATAGTCAGTGTCCATTTGAAATGGCCAGAAGTTTTCAGAATGACTTTTACCTTATTTAGCTAGTTTGACTTACCACTACAAATGATGAATGACAATTGATCTCTATTCTGTTCTGAAGAATTTCAGAGGTTCCTGGCAATAATCCCTCACAATTTAAGAGTCTGTGGAATCCACCTACAACTTTTAGTTAAGTAATATAGTGTTTTATGGTAGCCATATAAATGATAATGTATATATGTTTGGAAAGTTTGTTTTTAAGGAGGGTGGAAGAATGGGATGTCCTGTCCCTTTTAATGTTTAAGCACTCCCTCCTCCATAGTGCAAAGCCTCATTTTCATGTTAGTCTGTTGCCAGAACAATAAACTCTCCATAGCAGACACCTGTGTCTCCACAGCAGACACCAGCTCCCTCTATCTCTATGTATCTCCTCCTCTGCCTGGTCCAAATAAAACAACTTGCACTATAAAGATGAGAAATGGTTATTTAAAGCATTGTTTTTCATGAGAATGTATAATTTATGAATATTGTAAATACTTAGGTTGTGATACTGCAAACACATAGACTATTCTTAGTGATTCATTTAGTAGCCATTGAATTATTTTCTTTTTCTACCACTGTTTTCCATATACCAATCCTTAAGAAAGTGAATGTTATATTCTTCATGGCATTATAGAAATAGCAGTTTTCAACTTCTTGGAAAAAATTACTAGCTATTGATATAAATAGCTTGCTTATCCAAATTAGACTACAGAGAGACATTTAATTTAGAAATATGATTATTCAAATTAATAGAATGCATTTATACTTCTAAAGAATAACATTCATCACTTGTGAAATGTGACATGTAAAAAGCTGCTTGTTTGTCTGGCAAGGAAACAAGGTGGCCAGGAAAAAAGCTGAGCCAGCAATCCAATAAGGTAAACAACTGGGTCAGCAATCCACTCATGTAAACAACTAAGTTAACAAACTAACTGTAGTGCTACGCAGAAAAAGTGTTTATGTAATTATAATGAATAACTTTATAATAGTGTACTTAAAATGAGCACCTGACTGTGGTGTCACACTTGCCTATAACTCTATATTGTGCCCTGTTTCAGTGGACTGATCACTCACTGAAGCAGCAAATAAACAACATACTTCTTCAGCTCAAGAGTGTATTTCTGAATCTGGGGCATTCTGGTTGTCAGGAAAGAATCAGTCAGCAAATACCATTTATATCAGTTACTTTTAAATATGCAGAACAAAACTATTTCGGGTTTTCCTGAAATATAAAGTCTCTGAACTAACTAACTGGAGGCTTTTACTAATACAAAATTCTCAGTGACTTCGGAGAGAGCTTTATGTACTGTAATCTGCAGGATACTCTACAATGTTAACTTTTTGTAGTTATGCAGAGTACATCTAAACACCACCACATCTAAATCTGCCTCATTATATGTTCACATAAGCCTTCGACTTCCACTAATATAACTCTCTGAAGTCTAAGGTTTTAGACAAGTGTTAAACTATTTTAAATTTAAGGCAAATTAGGCCAATAAATCCTTACTAACTTACTTCTCCACTTATATAATCTTGAAGCTTTGCATAAACATTTTTCAGGTACGGGAACCTATAGATATCAAGCAGTGCACAAATGCATTTTAGGATGACTCTATTATTAGGAAAAATCACATCTTTCAAAGTCAGATTTTCACAAGACCGTGTTGGTTAAATCTGTGTCTTTTTGGTATCTAACTATTGTGTTATTGGAGTTTACAAGATTTTAAAACTCCCTATGTACCTTTATTTTCATATACAGTATTTTTGAGTTTTACTCCTATTTTTTATTTGTCTTTCTTGTGTTCTTACAGACCTTAGCAATGTATTTAATACACATTTTCCTCCATCTATGCGCGTGTCTACTCGTGTAGGTTGAAACTCATCACCATTGCGCCCCAACACTTCCCAGAAGATAATATCCAAAATTACAACAGAATTCAGTGATGGGATTTTCCACTTTACTTCCGTAAGGCAGTCAGCCTCATGGTTTGAGTTTTTTAAAAATATTTTTCTTGTGTCTTCTTTCTTTCCTACTTCCTCCTCTTATAGGTCACTCTTCATTCTCTTGTTAAATGTACAGAGTTTTACACTGATATGTAAGGAAAAGCAAATGGCATAATGTACCCAAAGGCAAATTAGAGGACTGTGGCAAAAGAAATCTGATGAGGTTCGACAAGGACAAATGCAGAGTCCTGCACTTAGGACAGACAAATCCCATGCACTGCTACAGACTAGGGACCGAATGGCTAGGCAGCAGTTCTACAGAATAGGACCTAAAGGTTACAGTGGACGAGAAGCTGAATACGAGTCAACAGTGTGCCCTTGTTGCCAAGGTGGCTAACAGCATTTTGAGTTGTATAAGGAGGGGCATTTCCAGCAGATTGAGGGGCATGATCCCCTCTATTTGGCATTTGTGAGGCCTCATCTTGATTACTGTGGCCAGTTTTGGGCCCACAGTACCAGGGCGATGTGAAAAAATTGGGTGGGGCCTCAGGTGGAAAGAGTGGGGGTGGGGGCTAGTTCACCCACTGCTCATGGCAAGAAGCGAGTGGCTCCTGGTTTGTTTATATAATACATGGCTCTTATGCGGTTTTTGAGGTTTCGGAGGACTGTAGTGATACCAGGATTTTAATGAAATAATTAAAATACAGAACCAGTTAATCAAATGTGATAAGTAGTCTGCTAAAAGTAAAAGTTGACTCTTGTCTTTTTTTAAGAAAGGATAACTCAGAATATTTCTTTATAGCTTCCCACTTCTCTGTTCCACCTTACTATTTACCTTAGACTCTGTTTACTTAGCTTATTCCCCTTCCTACATTAAATACAGTGTCTATATATTTCTGACACAGATTCAGAAATGATTCTTAAGTCATAACACTTAACAGTTTTGGAATAACACAACTTTAACCCAAATTAAACATGTACTCATTAATCTTGGGGAAGGGTAGTGTCTATCAGCAGCTTGTGTGTCATGTGTGCAAATTGACCTCTTACATAACAGTACATAACACATCTGGAGAATGAGTTCATTTACCAACTGGAACCTATCCTCAGGCAGGTATGCTTTTTCTGTAATGGATTTGATTAAGGCACCCAGGAATTCTTTGTCTTTTACAGGGCATGAGTGATGATTATTTGTAGTTCATTATGAGGTGTATGTAGAGTGAGTACATTCCAGGCTTGCTGTTCCCTCACACTGTATTTTGCCTCTGATCAGCCAGACGTTCAAGCATACATTGAGTACCCTATCTTCTCAGGAGGGCTACTAACACCATTAGGCATTTTGTGAAGACTCTTGGTGGGCAGTCTGAATGGAAATACCTTGTATTGGTAAAGATTTGATTTTACCATGAAACTCAAGTATTTCCTGTGGGCTGGATGGATGCCTATATAAAGAATGCATCTTGCAAGTAGAGAGCTATGAACATGAAGAGCTGGAATGACGGAGGCAAACATTACCATCCTGAAAATGAGATTGGCATATGTGTTTGTTCAATCTCTCCAGTCTAGAATAGCACAAAGAACCTCCTTTTTCTTCAGGTTAAGGAAATATCAGGAGTAGAAGCCTCTTCTATTGCTTCTAGATGGAGAAACGAGCCCACTTTTTTGTAACAGGCTCTCATGAAAAGATCCCTGAAAAGGAATGGAAAGGGGAGGGTGTAGAAATGAAGGGGATAGCTGTGTCACCATTTGTCCAAGGTGATATCAAACTAAGCCTTAAGGAATGGGGCACGGCAGCTCCCAAAGATGGCTATTGGCTCCTGATGAATTTTGATGTGTCTCTTGACATTCCTGTCAAATCTACTACCTTGTAGATGGGGTGGTATGGGCAGTGGAGGAGGGGATGATGGGTGCCTTTGAGTATTACAACCATTTTCACAGCAGGTACTCTACAGCTGTTTACTCTGAGAACAGAAAAGAGCTTGCTGCCTCTGTTTGGGCTGATATTTGTAGGGCAGCTTTCAGTGGGTAGTTGGTGTATAAATCCCTAGTGAATTAAGCTCTCCACAGGCCTGGCAGTTTCGTAGGGTTTTGGTGTTTAAACAAAAGTGTAACTGCATGTCAGATGATTTTTATCAAATTTCTCCAGGGCAATTTAAAGGTAAATTATTGTTGTAAGATTTTTTTTAAAGGAATAATTATAGTTTATCAATAAGGCATTCAATGTTGTGATAAATTTTGGCAACTGCCAGTACTTACCATCACAAACAGGCTGTAAACCAGACCAAGAACCATTAAGCAAGCATGTTCGTTCTGCAGATCCTCTCAGCTGATAACCCATTTCACAGGAGAAACGTAGCAGACTTTTTATTTTGAATTCATCCCCAAGTCTCGACCCATGAGGTGGTACACCCGGATCATCACAATATCCAGGACTATTTCCTGTAAAATATAATGCAGTAGAATTACTGGCAAGTTATATTTAACTGTACGCATAGTATGCGTTAGACTACTAGCTAGATTGTTTCTGTTTTAATTAATCAGTTGGCTTCTAGTCTAGGAGATTGAAAGAAAAAAAGTAACTTCTGTGTCTGCATCTGCATCTGATAAGCCTTAATTAAAGCTCACAATGTGATAAAATGAGTGATACAAGACAAATATTGATATTGAACGCGTTCTATCTTGTTGATCAATTATTTCTTTAGCATGTACAACTTTTTATATTTGCTCAGTTTTATTGTTCTACATTTCAGCTGTTATTAATTTATAA
The DNA here is from genome assembly GCA_007922305.1 of Dermatemys mawii. Classification (NCBI taxonomy): domain Eukaryota; kingdom Metazoa; phylum Chordata; order Testudines; family Dermatemydidae; genus Dermatemys; species Dermatemys mawii. The sequence continues at coordinate 22,879,429 of ML677333.1, forward strand.
CAATAAAACTAAAATAACAGCAGAATTGGAGAGGCATTTGGTTATGTATGTAATGGAGAATAGCTGAAATGCATACAGCCCCATTTATATGTCCACTAGTGACTAAACTGTGTCTAACCCTATGTAGACAAGGAAGGTAATGGGCACCTGGAGCCACCCCCGCACCCGCCTCACTTTGCACTCCGGTTTGGGGGCCAGTCATAATTCCAATGGAGAGAGAAGGCACTGCACTTATGCTAGACTTCAAAGAGGGTGCTGAGTGGTGATGGTTGTATTGCATCAGCCAACCAGCTTGTCAGACATGAAGGGATGCACACACCCTTTCAAAGAATAGCAAAGCTACCACCACCGCATGTTCTCTCCAAGAGCCCCAAAGAAGAATGCTGTTGGAGGAGCCAGAATGCCTACTGAGCCTTTCAATGCCTGTAACCTCTGATTCAACCCTTCAATATAGGCCAAGTCTGAAAGCCACAATCTGGTCAAAAATAAACAATAAAAGGCAACAAGACTCATAACAGGCAACAAGACTCATAACAAGGCAACATAAAAGGCAACAAGACTCATAACAGTCATGTTTAAGTTACACTGTGTTGTGAGGAAAAAGTTTGATGGTCCAGTGTCATTAAGTACCCAAAAATGCAGGAGACAGTACCTTTAGAAATAAATGAAAAAAAATATATGAGTAACAGTTAAGCCTATTGAGTATCTTAATACAGCCATTCATAGCATGAGTTTGAGCTGGTCGCATTGCTCCCAAATGAGTTTTGGAGTCATCCAAAACAAGGACCTCATCCATTGAGATGCTAGGAATTCTCAATTCCCACTGAATTCAATCGAAGCTAAGGCCCTGTTGAATATCTTTCTGGATCAGACTACAAATGACAAACACACAGATCACAGCATGCAATTATGTGTTATGTATACATCTTATATGTTACAGAAAAAATAAAACAAAAAGAACGCCTGACTTAGAAACATATTACAAGGCTTCAAGCACTACAGATAAATTTTCTCCTTCTCCAAATATGGAATTCTCCCCCAAAAGACTTCCCTGGCTTAAGTATAAAGATAGGAAACACAATTCTGTCTCAGTAACAATTTTTTAATTAGAATAGATTTTTTAAAAATCAGACTTGATTATCATAAGGTCCTTCTAGCCTTAGAATCTATTAATCCATTTTGAGGTCCAGTATTGCAAGGCTCTGAAGGTATAGAAACTGAAACTTCCTACCAATGTAATCAGAATGCCACCTTCCCACTGCAGGTCTGGCCTCTTTATATCAGGTAAAATGGCCCAAACAGCATAGCCACACTACAAAAGACTTAGTTCTGGCTGGGAAAAAATCCCACAGCACAGACATTGAAAAAGCAAAGGGTATGTAATCTTAGGTGGTTTATCATTTAGTATCCTTGCTGTTATGGTTTTGTGTCAGATACATTGTGTGTGTGGTAGCCTTAATGTTCACAACAAATTGTGAATAAATAAAAATAAGTATGTGTGTAAATTCAAAGCAGAACTCCGTGTGTAAACACTATTTTGTGATGTAATTTTATGTAGCATCGTACTGAACTTACTGCAAAGAAGGAGGCTACCTACATAATGACAAAGTGACTGAGGGCAAATGTAGTAGCATGTTTAAATAAAGAGCTCCAACTGAAATGAGTCCATACTAGAGGAAATAAAATAAAGGTGGAATAAAAAATGATTTGTCCGGAGTTAAAAAAAATTGCTATTTGGGTACTGTTTTAATAATTTTAATTACAAGGTCACATTCACATGATGGTGCATACTACCTGAACAGTGAGGGAGAGTTCCATTCCAGTGGCTATCTTCTTGGCACACTCTAGCAGAATTTCCTATGAGAATTCGACTTGCTGTGCAAGAATAGTGAACTATAGATCCATATGTGAATTTATCTCCTGAAAGAACTGCATTGGCAGGAACTCCAGGATGTCCACAAGAAATGGCTACAATGAGGAAAGAAAAACATTAATATCATATGGCTGTTCATTTTCAGATCTCACAAACATCCGTGACAGACTTCTAACTATGAAGTCAGCACTACACAAAATAAACATAGTTGATTTGTTGCTGTGGATGATTTATTTGTCTTTGATAAGGTTAAGGTCAAGAACTACACTCTAAACACATTTCTTTGACTTAGCTTTCCCTCAGTAATTTCTGCCACATCCAAGTCCCCCATCTATCCTCACAAAATCTTATAAACTAGATACACTGCATATACCACAGGCAGGAAAAGACGTCAGTGAGATTTTTAATATTTATTTCTATTTTTAAATACATGGGAGGTTATCAGATACTAAAATGATGAGAGAATCTTAATAAATAAGCAGAGGATAGATAGAAAGTACAAAATATGAATAATTAAGCCTGAAATTTTATCAGAGAAATTCAGAGAGGGCAGTGGATGATAAAATAAAATAAATGGATAGATCTGAATTATAGTGCAACAGAGACAGTAAACCAGTGCCAATTTCTGCTGTTCATTGCACAGAGAAGAAAATTTGTCCTGGTCTGTGGAATTTCCCTGGTGTCATCATTTTAGTGAATAGCGGGGGTGCGGGGTAGGGGGAGGAAGAATCATAGACAGAAAGAAGTGGGGTAGGGCCACAAAGGTCCGTATATAATTTTCATTATATTGTGGATAAAAATGTGAATGTGTGCTTGGGTGTATAAAGTATTCTTTCCAGTGGTTTATTTTTAAACAGTGTCTAAACATATGGCATCTATACTTTTCTTTAAAATTGGTAATCTCAATTAACCTGATTTTCAGACTTACTGAGCACCTTCAGCTCGTATGTACTTCCACTGGAAATATGAGTGCTCTGTACTTCTGAAAAATCAGGCCCAGAATGCCTCACTGCACAGATATTGGTTTGGAAGGTTTGTCGAATGAGAAAGAAAAGGAAAGGAAAGGAAAGGAAAGAAAAGAAAAGAATAAATCACAGATTTTACAGGACAAGGCTGCTAATCTATTGGTTGATATATAAGTGTGTGCTAGTACAATAAAACAGAAACTATACCATGGAATACATCATCAGCAACAACAATAAAACCATTTAGTGAGCATGGAAATTAAAATATTTTTGTGAGCTGTTCATATTCCCCTAAATTTCATGCTAATTCAGAATCCTGATGTCAGAAAGTGAATGGGGACCAATCAAAGGGAAAATGAAAGCTAGTTAAATTATTCATTTCTAGAAATGTGAAACTCACTAAGATGATCATTAAAACCAGCAGAACTCACCAGAAATCTTTCTGAAAATAAATAAATGAAATGGTGTTATTGGAACCTCCCTCCTAAACAAATTATCCTGTTCAAAGCTGCCCCTTAATCTCCTTCAACATTTGCACTAACAGATAATAAAGACTGTGATGATTATTCATTAAAAAAAACCCTAGCTCTCAGGTGAGCATTAATGGTTAAAGATTATTAACCAAAATAACATGTAAATACAAATATAATAATTTAAAATTTTCCCTGTGTATTTCTGGATATCAAAAGGACAACAAAAGGAAAAACTGACAGCATTTAAAATTATAGCTCCATTTGATGTAAAATACTTTTAAATTTTACAAGTAAGGGTTGTGAGCCATCTTGGTTTTAGTGGAGTCTCAATAAATGACACAGTTCAGTCCAAGAAAAGTTCCCAACTACATGTGGTTAGGTGTTAGCTGATGTTTCTGCCCTTTCTGACAAAGGAGCAGGTCAATTCAATTTAATGAATACTTACATAAGCATTTGGGTAGTGATCTGTCCCACAAGCCATTAGCCTTACAGGTCAAAGCAGATGAGCCCAAGATGTAAAATCCCTTCTTACAATGGTACACCACGCTGATTCCATACTTGAAACTTTCAGGGTAATTCTGCTGCCCATGACGAATAGCATTTTCCACAAAGCCTGGATCAGAACAGTTCACCACTACAAGATAAACATGTGTTTGTCACTAATTTGAAACATGTCATGAATATAGATCAAGAGCGAATAATCCACATTACTTCACTAATGGCTCTTGAGCAGGACCTGTGGTTGTGGACCTCTGATTTTAGGAGTCCTTACATATTAAGGTTTTTTTTTCAGTGTCTAGTCCTTTTTATTGTGATGATAGCATCCAAAGAGTAAGCATTTGTTTCCTTAAAAAACTTAGTCCCAATAAGAGTCTGTCAGGGCTGACCTTTCAGACGTGTGAAGAATGTGCATGCCCTGATAAATTTTTGGACTCCCCTGACTAATTTGCAGCTCTGATGATCATATGGAGCTCTAAAGCTGCTGCAAGTTCCTTCTTGATTTCTATCTCTATCTGTGCTATAAGCATTCCTTCTCGCTGCAAGAGGAGCATCTCAATGGAAGAGCTAACTTTGTTGAAACCCTTGGAGAACTGAGAATGAAAACAATTTTCAAACTTTGGCAACTCTGAATTGACATGGCACAAACTGCTGGGCTTCAATTCTCCTATGAGTTCATAAAAATGCTGGTGGTGGCCTAAGAGTTCCCCATATCTGCCCCTTCCCCACCAAGGAGACTGCAGTTTCCAGTTCCACAGCTACTTAGTTTCTATGCAAAAGAATAAATGGACACAAATCTGACATCAGGAAGCATAACATTCAAAAACCAGAAGAACACTTCAGTTTTTCTGGTCACTCAGTAACAGACTTCAAAGTGGCAATTCTTCAACAAAAAAGCTTCAAAAACAGACTCCAATGAGAAACAGCTGAATTGGAATTAATTTGCCAACTGGATACCACTAAATTAAGCTTGACTAAAGACTGGGAGTGGCTGGGTCATTACACAAACTGAATCTATTTCTCCATGTTTGCAATCTATTTCCCCATGTTATGTATCCCCTTATTGGTACGCACACCTTCTTGCCAACTGCTTGAAATGGGCTATCCTGATTATCACTACAAAAGGTTTTTTTTCCCCTTTCCTGATGATAATAGCTCACCTTAATTGATTAAGCCACTTAAAGTTGGTATGGCAAGCTCCACCTTTTCATGTTCTCAGAAGATCTCTCTCTCTCTCTCTCTATATATATATATCTTCCTACTGTATGTTCCACTCTATGCATCTGATGAAGTGGGTTCCAGCCCACAAAAGCTTATGCCCAAATAAACTGGTTAGTCTCTAAGGTGCCAACAAGTACTCCTCATTCTTTTTGTCGATACAGACTAACACGGCTACTACTCTGAAACCCATCAAAACACTGTTGTTTCTCCAGTTGCAAGTACAGTTCTTAGCCTGTAAACCACCTATAATTCATCTGTGGGGCCTGCAGCACAATCTTGATTAACACAGAACTGAGACAAAGCAAGGCCATTTTCACAACAAGTTGTGCCTCTACAGTAGCTCAGCGCCCCCTAAAGCTCTGCATGGAAGGATGCAGCCATCGTACAGGCCAGATCTGCTTGCTTGTGTGGTGGAGAGAGGATCAAAAGCAACTCCTTCAACCCATTCAGTTGGAGTGACAAGTGCCACTGTAGACACAAGGACTGCACATTCTTCTCCTCCCTTAGAACAAAGATTGTAATAGTGCTTATCCACTGTGCATGAGACCATGGGGTATAAAGGCTCCTTGCTCTCTCTCCTCTATTAAGCACCTAGCACAGGGCTGGGCACAATCTGGATTAAGTACATTGTTTTAATATGAAATCAATGAATTTCTAAAACCTACACTTCAATTTAAACAGCCCAGGACCTTTTTCTCATTTTGAGTTTCCTGTAATTTGCACGCAAACAGCCTACAATAAACAAAAGAAAATACAATTCTCAATATTAATACACAGAAGGAAAAAATATATGATTATCAGGAGATGAGGCACTTTAAGTGGGAGATGACACACCATAAGGCAGATGTATTTCACACAGCTTTCAGAAAACTTAACCAATTATGTCCTTGTCACACGTCTCTCTCTTAAAAATGTATATCCCCAATCCTTATTCTTTGAGCTAATCCTCCTTTTGTACATTTAGCAAAGGCTCTTTTCCATTGGTAGAAGCAAGATCGTTATGCTGAGACTGAAATCTCCATGGTAAAATCTTGACAGTGATGTCTATTCTTCTGGCAACATACACCACAAGTATGGTGAAAATCTGCTATAAATGCCATCCTCTGCTCCTCTCATCTCTTCACCACAGATGTAAACAAGGACAGCAGAAAAGGTTTAGAAAATAAATTTATTCTACATGTAAAATAACCCACTTTTTTGGTATATATGGAGTAGAACAGATTACATAGTGATTTCTAGTAGTAAGTTTTCACATTTTATTAATGTGCAATTCTGAATACACAAAGAGAATTTATTATCAATCCATTTTTTAAAAAGTGAAATTCTATCATAGAGATTACTAAAGAGGAAAAACATGAATTATCAGACACAACAGAACCAATCAGTCTTTGCAAATGTTCACTCATTAGTATTCTATTTCAAGGAATTTTATTTAGTGAGGAAGGGAAGTAACTGGACATTAAGGGACCTGCAGTATTCTAATACTTCATTTTTGGTTGACAGTAACAGAATTATCCTTTTTTTTTAACTGATCTCTCTATTTTTGAAACCATAGTTTTAATATTATGAAATGCCTATGGCCTTTCTGCGATGGGTTCTGAGCGGGAAGATACCTGTGTATGTGGAGAGCCCCACTGACTTTAGAGGGGACTGAGATGTCACGGAGATGCAGGGGTTTGCCTGTTTAGAGCTCATTTTAGGATCAGGGACTATATCTGAAAACAATGTGGTTAGGCCTAAAGCAAATCTGGCCTGTAATCTACTGAAATATTGACATTTTACTCATCTAGGTTATTAAAAGAGAGAGCTATTTAGAGCATTAATAATGTAATTACATGGTACAGTAGGATCAAATTAAGTGGTGCTAAGATACTATGGTAATGAGCATGGTATGAGATTCTTTATAGAATAGACCTGCTTTAGTGAAGAGTCGTGATTTTCTGAGGAGTAAACTTCACATTCTCCAGGCCCAAATTATACCTTCCTGTGTGCTGTGGTGAGTCTTTCCTAAATCAGTCACTAAGAGGGGAAGGTACTTTCATAGCACTCTCTCTCTGGTTCCATGGAACATACAGGAAGTTTTGTCCCCAAATCTCACAGATCTTGGACAGCGGTCAAAGGAGACAATGGGCCATCCACATGGATGCCCTGTGCCTCTGCACTTACTGTAGGGTACCTTGTAAAATCCGTTATCTTGTGATCTACATTTAAACTTCTCCTGATCACAGAACAATTCCCTCCCTTAAAGTAGGACTCCCCAGCATGAAGGGGCTCTGCTACAAATCTTAATGCAGTCTGAGGCATCACTAACCACATAGTGCATTAAATGCTGGTATTGGGGGAGCTTTTAAAAGATATGGGTCAGAGGAGAGCAGAGAGTTTATGCTGCTCCTCTCAGAGTATCCCACATATCATTTTAATGTTTTTTTTAAACAACCCTAGTGCAAGCCAAGAGAAAAGACTTCATTCTTCTCTACAAACAAACAAAACTAATATTTAAATCTTCTTCTTCCTTTTCCTTTATAGCACTTTTCCTGGTCAGGGTTGCAGTGGCAGCATGGGGAGTAGGGAAGATGACACCTCCCTTTCCTCTGCAACAGGTTACACCTCCTCCCGAGGGATTCCCCAGTGGTCCCAGGCTACAGGGAAGATATAATCCCTCGATCATGTCCTGAGTCAGCTCTGGGGCCTCCTCCCAATGAGACATGCCTGGCAGAGTTCCAAAGAAAGCCTCCCTTACAATGATTATATTCTGAAAAGTTACTATGGAAAAATAGCATTTTTTTATCCAAAAGTTATCTGCTTATTTGAGTACCCAAACTTCATTCATTACTATTAACAGCAGCTCTTAGTTTTAATGATTCCTTAAGATGGTATATATGCAGGGGCTGGTTCACTATTGTGTAAGAACAATTTTGTGTGTTAGTGTAACTCCTTGGAAATCACTAGTGTTAAAATAACACAAAACTGAAGCGATGTAGTTTTGAATCAGGATCAGTTTCTTTCTGGAAGCATTCTTAGGACTTCCCTGCAGTAGAAAACTTTCACTTGGGTAACTAAAATCAATCAAGTTACGCTGTGGCAAATCCCTAATACAGATACATATAAATGAGTTTAAATTATGAATAAACAATTTAGCTTAATGGGGTTACTGTGTTGAGTTAACTTGATTTAAGTGCAAGTTAACACAGTTTATGTGAGTCGACATTAAGGTCTGAACCATTATATCTAGATTACTGTAGTGAAGGTTTTCTAATGTAGATGGGGGCTTATTCTTTTTTCCCATGTAAAATCACAACATTCATATAACTTGTCTGCCAGAAACTCTGTTTCTTGCCATTTCTGTGTTCCCTTCATTTCATTTTCAGCAGTCTCTCCTCTCTACTGTTTGCATCTTTAGTCTCCATTGATTTGTTGCTCAGTTGCTGCTTTTCTTCCTGAAGCCTCCACTCTAGAATTCCAGATCCTCATCACAAGAGGTTTCATTATGAGAGTCATGTTCAACAAACCCTTAGCATACAGGTGTAGCCCACTTCAGGAAACAAGCACCAAGAAGGAGGCTTGAGCCACACCTTGAGAGAAGAGCTACACAAGTTTTAATAATGTTAGAAAAATACAGTTGTTTCTTCAATCATTTTTCAAGGTACTATTAGTTTTGTATTCCTTCCGAAGTTATGATGGAAACCAAAATCAATCACAGCACTCTAATATTTCCTGTACTCCTTTATTATAGCTGGATTACAGTTCCTTAAGTACCAGTACTGCACTGTATCTGGTCTTGAAATAGGATTCTGCTTTATGCTCTTTGCTAGGCACACGGACTGTAAAAGGAAAAATCTTATATTGCCGTTATAGCTTTCTTCATCATACACCATCATATTTCACCTCTGTGTTAAAGAACACTATACTGAGTTTTCACTCTTCAGCTGACAAGGATTTTAGGTTTTTTTGTTTTGTTTTGTTTTTTAAAATTTGAATGTGAACAAATTATCTGCACTCTACTGGACAGAAAATACAAGATGTTTCATCAGCTTATATCCATAAGACTAAAAGTTACAGTATTGTGCTTTGTACTTTACAATGTCAGTGTTTCATTGTATCCAGTCTAACAAAAATCAGCAGGTATTTCCATGCCATTCTACAGAATTAAAACATATTTTTAAAAGAATAAACTGTGAGAAGTCAGTATGTTATGGTCAGTCTTTGTTTTAATTTATTTCTTATTAAAATATGTATTTGTGCATGATGTCTAGGGAGCAGAGATTGTTCTGGGTGTTGTTGGGAGTTTTTTGGTTGTTTATATTATTCTTTCAGTACTAGCAGGCTTTAAAGTTACTGACACCTAGGGATGTACAATGTCACTCCATAAAGATTGTGAATTTCCAACTGGGGAATTAACAGGAAGGCTTTAAACTAACTTTATGAATCCTAGGTCCTTAAAGCAGGCTAGTTATGCCCGCACCATAGCTTTCTTTACCACTACTCAGCCTGGGAATTATAGAGAATCACTATGCTGTTTCATTACTACCCAAGGACTCTATATTCTGGGACTCCCCCAATGGCTGGACTCTACTGGCCCACTGGGCATCTTTCCACAGATGGAGTGGTATAAAGCTGCCCCATTATGCGGGGGCACTAGGGCAATAATTCCCAATGATTTACTTAGGCAGTAATAAAGTAGAAAATATCTCTATAATGCATGCACAACATATCATATAAATGTCATTACAAAGCACATAAAATGAAAAAGAAATTAAAAAAACCCTATGTTTTGATGGTTATTTTCCTCTGTTAAGGGTCACAAAATAAAACATTTAGGAAATTATTAAGTTTGACCAGAGATTTAGACTAATTACCAAATGCAGTGCTATTTTGACCAAATTATCAATTACAGACTTGTCAGTAGAAGTAATTTATAAATAAATAAATAACCAAATAAATAAGAACATCCTGTGTCCCCAACCTGACAACACATAGTGGTTAAGAGCCCCTCAAAACAAGATTTTGAATAAAACATATCAAAGGTAGGAAACTAGCATAACAACCTTTATACCCAATATCTTGCAAACTGCACCCAAGGTAAATAAAAATACTCTTGACAACTCCTGAGAAAATCAGACTGAAACCAAACATAATGGGTTACTTTTCTGGTTATGATTCTGTGAACCTTTTTAAAGCTGCAGCTTTATAAAAAAATATTTGTTTTAAGTCTGACAGAGTAGATATAAAAGAGGATCTGTAGAATGAACGGTGCTCTTTTGTTGGGAAAAAAAAGGTATGTGCAGATTAATGCTTATTTTTGCCATAACGCAAATGAAGATTTATTTTTATTATCTGTTTTAAACATCAATTATTATATATGTACATATAGGGGAAAAGTCATCTTCTTGGACAAGGATTGCCATTTTCTATGTTTGTACAGCACCAAGCTGGCAGCTGGGTGCTACTACAATATAAATGATAAATAAATAACAACAACAATAATAATAACTGTCACTGCTTTATAAAAACATTTCAAGCAGAATTTTACATTTTGCCAAACTTTTATGTGGTATGGAAAATAAGGACTTGATCTTGGAATAATTTCAGTACATGACTGCCTTTGCTGTCATAAGAAGTCTCATTAAACTTGTAAAACTCATAACATGGACTACTCATGAATGAAATTATTTGAATGCTTAAGTATCTTCAGGATTGAGTCCTAATTTAGGTTCACTCACAGGTCTCCAACACTTGAAGGAGAAAAAGTGCTGTTTGTGGTACATGTGTTTTCATCAATCTCACTGGCGGAAGTGAAACAGAACATATTCCTCTTATTGATCCAATAGGATTATCTTGTATTCCAATCCTGAGAACATTTATGCATGTACTTTAACTCTGTGAGCAGGCCTGTTAACTCTTAAAAATAAGGCCTGTAGGATAGGTTATGCCTTATGTGTGTGCTAACAACTGGATGTACTAGTATGCCTATACTAATATGCATGTTGTAAAAAGAATGTACTATGCAATGGTGAATCAGCTGCAGATAAACATCCTGATCCTAGTTTTCAGAAATATATCACTTTACAAACATGCATTTATGGAGTAGATTAATATTTCTATCAGCATTTTACAGATAGGAGAATTTAGGTTCAAGGTAATTAGAAAAATAATTTCACACAACAATACAGTAAATCAGTGTCAGCACCAGTTTACAATCCAGGTAACATGATTGTCCATCTTACTCCGAATAGTCTAAACTCCAGAAGAATTGCTTACCCTGTCTATGGCTCTCTTCCTCTTTACTAAAAGGGGCTTCACCATTATCTATAATCATCCAAAGAACAAAAAAAATATTGAAACATTTTGAAAATTGCTCCATTTTCTTGAAAGATCTGTGAGCTGACAGGCAAACTTTGTCTCAAAACTCTTCCATGACTAATAGTTTGTTCAACTCTTGTACTGGATCCATTGCTGCAGGAACCATGTGTCATAACTACACGCTTTCTATTTCATTTTCAACACAATTCAGATTGCAAAAATAAAATAAAATAAATTTTCTGAAGTTTGAGCTTTGGGTTAACAGCTATTCCTGCCAAGCTGTCTCCTGCCAAGCCAATAATAGGAAATTAAGCAGAAAGACTATTGTTTCAAGATGATATGTTGCCCTACAGCTATTCAAAAGCAATTTTAACTGAATTATCTCTGAAACAAAGTAAGGAGAATAGAAACACTTAATTCTCTAGGAAGACTGGAAACATGGCATATTCAAAGGATATATTAAATTCCCAGAGAATCAATTTGTCTGTGTGATATAATGTTCTCATTCTTATATCAGCAGCATCTGTCTAGCCAACTCAGTGATGTGTAAAATGCAGGATACTTGCTGAATATATAATTTATGCATGTGGTCTGTGCAACAAAATTGCTGCATCATGCATGAATTCTTATCAAAAGTTTATGCAAAAAAGGATATCCTATACAATGGAAAACTATTGTAAAACTTATCCTTCAGTGTCATTTAAATTAACCTATTTTTTAAAAAAGATATATATGCATGTAGTGTAACTAACAAAGACTGCAGTAAGGGCTACTTTAAGAAAAATTTGAGATGGTTGGCACAAAGACCTAAACCAGAAGATTTCCTGATTGCCCTTCACTCTGGAGACCCAGTTGTAAATCAAGGCAAGAGAGCAGAAAGAGATTGCTTTCTCACAATGACAGCTGTCAAAGATTACATGGGAAATGAGTTCTGGCACTCTCAATTTAGTTTGTCGAGAAAGGCAGAAGAATGGTTAAGTCTGCCCTGAAGATTTTGGAACCTCACTCTGAGTAGATTTAAATCCTTAAGGGCAAAGAAGTGAAAAGACTGTGTCAGAGTCCTTTAGGCAGTTTTCTGTTAAAAAGCTGAAAGCTCATTAAAAAGTACATCATTCCCAGGATTTCTTTTTCTGTTCTTTTTTTATTTTTCATAGACAGGAATATATATAGTTAAATTTTAAAAAATGTATCTGTCCAAACAGCATTTTTTTTAAAAAAAATGTTTGAAAAACACTGCAATATTTTCAATCACTAACAGAATTCTGATTTTAAACACACATTACAGTTGTCACTCATGATGAATCAAGGCAGGGATTTCACTCTCTGAGTGTAAGACAAATTCTAGGAGACACTACCTTAGTAGTCAAGAATCAGAGGGGTAGCTGTGTTAGTCTGGAATTGCAGAAGTGACAAAGAGTCCTGTGGCACCTTAAAGACTAACTAAAGTATTAGAGCATAAGTTTTCGTGGGCTAATACCCACTTCATCGGATGCATGCAGTGGAAGTATCCAGGGGCAGGTATAAATAGGTAGGCAAGAACCAGGTTAGAGATAACAGGGTTAGTCCAATGAGGCTGAACCAGCTTGACAACATGCAAGGCACTGCATTTAGCCGTATGGAGTGGAAATCCATCAACCTCATGAAGAAACTTGCACAAATACAGACAGATATCATCTTTCTCTCCAAATGCAAAGGGATGGACATCATACCAAATGGACTGAAGGTGAAAAATCCATTGCTTTCTACACACTGCACGGACTACAGTGAGAGATTATGCCAGACACTATCAAAGAAACTGAGGAACCACCTGATCAGCATCCTGTACAGCAAACAGGAAAACATCAAAAAAGAGCTTTCCAACCTGGAGACCTTCATAAACAATCAACCTTCCACACAAACAGACTTTACTAAAATAAGACAGGAGATCTATATTAAACATTTCACCTCTCTACAAAAGAAAAAGTACTGCAAACTATCTAAAATCCTACCTGCCACATGGGGCCACAACAGTGGTACCCCTAACTCACCCAGCAATATCGTAAATCTATCCAGCTACACACTCAGCCTGGCAGAAGAGTCTGTCCTATCTCGAGGACTCTCATTCTGCTTCATCACCCTCACAAACATGATACAATTCTGCGGTGATCTGGAAGCCTTCTTTTGCCGTCTCCGACTCAAAGAATACTTTCAAAACAACATAGAACAGCGCACTGATACACAGACATCATCCCACCAGCAGGACAAGAACTCCACATGGACTCCTCCTGAGGGTCGAAATGACAGTCTGGACCTATACATAGAATGCTTCCGCCGACGTGCACCGGCAGAAATTGTGGAAAAACAACATCGCCTGCCTCATAACCTAAATTGTGCAGAACGCAATGCTACCCACAGCCTCAGAAACAACCCTGACATCATAATCAAAGAGGCTGATAAAGGAGGTGCTGTTGTCATCATGGACAGGTCTGACTACCAAAAGGAGGCTACCAGACAACTCTCTAATGCCAATTTCTACAGGCCACTTCCCTCAGATCCCATTGAGGAATATACTAAGAAATTGCACCATCTACTCAGGACACTCCCTACCCTAACACAGGAACAGATTAACATACCCTTAGATCCCCGACCAGAGTTATTCTATCTATTACCCAAGATCCACAAACCTGGAAATTCTGGACGCCTCATCATCTTGGGCATTGGCACTCTCACTGAAGGACTGTCTGGATATGTAGACTCTCTACTCAGACCCTACGCCACCAGCACTCTCAGCTATCTCTGTGACACCACCGACTTCCTGAGAAAACTACAATGCATTGGTGATTTTTCAGAAAACACCATCCTAGCCACCATGGATGTAGAGGATCTCTACACAAACATCCCACACAGAGATGGAATACAAGCTGTCAGGAATAGTATCCCTGATGATGCCACAGCACAAATGGTTGCTGAGCTCTATGACTTTATCCTCATGCACAATTGTTTCAAATTTGGTGACAATATATACCTCCAGACCAGTGGCACCGCTATGGGCACCCGCATGGCCCCACGGTATGCCAACATCTTTATGGCTGACCTGGAACAACGCCTCCTCAACTCTCGTTCACTCATGCCCCTTCTCTATCTACGCTACATTGATGATATCTTCATCATCTGGACCCATGGGAAAGAAACTCTGGAAGAATCCCACCATGATTTCAACAGCTTCCACCCCACCATCCACCTCAGCCTGGACCAGTCTACCCGGGAGGTCCATTTCTTAGACACCACGGTGCAAATTAATGACGGCCACATCAACACCACCCTATGCCGAAAACCTACCGACAGCTATGCCTACCTTCATGCCATCAGCTTCCATCCCGGACATACCAAACGATCCATTGTCTACAGCCAAGCACTGAGGTACAATCGTATTTGCTGCAACCCCTCAGACAGAGACCAACACCTACAAGATCTTCATCAAGCTTTCTCAAAACTACAATATCCGCACAAGGAAAAAAGGACACAGATCAACAGAGCCAGACATGTACCCAGAAGCCTGCTGCTGCAAGACAAGCCCAAGAGAGAAAACAACAGAACACCACTGGCCATCACCTACAGTCCTCAGTTAAAGCCTCTCCAATGCATCATCAGTGATCTACAACCCATCCTGGACAACAATCCCTCACTCTCATGGGCCTTGGGAGGCAGGCCAGTCCTGGCCTACAGACAAGCTGCCAACCTCAAGCATATTCTCACCAGCAACAGCACACCACACCATAATAACTCTAACTCAGGAACCAATCCATGCAACAAACTTCAATGCCAACTCTGCCCACATATCTACACCAGGAACACCATCACAGGGCCTAACTAGATCAGCCACACCATCACTGGTTCATTCACCTGCACATCTACCAATGTAATATATGCCATTATGTGCCAGCAATGTCTCTCTGCTATGTACATTGGCCGAACTGGACAGTCCCTACAAAAAAGAATAAATGGACACAAATCAGATATCAGGAGTGTCAATATACAAAAACCTATAGGAGAACACTTCAATCTCCCTGCACACACAATTACAGGTTTAAAAGTCACGATATTGCAGCAAAAAAACTTTAAGACCAAACTGCAAAGAGAAAGTGCAGAACTGCAAATCATTTGCAAATTTGACACACTCAACTCAGTACTGAATGGGGATTATGAATGGCTAGCTAACTACAAGAGCAGTTTCTCTTCTCTCGCTGTTCACACGTCTAGTTCAGCTGCTAGAGGAATATCTCACTCTCCCCGATTAGAGATAACAAGCTGGTTCAGCCTCATTGGACTAACCCTGTTATCTCTAACCTGGTTCTTGCTTACCTATTTATACCTGCCCCTGGATACTTCCACTGCATGCATCCGACGAAGTGGGTATTAGCCCACGAAAGCTTATGCTCTAATACTTTAGTTAGTCTTTAAGGTGCCACAGGATCTTTGTCACTTCTACCTTAGTAGTAGTAGGCATCCTTTAGTCTCAAGAGACCAGGGCTGTGTGCCCCTGAAA
The DNA here is from genome assembly GCA_007922305.1 of Dermatemys mawii. NCBI lineage: Eukaryota > Metazoa > Chordata > Testudines > Dermatemydidae > Dermatemys > Dermatemys mawii. Next base: position 22,895,284 of record ML677333.1, read on the forward strand.
GGTAAAGAATTTACTCAGTTGATTTTATGACATCCACCAACGTGGATGAAGAGACCCATTCTAGAGAGACAATCTCTGACACATCTGTCACATTTAAGTTGATCTTTCAACTCTTTGAGCTCTGCCTTCTGAAAGCTTCTTTCTCCTCTGCTAAGCTGGACTGTTTCCTCTTGTATTGCTGAATACATTTGTTAAGCTCCTGGGTTTAAAGGCTGCAGTCTTCACTGTGATCCCTCCATTTGTCCACATCCACGTCCATTACTTTGAGGTCTTGCTTGCACACATCCTTGAAATGCAATTGTGGGTGTCCTTTGGGTCTTTTTTCAGATGTCAATTCACTGTAGAGCATGTCCTTTGGGATTAGCCCATCATTCATTTGGAACACATGCCGAAGCCAAGGAGGCATCTCTGTTTGAAGAGTGTTTTCATGCTGAGTATGCTGGCCCGTTTGAGCACCTCAGTGTTGGTGACTGTCCCTTCAGGAGATTCCAAAGATTTGACAAAAACAATGCATATGAAAGCTGTTGAGCCTCTTTTCCTGATGAGAGGATAAGAGTCTCACTCCCATAGAAAAGTGTGCTGATAACACATGCACAATTCACACAGATCTTTGTATGTTTGTTGTTTTGCCAAACCCTCATATTCAGTCTAGCCATTGTTGTGGTGGCTTTTCCAATGCAGATGTTGAGTTCTGTTTCAAGTGAAAGGTTGACTGTGATAATGGACCCCAGGTATGTGAACTCATTCACCATTCCAAGTCAGAGTTGTTGATCTCGATGGAGGGTGCTTCCTCAACTCCTTGGCACATTATGTTAGTCTTTTTTAGGCTTATGGTAAACCCGAAGTCTTGGCAGTTTGGAAAAAACATTCATTAGGCTTTGAAAATGAACTTAATTGTGGGTTGTCACTGCTGCATTATCAGCAAAGAGGAGATGTTGGATAAGGCCTTCCCTAGTCTTGGTTTTAGATATGAGTCTTGCAAGATTGAGCGGCTTTGCATTCAATCTTCTGTGCAAGCAGATTCCCTCAATTGAGGCAACAAAGTTTGTTATTCTAGAAGGTGCCACAGGACTCTGTCACTTTTGCAGATCCAGACTAACACGGCTACTCCTCTGATAGTTGACATCCCTTGGCTGAGGAACAAAAGGCTTGTTTCAGTAGCAGGGAAGATCCCAAACAGAGAGGGAACAAGCGTACAACCTTGCTTAACTCCACTATGAATCTGGAAAGCCTCAGACACTGGGTCATATTGAACTAGGCTGGAAGTGTTTTCATGGTAAGATTGAATCATCCTTAAGAGCTTGGAGGAGGGGACATCTAATGTTTTCTAGAAGCGTGAATAGTCTTCTTTTACTGACAAAGTCAAAAGCCTTTGTGAGATTGATGAAGACTATGCTGAGGGGCTTTTTTTGTTCTATGAGCTTCTCTTATAGTTATCTTAGTGAGAAGATCATATTGATAGTAGACCTTTCAGCTCTGAAGCTGCACTGTGATTCAGGATAGATTCTGTCTGCAAAGGTCTGAAGTCTGTTCAGAACAACTTGGGCAAAGGCTTTTCCCATAATACTAAGAAGGGAAATGCACTGATAATTGTTACAGTTGCTCCCATTGCCTTTGTTTTTTATAGAGAGTGATGATGTTGGCATCTCTTATTTCTTGTGGTACTTTGCCTTCTTTCCAGGAGAGACAGAGCAATTCATGAAGATGTTGCAGTAGAATAGGTTTTCCTCATTTTATGACCTCAGATGGTATGTGGTCTTTTCCAGGGTCCTTTCCATTGGGGAGGCCATATATAGCAAGGCTAAGCTCCTTGACAGTCAGTTCATCATCAAATTGGGTCATAACAGGCAGGGTTCTGATGGCATTGATGGTTGCGTCCATAACAATATTTTCATGAGTCAGATCAGGCTATGCCAGCTACCATAATGAGAGTAGATGTTAGTAGATGGCAACTCATGAAACCTACTGCCTAGTGGGTAGCCCAAGAGAATGTAAGGCTAAGGGAGCAATCCCTGACAGAAAAGCCCCACTGCCTTCTGGGTGAATTTGGGAATAAAATCAGATAGAAAATATGGAGTGTAGCCGCAAAGGTAGTCAGGTACTAATATTTCTGGCAACTCCTGCAGCAGATTGGGGACTAGATGTATTGGTTCCTCCTCTCCTCTGGATTTTACAGCGATGAAGAGGGGGGTCCTGAAGCATGGGAATCTTAGGGACTCCACATCATCTGCACAGGCTTGCGCCGTGGAGAAGTAATCCTGCTTCGCCTCAAGCATTGACACAACCCAGTAGCCAGCAGTCAACAGTTCTAAGCTCTTACTCATTGGCAAAGAGTTGAGCACCAGGGGCTGTCTCGAACAGTGGAAGAGATCATAGTAACTCACTGGACAACCACCATCTGCCATAATACAGGGCAGCCCCCAGACAATAGGGTATTGTCCCCCCACAGTCTCCCTGCTTCAATGGTTGCTTGGAGCTTAGAGTTTTATAACTTGACAAGTGGACCATAACCAATGCACCAGGCAAATCATGTAAAAGAAAGAAAATATCTTTAAACACACGGTGCTAGAACAGTCACACCATAACAACTGGATTGTCTGAGGACTTTCACCAGATCAACGATGCTCATTAAACTATTGTGATTAATGACAAGCTGAAATGACAAAATGTGGATATCACATTCCCCCAAGAAACATGGCTAGCATTGAGAGGATCTCTCAGAGAAAAAGAATACACATTTTTCTGTCAGGAGAAAAGAGCAGAAGAAACACAAGATCACAGAGTGTGATTTGCCATCAAGAACTCACTTCTGGGGCTGCTTAAGCCACTACAAATGTATCAGAGAGAATTTTGGTACTACAGTTGTTCACATTTGAGGGCCCAGTCAGTCTTGTGAGTGTGTATGCCACAACAGTCTCCTTGTCTTTTGACATCAAGGACCAATTCTACAACCAGTTGAACACCACTATCAGCAAGATTCTGAAACACTAATATGTTTTCCAGCTAAGGAACTTTAATGCAAGGGTGGGAGCTTATCATGAAGCCTGGACCAACTATCTTGGTCAACAAAGAACTGGTAAGACGAATGGAAATGATCAGAGACTGCTAGAATTTTGTTCTAACAAACTTATTCTTCCAGACAAAATCACAACACAAAGTGTCTTGGAAACATCCCAGATCTGGCCACTGGTACCAACTGGATCTCATCATCACAAGGCATGCCAACCTTAACATCCTCCTCATTAGTCAGTTATCAAAGTGCTGATTGTGACACAGACCACTCTCTGATATGCAGCAAGGTCAGATTTAAACCAAAGACAAGATACAGATCGAAACTAAAAGGATGTCCTTGTATTAACCTCAGTGCCATAATGAACCAACAAAAGTCACAGCAGTACAACAACACACTACAACAAGCCCTTGACACCAGTGATTGTGCCACAAGCATCTAGCTGAAGTGGGAGCAACTGAAGAACATAATCTATAATGCAGCTCTGTCAGTCTTTGAAAAGAAGGAAAACAAGACTAACGACTGGTTTGATGCATATTCCAGTGTATTGACACAAGTCATAGGGGCCAAGCTCACAGCCCAGGCCAACTAGAAGAGAGACTCAAATGAAAAAACCGTACAAACATTGAGAGTGGCAAGAACCAAGGTACAAGAAACTTCTTGATGCTGCGCCAGTGACTATTGTTGCACTTATGGCCAACAACATGATGTAGCTCTTTTAAAAGTGTGGTCTGCTCTGGAAAGAGATTTTTTTGTAAATGGAACACATTCCTATGTTGAGTGTGTCTCTGTTTCTGTATCTAATATGTTCAGTTTGCCAAGAAAACTCATCCCAGGCTCTGAAAATCAAGCTTGGTTACTTTCTTCTAACAAGTTGGTTACTAACATCACCACCTTCAGAAATGATTCTGCAGGCAAAGTCCGTGGCATCTGGGCAATATCAGTGCCTTTAATGAAACATAGTCAATGATACTGTTGATGCTGGGCAAGAAGTAATAGGATCTAACTCTTTCAGCTGAGTTGACACACCAGTACAAAAAATACATAAAAAAAGAGTAAGGCCCCTCTCTTACAAAACCACTTAAATTCATGCTTTAATCTATCTTTATCCTGCACAGCACTTATATGGGTTTTCAACTTTAAGCAAGTTCTTAAATCCTATTGATTTCAATGAGATTTAAGCACATATTGAAGTGTTATCCTCAGTCAGGATTCTTTCTTATTTCAGGGTCTCAAAGCTTATTTTTTTCACTAAAGTAGATATTGGGAATATTTTTCTGTAGGCGAAGGTAGCAGCAACTCCAGTAATGATGTTTTCTTAACACTTTCCAGTCTATGGAATGCTTTGAATTGTTTATAACTCTGCAAAATGTTAGCTATTTTGCCTGTAATTCTATGCTTGCTCTATCACACCAATTAACATTATTATGTGGCAATTTCAGCATAAATAGTTCTGCCATTTCCAAAAGTTAGGGAACACAAGTATGCTTGCCGAAGTTAAAAAAAATCTAACTGTTTTAGTATCATCTTGCTTTGGAACACAGACATTAAATTTGGCAGGGCGATAGCTCTGGATTAAGGGAGATGCCTTTTTCTCTCCTGGTGAATATTCATCCTGACTTGACCAAATTATAAGCCTCTGAAAAATCAAAAACTTATAAGAGGTTAGCGGCTGGCTGCTCAAATCTCTGAACATTCCAGTACACTGAGCACAGTCACAGCCCCATGGAGTTCCCTACATATATTCAGATGTTACACAGAAAAAAATAACTTCAGGATACTCTTTGGACCATTGTCTGCACTTGATACAGATAAGAAGTAGAGTAAAAAAAAGTGGAAATACAATGAAAGCCCACTGTTACACATAAAGCCAGCATAAAGTCCAGAGAGAAATGCAGCACTCACACCCTCGGAATGAATGGGTTGCTTTATCAAATTGGGATCACAAAGAGGGTGGACATTGGCAGGAGTTGCGGTCATAATTACCATTCCTTATAGATACCTTGGTGAAAGATTTCAAATCATATAAACTAACAGAAAAACTATAAATAATATAGCTACCCGATGTGGATTTAACTCCAGTCATGTAACATATTTAAAAAGGAAAACAGTAATAGACATGTGAACCATGACTGAGATAATGTCAGATCAACCAAACATTTGGAATTTTCTGACTTATGTACTTGATTTCTATGCTTTCCTATCCTCAAATTCAATTTCTTATTAATATCAGTTTCTTGAATTTAACTTTCATGTATTTGCTTGTTTATTTTTTTTAAAATGTGAGCAATTCAGCTCATGAAAATTACAAGGAGTGGACTACCTGGAAACCATAGAGTCTATACTGGTAGCAATCAAGCCATATAAACTAGCATTGCACTTATTATATGTATAAAATCTTCCTTAAAATCTATTCTAGTTGACAAAGAAAATATTATTTAGAAGGTCCTTCTTTCCCTCAGTGTGAGAGGTGGAAAAATATTTCTTAGTGTGTTAATCACAATTTAATGATTCATTACAATATATAAGAAAGTAAACACCATTTGATCCTAAATAGGAATCTCTTTGCTAATTGCTATTGCTCGGTGTCAATAATTATGTTGCTGTACTAGTTAACTCACTTCAATATATTCTGAGAGTAGTGACTGAGGGAATTGCTACCCCTCTATAAAGAGATGAATCTAATTCCTCACACACTGAGCTTGAAATTGCATCTGCCAGCTCTGAAATAATATGATGATCTAATCACCATAGCTAATTATCATTCTTAGCAACAATCACTGTAATAAATATATGATTTTAATATACCTACAGGTGGAGATAATAAAGCCAGCAATAACTGCACTTGACTTTATCACAGATTTTGCATTCCCCTTTTTTAGTCTCCCTAACATTTTTCTGCTCATATACAAGGTAAAAAGAAATCAGCGTGTGCCCTGAGTTTCAACACTATAAAGATGTGTATTTCTGGGGAGGAAAAAAACAGTATTCACATTTATTTCATGCTTAAATAACCACAACACTTACTTTTTTTTTCAGTCCAAAAATATTCAGGTAAAACATACTAACGGGCATAAGTAAATAATTTATCTACTTTAGTATGACCTACCATTCAACAACTGGCCTATCTAAACTCCAGATTGAAGGCTTCTATTAATGCTAATGCTGATGGGACAGAGGATGGAAAAAGACCCCCGACTTCAGAACTTTGCCCTAAAAGTCACATCAATGGGAAGAGAACCGAAAACTTTCAAAGGAATAGTCACCGAAGCACTCATGCTATCTGCATTCGAGCATAATTTGCTTTCACTTAATATTATTCAATTATTTTTGTGTATGTTATTTCTCAGCAGGACTACAGCAATAAGATTTACCTGAGCGCTAATCTTCAGCACTTGGGAAATTCCAGCTGGTACAAAACACTGCAGCATATCTCCTTAGCAACACAAGATACCGTGAGCACATCAAATGTGTTCCCTGATCTCTACACTGGCTTTCCACAGAATTTTGAATAAAAATCTCAGTAATAATCTTAGATATCTGGGCTTCAGATATCTAAATGATTGATTAAAACTCCAGGAAGAAGGCAGTACTCAACAACTTTGCTCCTCTGGTTCATTGAACCTCTCTACAATAAGGGACAATTTCATCTATGTGGGAGAGAGAGCTTTCTCAGGGGCTATCCCAAGACTGCAGAATGAATTATCCTAGGAACTAAGGATCATTACAAATCTCAGCATCTTCTTCTGTAAGTGCAAAACAGATTTCTTTGACTTTTCTTCTCTAACACGCATACACACAGAGAGAGAAGGCCAAAGAATTTAGAGCAGAAGGTGGTGAGGTTTGTAATGATTTTTAGCTCATGGGAAAATTTAGTCCACAGTCTTGGAATAGCCCCCGAGTTGGAGGAACCTTTCAAATACTACTGAAGAATGGATAAGCCTTAGGGAAATAATATAGTATATTTTCATTTTGATTCATGAAGATTTATCACAGACCTATTAACTCTAATAAGAGTAATGTACTCTTTTCCTTACAAAAACATTAGTGTAGTGTACCTAAAATCATCTCAGTTGTTCACGATCGTTTATTACTATGAATACAAAATTTAGGGCTGGATTCTCTGGTCCACCAAGTTCACTTTGCACCACCTATGCAGTGTTAAGTACACTTTATATTGCTATAAGCAGTCATATTGCCTCAGGAGAATTCTCTCTGTTGAGGACCTTAGATCAGTGGCATAATAGAGCCTTAATGACAAGTGGGGCTGGAAGCTAGAGACTCAGGAAGTCACCATTGCTTCTCTGACTGCCTCCCTTCTTCGGTGTGCCAAAGCAGAACTTAGGTGCAGAGGAGTCTCAAGCCCTGAAAGTTCAGGTTTTAGAACTTGATGCAAAGTCTTATGAATTCAGTGGAAAGGATCCTATTTGGAGTAGTCCTTAGATAGGACATGCTGAATGGAAATATTTCTTACCTCGGCAGGCAGGTAAAGGGCTGCTCCACTGTCCATTGTTCCGGCACTGTGCTTGAGAGGCACCTTGAAGTAAATACCCAGTGCCACAGGTAAAGTTTACAACATCATTCAAGTTGAACTCGCTTCCATTAGTTACTCCATGAGCTGGGTTCCCAGGATGTCCACATGTGATTGCTGTTAAAATGAAAGAAACAGACCAACATCTAATTGAACTGTGCAGTTCTATGGTATTGCTTGCATTTTTAACCACTTATTTATTAACTTCCATTTTAGTCATCTTTTCTATTTATATACTGATAAAAGAATAAATTGAAAAAATAGAAGATACATTTGTGGAGAGTTTTCTATTTTTTTAAAAAAAATGTTGAAAAAAATTCATAAAATTCCTTAATCTATATTTTACTTTACTTTTAACAACTTCACTATAAAATACATATAAGTATACATGAGTAGACTAAGATTTATAGCATAATTTTGACAGATCTGAGATCTTTTCAACTAGATCATTTAAAACAAAGTCACTCCTCTTTCTTTTCTATGATTCAAAATGTTGTAGGGACAGAATCCTGTACTCCAGTCAACTCAGATTTTATTTAACACTTCAGAAACACACACATCTTGAACAGCAAGATTTTAAATAATGTTGATTTAAAGGAGGAGTCGGAATCCAGAACTAACCTTAATAATATACAAAAATCCCAACAAAATATGTGTAGTTACCTTAAAATATCAAACTCTGATTTTATCTACTTGAAAGTTTTGGATCTAGTCTGCTGAAATATTATTTCAAATAGATTTTCTGAATATAAGCAATTATTTATTATTAATAATAATAGTTATTAATTAGTTTGGTTTGTGCCCTCTCATAAGGAATTCTATCCTGCAGAGACTTATGCATGCACTTATCTTTAACTAAATGCCCAGTTCCATTAACTACATTTGTTGCCATGCTCTCACAGGTTGCCACTATTAAAAACAATAGTTTAGAATTGCACTGCAGTGCATTGTATCCAACTGCAAATCTTATGGTCAATGAAACTACTCATCCAGTCAACGTATGTTTCAAGATGCTGGCCTACATTCTAAATCCTTTGGGACATGGCTGTGACTTGCTCTGATTTGTATATCATGAAACACACTTCCAGCCGTTAATATATATTAAAGAAATTAATTCTAGAATGTATATTCATTAACTGCTTTAATTGATAGAGTAGAGCTTGAATTGAGCCAGTAAGATACACAGGGGCATTTCGCTCTGCTCTTTATGCTACTAGGCGAATCCCTGGAAATCCTGTTAGAAGTAGCACAAAGTGAAAGGAAAGTTAAACCTAGGGTTGCCAACTTTCTACTTGCATAAAACCAAACACCCTTACCCCGGCTCTGCTTCCGCTCACTCCATCACCCCTCCCTCTGCCACTCACTCTCCACATCCAAATTTGCTCAGTTTCACCGGACTGGGGCAAGGAGTTGGGGTGCGGAATGGGGTGAGGGCTCCAGCTGGGGCCGCAGGCTCCGGGGTAGGTCCAGAAATGAGGTGTTCAGATTGTGAAAATGGGCTCTGGACTGAGGCAATGTGTTAGATGGGGAGAAGGTGCGGGCTCCAGTATAGGTCCAGGGATGAGGGGTTTGGAGTGAAGGAGGGGGCTCCAGGCTGGGGGATGGAGCCAAGGGGTTCACAGTATGGGAGGAGGCTCCAGACTGAGGCAGGGGGTTGGGGTGTGAGGGGGAATATGGGTGCAGGTTCAAAGGTGGGGCCAGATATGAGGGTCTCAGAGTGCAGAGGGAGGGCTCCAAATTGGGCATTGAGATAAAGAGGGGATGAGGCTCTGGCTGAGAGTGTGGAGCCTGTGATGAGGGATTTGAGCCGCGCAGCGTCATGACAACCAGGGAGCCTACCTTAATCCCCTGCACCGCCGACGACTTTTAACAGCCCAGTCAGCACTGCTGCTGCCAGGGTCCATTTTTGACTGGGTGTTCCAGTTGAAAACCAGACACCTGGTAATCTTAATTAAAGCATACACCTTTCTGGTTAGCCCAGAGCCCAACCAATCTGTAGTGAACCCTGTTCTTCAAGCTCTGTGCCTCTCTCAGTCTGACCTCCTTGGTCAGTTCCCAGCTAAGAGGCAGACTCCTTCCAGCAGCCATGTCTTATGCCCACCACCTCACACATTCCTGGTCCTTTGTTCTTGAAACTGTGCTCTTTCCTCATCTTCCGTGCTAAGAGGTGGGGAAATACATCTCCCTCTTGGTCATTGGTTGCTAGATGTCAATGTCCTGGTGATTAGATTTGCCATTGTTTTAGCTTCTCCAGTGATATGAGGTCGGCCTCAGCCAGTCCCTTTGAATTACTCCTTCGGGTTCAGACAGCCAGGTGACATTCATACCTATGTCTCTTAGCCTACCCTGAGAGCACATAGTCCTTCCTTGCCCTTCCTCTTAGGTGATGCATGTATAATATAGGGGAAACTGAGACCCACATTTGGTTCATAAAAATATTACAGAAAATTCCCACTTTGTCACAGTAACACCTAGGAAGTGTTGTATGCTAAATTGCTTCTATCTTTTACAACTACTACAGGTTATCAAGGTTTTAAAGTTTCAATAAACAAGCCAATTTCCAACACCTTGGAAATCATAGAATATGATATCTACTTAATATTATTATATTTTAAGGGTGATATTTTCTCAGACCATCTACACTTGGAATTCAGTAAACTGTCAGAACAGATGATATACAGTAGGCTCTTGTAACATAAAATTGAAGTCTTCTATAAAAATTCTGAAAGTGAAGGTCATTTGTGTTTAGATTATTGTCTTTTTCAACAGATGCATATTTCCAGTCACTCTGCTCCTGTTAACACCCCTCATTACTCTTGACAGATGCTGCTTTTTGTGATGTCTTTCAGAAACTAAAGGTCTCAAACACTGAGTATAACCCTAGCACATCACCATTAGTGTTGTTGTACATCATGACCTATTGACAGATCAACAGTATAATTCTTGGGCTTGCATAAGAACTACAAGTGTTGGAAAATATAAAAAGAAAACAAAGCGGGTAATTTTGGCATTATAGTATTTTTCCATCCCTTCAAAGCTTTTATATATAGCCACGGAGCTTTTATGTGTTTTAAGTAGTGGTCGGGATTTTTTTAAATTCTAAGGTCACTTTCAATAGAATCATGCCATGCAACTGGTGCATTACAAATCTGACCTTACCCTCTTCTGTATTTCCCAGTTCCACCACCCACATAATATATGTAATATCCTAGTTACAATATATAAAATATGCTCTGGTAAAATGAGGCCTGGGTACCAAATATGGAAATCATTTAGGTACTAAACATTTGGAATGGATAATTTCAACAGTATCTACACAGCTCAGTATATTACTAATTATTATTATATTTTCCAGTTTTTAAGATTTGTTTAATTACAAATGGTATAGGATTGTTATCTCTAGAAAGTGAAGATCTTTCTATAACAGGAAAAAAAATACAATTCAGAAGGCTTAATGGTAATGCAAGCTTGCTGACTTTTCCCCAGCAATAAGAACCAGCCTTGACTTTCCACTTTTATGGGTAAGACCATATTTCATATTGTAAATCTGCCAATTCTGAATCACCTATTCAGCCCAGGAAAATGTTGACCAAAAGTTCTTATCATCTGCTAACTCTTTGGTGGCTTAAGTGAAATGAGAAGAGGGAACACATACAGAAGCTCTCTGTTCCACTGGAGGAGGACAGCTTCTCCTCTGGACTGTTTCCCCAGTCTGGTTCTGGAAAAATAATTGGGGCATTTTTTGTTCACCTAAGTAGCAAACAAGTCAATTGTTAGAGTCCCCCAGTGACTGAATATGTAGTCGACCACTGAAGGATCCATTTCCTGGCCAATGGGGGCTGCGGGAAGTGGCGGCCAGCACATCCCTGCAGCCTGCACCCCACTTCCCGCAGCTCCCATTGTCCAGGAACAGTGAACTGTGGCCACTAGAAGATGGAGGCGGCTGTGCAAACGTAAACACGCTGTCTGGAGGACCGCCAGCAGATTACCCTGACAGGTCAGTAAGGGGGAGGAAAAAATGTGTTAGCATTGTTAGAGAGAAAAAACAAAGGTACAAGAAATTAAAAGAAAAAAAAATGAGACTAAAAAAGAAAAGGGGGAATGGAGAAAATGGAAACTCTATTTAGAGACAAAGAATGGAAACTCTACTGACAACTATAAAAATACAAAGCAAACTGATATCTGATTCAGACTGCTAATCTCTCTGTCTCAGGCCAAGGGTGGTTGAGAAGTAACTCTGGGCAATTTGCCTGTATGACGCTATATAGCCTTAATGTAAGGCACAAGCGTGTGTCGGCTCAATGGGCACTTCTATCTAAAATCTCTCATCAGAGGTGCAGGAATTCAGACATATCTACAGTACAGCACTGGTAGGGACACTACTCGACAAAGTAATCATGATTACCCAGAAAGAAGTAGCCATCAAACTCCAGCACATTTGAAGGACTATACAACATAAATGGCTTTGTTTCTGCAGACGTGTTAATTTATCATCCAACATTTGACATTGCTTCATTTATTTTACGCTTTTTGTGGGTTCTTTTTATAAGTTGGAAGAATTTCAAATAGGTGAATTTAATAATGATTGTTTAATTTAAAGTTTTGAGAAGAAAGGAGGGAGGTATTGTTTATGGAAAATCCATTCTGTGACCTGTGCTGGTCTGTCAGAGTACCGAGTATAGCAGCTGGGTCAACTGAGTCCACTCCAGGATTTGGTTTTGACTAGGAAGTTCAGTCAGCTACAAACAGAGAAGTTGAATGCTCTATTCTCTGAGCTGCAGGATTAAATCAGTGATCTGAGAGATCATACTTTAAAACTATATAGTGTCTGTGTGATTCATTCCAGTAGCTCCTAATCAGCTAGGACACAACATGCAGGAAACGACCTTTCATAAGTCTGGATTAAGTCTGTGGAGTCCATTGCCCACAGAGAGAAGTGTGACACAGCTCTCAACAGTCAAACCAAAATAAAAAACTCATCTCTTTGGATTTAGCTTTCCCTTGATTAATTCTTATCACAAAAACAAAAACAAAATAACTCTCCCCCACTAATCTAATCAAATTACTTCTTCTACTCCCAGAAAGGAAGAGAGAAATACATTGTTAGTTGTTTTTAATTATTGGGAGATAGATGGATATAGGTGCCACATATGTTTGTAGGACAGACAGACAATTATCCCTAGGCTGCACCTGTCCCTTCTCTTACATAGTGGTGTTGATATTGCTAACCTTCAACATTCAGGTCAAGATGAGAGGAGACATGCAACAGCATCCAAGTTCCTTAAGGAGAAGTGTGACAGAGTATCTACTGGGAATTGGGGATGGATGGGTGCAAGCCCGCTCACAGCCAAAGGCCCCTCCCTCAGCCTAAGGAGAGTAACTGCCGGACCTATATCCCAAATAGTTTTGGGAGACAAATAACGAACAACACGGATGGGAGTGAGATCATAGGGTCGAACGGGGACATCCCTAGGTATTCTGGGGCACTATGTAGCCCCCCCGCCCCATGGCGGGAAAGCCTCCATGGGAAGCTGGCTTGGAGGACAGGGGGGAACTGCCCCCCAGCACTCACCGGTGGTGTAGCTGGGACCAAGCCGCTGCACTTCCTGCCTCTAGTGAGTGCAGACCTGGTTCTGCTGCAGAGTCCTCAGGGGAGTTGGGCAGGGTGGAGCAGGGGTGGGAAGAGGTAGGGCTGGGGCAGGGAAGGGGCAGAGGTAGAGCAGGGCAGGGGCTTTGCGGAAGGGCTTGAGTGGAGGTGGGACTGGGGCGGAGCACGGGTGAGAAGAGGCATGGCAGGGGCTGGAGCAGTACACAGCTGTGCAGGGCACCAGGAAATGTAGTGCCCCATATTTTCTAGTGCCCTTTGCAGCGGCACACTTTGCGTATGGATAGGGACAGCCCTGGGGTTGAAAGCAGGGAGCCAGGGGGTGATGCCAAGCAAAGAACTCAACACAACATCCACTCCTCCTCAAAAGCTTTCAGGGAGCCAGCAGATGTGGCCTAGAGGAACTCTGTCTGGATACATGATCAAAGGAAGGAGTGGAAATGGGCACCAAAATTGCAGAACACCCTCCCCCATTTCTCCCCGCTATCCAGCATCCTCCTCCTGGGAGGGTGATGGCCACCTTGGCCAGTGCCAAGAGGAGAATGACAAGGATCTCTTGCAACTTCATGGGACCACAGATGAAAGTAGGCCAGGGAATGCCTAAATCAGGAAGTGTTGGGAAAAGTGCAGCCAGAACCTAAGAAGATAGTTCTGTAGGAGCCAGAAAAGAGGCTGCAGCCTAGTGCACTCAAGATGGAAGTGCACCAGGGTCTCCCTCACGCTGCAGAATGGGCAGGTTTCAGGTGCCTGGGGGTAAACCACTCCAAGTACACCCATGTGCTCATGACTCTGTGAAGGAGCTGCCAGCCAGTATCGACTGCAGGACCAAAGTGGAATTCAGGCTGGCCTATCGGGGCTCCCTACCTTTCATATGTGGTAAGAGGTCCCACCACTTCATGGTAGAGCAGGACACGAAGGTGAGGAAATGAAAGGTGTGGAGCAAGAGCGTGGACAGCTGTGCCAAAGGCAGAGTTTGAAAACAAACTGGTTGTGGTCCATGCAGCTGGCTCAGGGTATGCTGAGAGAGTGGCTGGGGGAGCTCACAGGGCCAGGGCCTGATGACAAGATCAAGAGGGCCAGGGTGAGAGGTGGACAAAGGACTTCTCCCATAGGACCTGGAAGGCCTAAGAGGCAGGTAATAAAGCTGACCTCATTTCCAGGAGTATGCTGCAGGGAGAGGAGAATTGAGGGGTGGTGAACTGTAGCACCAGCCAAGCACCAAGGGATCCATCCAGGCCCTCTAGTCATAGTCTAGGAGGTCTCTGACCCTGGTGGTACCTGCCAGGACCAATCTCTGGCACATTGAGGGGTACTCTGCCACCTGCACACTGAGGTCAGGGTTGTGTAGCAGAGGCTACGCAAGGAGATCTTTCCCTTTGGCAGCTGCCATGGACATGTTCACTGGGCCCAACTTCCAGGTCCAGAGGAGGTCCTGGTAGAAGACCAGCAGGTTTTGCAGAAGACCCCTCGGATGGAGGTAAAAGAGCTGCCAGTCATATCAGAGCCCTCAGAGGAAGTGGAGGAAAGTGTGTGCCAATGCACTCCACACTGGACTACCTGCACTGCAAAGGAGTCTGTGCAGGGCCTGGAGGCAGAGGACATGGACCTGATTGTGGGGGCAGAGCGGGCCCTGTCTCCACTTCTCCAGGGGAAGACTCAGAGTCCCTGCAGTGACCCAATGCTGTCCTGGCCAAAAGAAGTCCAAAGTAAACCTCTGAAAGTAGGCCATGGAATCCAGGGATGGGCTCACAGTGTTGAACTGGTGACAGAGCATGGTCCGGGCCAACTGATTAAGCACCAGCGCTCTCCCCCACAGAGAAAGGCACCGGACTAGTCCCATCCATGCTCAACCCACCCTGCCCTCCAAATTGTGCCAGTTCTCTGGCAGAAAGGGATAGACGGTAGAAAGGGATACAGGGAGATAGAGCAGTGGACCCACGCTCCACCGGATGGCCTGGAGTTCAGGTGGTAGGGAGCTCGCCCACCACCCACCCCTGACCATCAGGCCAGATCTCTTCAACTAGTTGACCCAGTCAGAGGAGGCCACCAAAAAAATAGCTTGGCAGACCTCCACTTGCACTAGGTCACCCGTGTATGGGAATGCAAGGAGCACAACACTGACATACCCTGATAGGACAACCTGAAACTCTGGTTCATGGAGCACCAGTCCCATTAACCTCCTGAAGTGGAGATGGAGGAAACACTTGATGGCCATAGTACAGATGGCCTGACAGCGGATAGCCTTGATGCACCCCTCAACAGAAGATTATACTTTCAGTCAGGGTCCAGTTGAGCTAGGAAGTGAGCAATACCTGGAGAAATCCCATGAATCGGAACCTGAAGCTGAAAGCCCACAGAGTGCCCACAAGATAAGCATTGTCAACCCTGTTGAATGCCTGCTCCTGGTCCAGGTATAGGTAGGCAAATAACAGACCATCTCTACACCCAAGTTCGAGGATGTTCCAGACCAAATAAAGATTATAAATGATGGTATATCCTGGCACAGTGTAGGTCCAATCAGGATAGATCAATTTTGCCAGCGCAAACCCCAGCTGCAGTGAGATGGCCTTCTTTATGATTTTGTAGTCCGTGCTAAGTAACAAGATGGGGCCACAATTCCGAGGGTCATGGAGATCCTCTGTCTTGGATAGCAGAGGAAGCACAGGCCGCTAGCATGATAAGAGCACTCTGATCCTGAAGGACTCGGCCAATATGATGGCGAGATCCTGGCCAAAGACATCCCAAAATACACAGTAAAACTCCATGGTCAGCCCATTTATACCCAGAGGTTTATTGGTGGGCATCGGATGAAGGGCTTCCAAGAACTGAGCCAGAGAGAGTGTCAGCTCCAGCTACTCCCAGTCACCTGTGCTGACCATTGGGAGTCCATTCCAGAGTTCCCCACAGGCATCACTTGGATCCAGGAAGCCTCGTGTAGAAGGTCTTGTCTCTCCCCCACAACTCCACTGGATCTGTAAGGGGGATGCTGTCACCTGCCAGGAGGCAGGGGATGTGCTTGTTGGCTCCCCTCCTTTTCTTCAGCGCACAGAAGAAGTGGGAGCTGCGATCCATCTTCCAAAAGAGGTGGATGCAGGACTGAATGCAGGCACCTTGAGCCCAATGGTCATCGCAGACCTGGAGCTCTTCTGGCACACTCTGCAGAAGGATGGATCCACGGGGCTGGTGAACAGATGCCTCTCCAACTTCAAGACATGCCATTCCAGCTGCTCTATCACTGCATCTCTCTGCCAGCTGGCTCCCTGGGAGTAATCACAGCAAGACAGCCAGGCACGGACATTCCCACATCCCACCACTGCTGCTTTGAGGGAAACATGTGCCTCTGCCCTTGCCAGGCCAGCAAACTTTCAGAAGGGCACCACAAAGCCCACATCCTCCAGTAAGCTATTCTCAAAATGCCAATAGGCTGGTCCTGGCCTCTCCAAGGTGAGAGAGGCCAACACGGCCACCAAAAGGTGGTCCAAGAATGGGTCTGGTAGAGATGGAGGTGAGATAAATAAAGACAGTCCAACTAGGAGTGACATAATCAAGTATCTTCTACCTCATCAAGCTTGCAGCCTACAACCTCCATCTGCCCTTGTACCTTTTCCCCTCAGTGATGGCTCCTTTCTGCTCCTTTTCCTCCATGCTGTCTGGGTTCCATTGATTCAAAAGGAGTATTGAGAGGACAAGAGAGACAGCCTTTTTCTACTCTACTTTCTGGTGCCACTGGATGCTTTGGAACCTGGGAAGAGCAAAAGCCGAAAAGTCTTGCTCCACCCTGGGCTGAAACCCAGTCAATGAGCAACATGGGGAAAGAGCTAGCTGAGTGTGGTTGTCGCAGTAATGTGGATTGGAGAATGCTAAGTGCAGATAGAATGTTCACAGAATTTTGCTGTCAGTCTTATCAAACCTTTAATGAACATATGGAAACAACAGTTTTCAGAGACTTGTAATTTGATCAAGTTTGGAGTTGATTTTCAGAGCAACAGCAAAGAAAAGAAAAGAAAAGAAAAGAAAAGACTGGAGCTAGGCCTCTGGCATGGAAAATTTCTGTCTGAGTGGTTAAAGTTTGGCAAAAATTATAATTAACTGAAAACTGTAATATAATGGAATGTCTTAAGCAATCTTAATTATAGATAAGTGTCGCTGAAAGCTTCACCTATAACAGTAATTATATTAATAATGTAGTAGGGAGAAGTCTCAGTATTAGCCACGATCTTTGAAGAGATTTGATCCCCACAGTGAGCTAATAAACTGTAAAATAAATACACTACAAGATTCACTGGAGATAGGAGGCAATTCTCCTTTGAAGAATGTACATACCTTAAGGACAATAAAACAGAGATACTAAAATTAATAAAACATACTATTGATAATCACTGTGGCAACCACTTGCAGTCTTATGGGAATGAAAATACTCCTATTTTTTGTTATAAACTTATATCATGTCAAAAATTAAAAGTCTATTAAAAAATCCACCAAAATTAAAGAAAAATCTGAAATCTTATTAAAATTGAAAACCCCCAAATAGGTCAAGGAAAGAATAGCCAGAGAAATATTAACTCTTTCTTCACATCAATCTAAAAGTTATATGGTTCAAGAAAATATCAGAGAACCTATCATGAAAGGCGGTGGGGAGGATGAGAAAACTGAACAATGTCAGTAATTAAGAATGGGATTTCCAAAGCACCTAAGAGAGGAACGAGCACAATTCTAATTGAAAATCAAGGGAAAAGTAAATCTTTCTTTTAAAGGCTGTGTCTACACTACAGCCTATGTTTGCAAAACTTATGTTACTCAGGGGTGTGAATATTCCCTCTGAGTGACATAATTACATCAACATAAGCGTTTGTGTGCACAGTGCTATGTCAGCGGAAGAGCTTCTCCCACTGCCATAGCTTCTGTTGATCCCAGAAGTGTTTTTTTTTATGCTGATGGGAGAACTCTTCAGTTGACATAGAGCATCTTCACCAGACAAACTGCAGTGGAGCAGCTGTACCACAAGGTATAGATATACCCTAAAAGATATGCCACAGTGCATACAGAGTTTGTGGGCTTGATCAGAAATTGCTAGGTGCAGTTCTGTGCAGGAAATTAGACTGGATGACCATAAGTTCTCTTCTAGCCTTAAAATCTATTAAATAAATTTATGAGTCAGGCACTTTTGAATATCCCAGTCATAATTATTAACACAATGCAACAAAAAACAATTCAGTGAAAAATAAATGCTACTTACGGACACAAACGGGAGTTTGTCCAGACCATTTATGATCTTGCAGGCAAATTCTGACTGATGTACCGACAAGCCGAAAACCAGGGTTACACTGATAGACCACAGTATCACGGTAACTGAAGCCATCCCCACTAATGTGGCCATTTACAATTGGATCTGGAGAACCACAATGCCCAGCTAGAATAAAGGAAACATACCAATCATTAAAACATATGTATATATTAAAATCCTATTAATATTGAAAAGATGCTGATTGAAAAAAACTACTGCTTTGTTCACCTTCATGACAAGCATGGTATTAGAACAAAATCCTGCAAGGTGCTGTGATATACACACTTCCCTTGACTTCCAGTGAAGGCAACAGGAATTGCAGTGCTCTGCATTTTGGAGGATCAAGTATAAATATTTTATTTATGTTTTTTATAACTTCCTTACACCCTCAGTTTTAAAGGAACTTTGTCAAAAGTCAGATGGAGTTTCTTTTGTGGCAAGCTAAGAACATATACTGATATACAGGGAAGTAAATTTTTGAAACTAAGTTACTCACAGTGAAGCGCTTAAATTCAAAACTTACAAACCAAAACTTCTCATTGATAGAGATGAGGAGCACTGACAGCTCCCACTAAAATCAATGGGAGATGTCATTGTTCAGTAATACGCTGTTGGTGATACTTTTTAAAAAGGGCCACTATTTTAGTAAATTCAGGAGATTAAGACCAACATTTTCAAGTGTGTACATTGACTTTAGGGTCTTCAGTATTTGAATGTCTTACCAGAGACTGCTCAGGCCTGATTTTAAAAGGCACCGACCAAGTGGAGCTCCCATTTGTTTCAGTTGGAACTATGGATGATAAATATAGTGGGACCCCACAATACCATGACAATCGGGATAAAAAAAAACGATCGCGATAATGGCAGGGTCGCGGTATTGCGGGGTTCCGCTGCATCAAAGCAGTGGCCACCGCCGATATCGGGAGCCAGCCGCACACTGCGCTATAAGCAGATTTGCGCTATAGCGGGGCGCAGTATTCCGGGGTCCCACTGTAGTTCTTGGGCCTAATTTTCCATCTATCTCAAGATGGGCACCCAAAACCACTGGCCATTTTAAAAAAAAACTGAATGTTTATGTGATGTTATATTTAATACTGAGTTGAAATATACAATCATGGGAGGCTTAGTCATATTTCAACTTATTTTCTCTTTGCCTGATTGTCATTTACACTAAGGCCCTTTATATTTTTCTGGAACTAAATTATATTTACACTCTCTTTTAGGCCCTTATTCTGCCTCAGCAGCAGAAACAGGCCATAGTGTAAATGAGAACTGGGCCTTCTATTTTATTTGTTTAGGTCAGAGTCTTAAACACGGGTTTTTGGTGTACTTTATGGCAAGATTGTAACTTGCTCCTATCTGTTCACACAGGAAATAAGGGGCCTGGTTAATGCCAATGAAAAGAGTATATGGGCCAGCTGAGAAGGTACTATTGGGACAGAATTTCAGCTTGGTTCCACTCAGAAAGTGAGACTGAATATGTACAAAGTGAGGCTGGAAAAGATGTGACAGACTGTAATTAATTCCCTTAGAACACAACTGGCAAAAGCTGCCCTATTTGGCAGACTCCACAGAAGCAAGGGACACACTGCAGAAGCAGACTGAAAGAAGGGCCTCCCGGTTGTTTGAAAGGAAATGGGGTGGCTGGGGGCAGGGAAGAGTATAAAACTCCAGTGAGATCTGGGTGACAGTTGAACGGATTTGGGTTGTTGTTCTGAGTAGTCCTAACAAACAGATACTGTAAATATCTAAATAGTTGAGCTTATATACATTTAAATTGGGTAGATTGGTTCCTTTCTTCCTGTCTGGGATAAGACATTTAGGGCATGGCTACACTTGCAGTTGTGGAGTGCTGAGAGTTAAACCATCCCTCTTAGAGCGCAGCAGGTAAAATGCTGCCGTTTGTTTACACTCTCAGATGGAAGCACATTGGTGTGGCCACATTAGCAACTCTTGCAACGCCACAAAGAGCAATGCATTGTGGTAGCTATCCCAGCATGCAAGTGGCTGGAATGTGCTTTTCAAATGCGGGGACTGGGATGGAGAGTGACAGACAGTGTGTTGTGTGTATGAGGGGGAGAGAGAGTGGTTTTGTGGGGTGCTGAGTGTGTGTCAACATGCTGTTTTGTAAGTTCAGACAGCAGCAGACACCACTCCGCCCTGCCTCTCTCTCATACACTCATAGCAAGCAGCATTTCACACTAATGGCTTGCTTTGTCCTAGAGAGGATGAGCATGCCAGTTGTCATAAACGGAGCTTTGAAATGGGATATCCACATTCCTGCAGCTGATTCCGAAACAATGACGAGAATGGCCACTTGACGTAAGGGGATTATGGGACATTTCCAGAGGCCAGTCGCAGCGCAGTAATGCAACACTTTGTTCACACTGACACTGACACATTTCAGCCAAAGCACAGCAAGCACTATGCTTCTTGTGGAAGTGGATTACCAGGAGTGCTCCAGCTGCAGAGTCCAGGCACTCTAAGTGGCTTGCCAGGTTGGGACAGGTTGGGAGTTAGAGTGCCTGGGGCTGCTTTAATGCGCTCTGACTTGCAAGTGTAGCCAAGCCCTTACAGTGTCATCACTTGAAAGCAGAGTGGAAGGTGTTAATGGCTGCCACCAAAAGTGTCTTTGATCTATGGAGAATCACAGACCCAGTCAAAGATAATAGGTGTGTTATGCATCCTTCTTTCAGTTTAAATGGAAGGTGCAATTAAGTCTTTTTATGTATCAAGATAGCTGGGAACAACAGAAACTACTGCCCAAGGCAAGGGGCTACATGGCAAGGCATGGTCAGAAGAATAACCCTGTAAGATAAAGCCTTCCCTGACTGAAAATGCAGTGGCTAGTGTTGTTTGGCAAGCTGTGTATGTGTATTGGGGGGTGGAGGGGAAAGTAAGCAGACAGCAAGAAAGCCTAAGAGGGAACAAAGATCAAGGGAAGCTAGAGTCAGGGCTCCTCACACTTGGACCTTGCTGGAAAATCAGTTAGAGGGATTTATGATCAAGGAAATGGACAGCTATTGTTTTTTTCTACTGCATTCAGGGAAACAAACAAACAAACGGTTACTAAACTTCCATAACTATTCCTCTCCAAGATGTATTGCACATGTCCATTCCACTCTAGGCATGTGTGTCCCCCGAGTACAATTACTGGAAATATTTCCCTTAGTGATACCCATTGGGGTGACTCAAGTGCCCTCTGTTGCTGTGTGCCATTAGTGTCAGTACAAAGTGCTCAGCCGACCCAATGTCCCCCAAATTCCTTCTTTCCAGAAGACTCCACTGTAGAGGAGTAGGAGGGTGGCTCATGAAATGGACATGTTCAACACATCTCAGAGAACAGTAGTTACGGAAGGTTAGTAACTGTTCTTTTTCATCAAATGATTGCACATGTGCATTCCGCTCTAGGTGACTCCCAAGCAGAAAAGTAAGCGGTGGGATTGGAGTTCATGGACACACAGAGTGCAGTACAGGTCGGCCAAATTTGGTATAATTTCTGGAATGCTGAGTGATGACATAATGGTAGGAGAAGTATGCACTGAGGCCCAGATAGGTGCTTTACAAATGTCCTGAATACAAATCTGCACTAACAAAATCCTGCTGAGAATGCTTGTGACTTTGTGAAATGACCAGTCAAGTTTGTAGCTACGGAAACACCTGCCTGAACCACTTCCACTTCAAGGGGCAAGTAGCCATGGTGGATGGCCTTCTACTGCCTACTAGGACTTGATGAACTTGCTCTGAGAAAGCCTGCTCTCTGGGATTTAGCCATGGAGCTTTCAGGATGTTCGATGAAGAGAGCTCAGGTTTGGGTGGAGGAGCTGACTGTAGACCTGGTACATTAGATCTCAGTGCAAGGCAAGTAAGATTGGAGTTGTCAGTGAGAGATCTAGAAGAGTGGAGAATCAGAGTTAGCCAGCCCATGCTGGGACTATCAGAATAATCTGGGCATGGTCCCACTTGATCTTTAGCAGCACTCTGTGCACAAGCAAGAAAGGTGGAAAAGCATAATAAAGGTGTCCCATCCACAGTAATAGGAAGATGTCTGTGATGGAACCCAGACTGTGGCTTTGTAGAGAGCAGAATTGGTGACACTTTCTGTTGAACCTGCTTGCAAACAGGTTTTTTGGGGGAGTGGCCCACTGTTGGAAAATGTCTCTGGCCACATCTGGGCAGAAAGACCACTTGTG
The DNA here is from genome assembly GCA_007922305.1 of Dermatemys mawii. Classification (NCBI taxonomy): domain Eukaryota; kingdom Metazoa; phylum Chordata; order Testudines; family Dermatemydidae; genus Dermatemys; species Dermatemys mawii. The sequence goes on from ML677333.1 coordinate 22,917,907, forward strand.
GCACCTGGGGAAAGACTTGCTGAAGTGATTTGCCAGCTCTTTATGTGCTCCCAGAAGGTATGAGGTCTCAAGGTTGATTGAGTGGTCCATGTGAAACTCCCAGAGATGAGAACCCTAGGAGGTATTGTACGTACAGTGTCCAGACGTAGACAGCTTGGCGAGTACACTGAGGCCAGTAACACCTAGAAAGGTCTGAAGTTCAGTCTTGCATGTTGTACCATGTATGTGTATGAGGCATATGACCTAGGAGCCTCATACAGTTTCAGACTGTTGTGATAGGATGAGATTTGAGGTGTGTTATCAGGCATCTGACTGATTGCAAATATAACTCTGGGCGGTAGGCCCTGGCCTGTGTACGGTTGATCACTGCCCCAGTGAACTCTATCCTCTGCACTGGAGAGAGGATAAACATGTATGCATTTATTAGAAGGCCTAGGGCCTTTAATGCCAATTGGATAAGTCAAATGTTGAACACTAACTGAGCCGTGGATTGGCCCTTGATTAGTCAACTGTCCAGATAAGGGTAGACCTGCACCCTGACCCTCTTCAGGAAAGCCATCATGCATTTTGTAATCACTTGAGGAGGTGCAGACAGGCTGAACAAGAAAACCATGAACTGGTAGTGTGCATGATTCACCACAAATCTTTGGAATCTTTGTTCTTGGTATATTTACACATGAAGAGAAGTATCTCTTAAATTAACATGGTGTGCCAGTCTCTGGGATCCAAGTAGGGGATAATGGATGCCAGAGTGACCATACGGAACTTTATAGTTGTTGAATTGATCCAGGTCCAAAATGGGTCTGACACCTCCCTGGTCTTTCAGGATTAGGAAATAATGGGAGTAGAACCCCTTCCCTCTTAAATTCCGCAGAACTTCTTCTGCGGATCCCTCCTGAAGGTGAGATTGAACCTCCTAGAACACATGGGAGGAACACGGGGGATTGGGAAACAGGCATGGAAATAAACTGTCGGGTGTAATCAACTTCCACCATGCTCAACACCCAACAGTCTGTGGTCATACAGGACAAAGCACCAAAGAAGTAGGAAAGGCGGTTTGCAGATAAAGGACAAATCAGAGTCTGGCATCATAGAAACTGGTATGGCATCCCATCAAAATGCCTGCTTAGAACCCCTGGATGACTGTGTGGGGCACACATTAACGTGGGATGAGGTGGTGGCCTATGCCTAAGACCCCTATTTCTCTTCCTCTAAAGGTCCTGAAAGCGAACCAGGGCAGAATATCGAAGGGACTGTTGAGACCTATAATACTTTTTTGAAGGAGCAGGGGGGTATAACACAAGGGACTTTATGGTGGCTCTTGCATCTTTTAGTCCATGAAGCTTTGTGTCCATCTGCTCTGAAAAGAACGAAGCTCCTTCGAAGGGCAGGTCCTGAATAGTTTGTTGGATGTCATGTGGGAGCCCCGAGGACTGTAGCCATGAACTCCTGTGCATGGCAACTGATGAAGCCATGGCCCGTGGCAGACAGACGAGTCTCCCAGTGCCACTTGTAAAGAGCCTCTTGCCACCATTTTCCCCTTCTCCACTATTAAGGAAAACTCTTGCCTGGTATCTTATGGGAACAAATCTTTCATTTTTTGCATGCAAACCCACTTTAATATCATAGCTCCCCAGCAGTACCTGTTGGTATGCAATTCTGAGCTGCTACCCTCTGGTAGAATTAGCTTTTCCTAACAAGTCTTACTTATTTGAATCCTTTGACTTTTGGGTTGCCCCTGATGACCCTGTCTTTCTCTCCTGTTGGCAATGGAATCCCAGGCAATGGGGGAACAGGTGTAAAGGGACTCATAACCTTGGGCAGGAACAAGTATTTATGTTCAGCCTTTTTGGAAGTGAAGTGAAGGGTAAGGGATGTGGGGGTCTGCCACAAAGTCTTAACAGGGTCCATAATGGCCTCATTGAAAAGCTGGGCTACTTTTGAAGAGCCCACAGCAGCTGAAATGTCTCGAAGGTCCTAGCAATGGCAAATGCCTCTGGTGTGATTGGTTCCAAGATAATATAGGTACCATTCGGTGCCACAGATATATAAGGCCCTTCTGGTACCAGACTTTATGATGCCTAAATACATGCTGAAGTCAACAACGCTGACTTCTATGGTACCAAGGCAGAGGAGTTCTTTGGCTTAGATCACACTCTGAGCTACATGCCTGACAGTCTTTGGTGCCGGGGATTACCTCCTCATGGCTGGCTGTTTCCTATGCCTTTTTATTGGCACTGGGATGGCGACTGGTGTCAGGATTCTGGTACTGTAGGAGGAGGACTCCTTACCAATGCCGAGGCACTCTGTAATAGTCTGACCATTGTGGCTCAGATGGAGGTCTCAGTGCTGATCCATGAGCAAAAACTTCAGGCTGACCTCCCAATCCTTCTTTGTGCAAGGTTTAAAGTCCCTGCAGATCTGGCAGCAGTCTCCAATTTGAGCTTCTCCCAGGCAGTTCAGACAACTTGAGTGCAGGTCTCTAAGGGACAAGGCCTTGTTACAGGAGACCCCGGGCTTAAAGCTCGGTGACTAAAGCATCCCTCAACACCACGCATCAGGTGAAAATGCCATAAAAAAAAAAAAAACTACAAGTAACCAATTCACCAAACTTCACTAAAATTCACTGTAAATAACTACAACTAACTGTGTACAGTAAGAATAAAGACCACGTTAGAGAGCTTGTGAATGCAAGAACAGTTCCAGGGACTGTTATGGGCTGTAAGAAGGAACTGTGGGTGTGTGGGATTGGCTGGGTGCTTTATTTCTGTGCTAATGGTGCATGGCAGCAGAGGGCACTTAAGTCATGCGGATGGGTGCCACTGAGGGAAAAAAATTCTGGCAACTGTGCTCAAGGCATGCATACACCTAGAGTGCAATGGACATAAGAACATAAGATGTGCAATCATTTGAAGAGCAACTTTTTGTACCTTCTGTGTAAGTAAATAGTATTGCACCAAAGAATATACCAGACTCATATCAATAATTTCTCCTCCTTACGGAAACAAATCTACAAAGCCCTGAATATTGGGTAATCTCTCAGGATAACAGGGCAAGAGCATCTTTGACGAAAATGCCTATGAAACAGACACAAAAAAGGAACATGAAAGGTTTCTGGAAAGAAGAAGAGTTTAGTAATCACCTATGGTTTGAATCAAACAGAAACTGTGTATTCATGCAGAGGCTTCTCAGTCAGCCCAAATCCTGAGATTCCTCACACTTGAATATTTGATTATTGAATAACTAATGAGAGAAAAATTAAGGTGCAATGACTGCATTAAAGCCAGATATATGGAAGCACAGGACATCTCGGGTACAAGAATAATTCAGACGTGCCAACTGGAATATTATTGCTATCTGAATAATAACGCAACAGCCCTGTGCACTTACTATGTGATTCATTTCACTTACAGATCATTCCAATTACTAGATCTAATGGTTTTCTGTCAGTCTGGACTTGGTTAAATTAAACATTCCAACAGCTCAAGAACTGAAGGAGAGCAGGACAATAAAGCAGCAAATTTATCTAATTTCCCAATCAGGTCAAAATAGGTTCTAGGTACATTCAGGGGGCTGTTAATGGATGGTTTCTTATAATATGCATTCAAGAACTAAAGAAATTACTGAACTGGTTCAAAGTTGGGTCAGCACTTCCATTAGAGAACTTGATGTACAAGCAGCAGCCAGAGTTATTTTATTTTTCTGTATATTTTTTAAAAAATCAAAGAGTTATTTAGGGGTGCTGGAGTTTACATGTGCACTATCAATTGCAGGATAAAGGCCTTATACAGTAGTTCAGAGTTAGCAGTGTAAAATTCTCTATTTTTCTGGATTTTTACAGATTTTTTATTACATTTTTATGCTTTTAAAAAAGCCTACTTATTATTTTTGAAAGTTACTAAATAGACATTTAGGCCTAAATTTTGAAATATGACTTTCTTTGCCGGGGAGTGAAATTTTGCATTTAAAATTCATAGCAGGACAAACATTGGTCCCAATTCAGCAAGGTATATCTACTCAGCATAACATATAAGCATGTACTTTACTTCATCCTTGCCTTCAATGGGATTTAAGAACATATTTAAAAGCCATTCTGGGTAGGGATGGGATTAAGCACTTACTTAAGTGCTGTTCTGAATCAGTATCATTAATTGTTACACACCTAAAATACCAGTTTGATTTGCAAATGTATACAGAAATGTTTGGTCTTGAATGAATTACAGGTGCAATTTTTGTGGGCACAAAAATGTTACTAGGAAAAACAATGCATGGGCTCGAGCCAGGATAAAAAATCTGGCCTTTGGACTCATTGGCCATTTTGTAGGATTGGGCACTAAATGTGTCATACTAACTGCCTGGAAATTGAAAGCCTTTATAATTATCCATAGAACAGTTACATTATAGGTCTCTTCGACACATCATTTCTGAGACAGCTAACAAGAAATGCCAATTTTGATAACTTTTTTGTGATACAGATATTAGTTCATTAGAAACTGGACAGAGACTATGAGCTCTTTTTACATAGGTTAATGAGCATACGTAAATGAGAACTATTTTCAGCCACAGTTGTACTGAGCTAAATTTATGCCAGCACACTAGCTCCGAAAGGCTCTCTTCTCCCTTGGCCCTGATCCAATGCATGCTGAAAATCAATAGGAGTCTTTCTATTGGGTTTACAGAGCTTTTTGAATCAGACTTAAAGACCCTTTTAAAACATATTGGTGTATTTTGTACTTGAAATGTGAGCTAATAATATCTAAAAAGAAACATCTAGAGATAGGCACAATTCTGGCAAAAGTCATGCACGGCATATATCTAACAAGAACTTTTTACAGGCAACACTGTCACTATTGACCTGGCTTGGACTTGAGATGGCAAAGTGACATGACAAAGGAACTGCCTTTCAGCTCCAGAGGTGTTGTACTTCCTAGTGACAGTGATGTAACTGAGTTTTCTCAACAATATCTAAACAGAGTTTCATTCACCAGAGAAGTTGGCCTGGCATATTAAACAAATACTAACATCTCACAAAAAATGTTAGGAAAAAGAAATAGGAAAAATTATAAGACAAACACAAATTTTAACAGATTAATAAATGTCATCAACAATTGCTGCTGCAATCTTTAAAAAGAGAAAATACTTCTTAGGAAAATAATTTGAAACACAGATAATCAGTCAGAGGAATAAAGCTAGAAAGCAAAAATAATCAAAGGGACTGAAGAGTGATAATGGACATCCAATTAGTCATAGATTTGTAAGATGTTATGACAACAGGGAGGCCAATAAAAAGAGGCATTGTTGAGAGTAAATGAATGAAATTGAAAAAGAAAGAAATCAAGCTGCATACCAGGAAAATCTTCCTGATACAGACAGATATCTATTACCCTACATAACAGTTTCCCAAATAAGTGATGGAAGCTGCATTGCTTGGCACATTTAAAACTAGACTGTAATATACATTAGTAAATTTCCAGTAGGGAACAATCCTGTGCTGAAAGGGAGAGGTACGAGATAACCTAATAAGCCTTTTCCATCTCTAGATTACATTATCCTAAATTTTTGGCTACAATGATCCATTTATCTTTGGGATTGTTTAATTTGCAGATGTATTTTGCAGCAAGCATACAGGAAAACAAAGAGAATGCTATCTAGGGTTCCAGAGATTAAAATGATTTCTTATTCAAACATAGAATATTTATAGTAAGTATTGCTTATTTTGTGCTAAGGGGTATTGTTATTGATCAGAAGATCAGATGGGTATTTATTGGTCATAATACTCCCTGATCTTGACTTGGTGCAAAAATAAAATCTATGGGTCTGATATAATCTGCTTGCATTGGGTTCACTGTAGGCCTCTAAGCTTAGGACTGTGTTCACTCCCCTTTTTGTTAGACACTGGACACTCTGACTTCTTTTTCCTTTTTTGGCCTGCATACTACAGAACATAGTCATTAAAATAATTATATTATTTCCATCTATATTTATGTCTCTTTATATAACAAAATGCCATCACTCTTAACAATGTGTATTTTAACACACACACAAACTGTGAAGAGTTAAACAAAAGAAAAGAAAAAAAATCAAGTCAGATCTTCCAACAAAATACTTCAGACACTACTGCATCTTGCTATTTTAGCAATATGAATGTCATGGTACTTACAAAAAGATTCAATTTTCTTGTAAGTCATCACCATGGTATAGCAAATGAAATTTTGGATCAGAAATAACATTAAAACAGAAAAAGTAATAAATATAGTGTACTTTTGGGAGAAAATATATCACAGGTACACTGGCACTACGATGACTGTATAGTGGTAATAGAACCAAGTAGAAGAGCTGAGATGTTATCCTGTGCAAAGAAAAAAAAAAACTCTGAATAAAATGAAGAAATAAAAGTGTTTGAAAATAAATTAAAATGGCTACAGTTCCCAAACATCATAACTAGAATTCAAAGCTCTCGTGTTCTAAATGACTTTTGGAATGGATGAGTTAGTCTGCTACACTAATAATCTGGTTTGAGCAAGTCAGTTTGAGCGTGTGTGTCAGAGAAAGCTATTTCCTTCAGAGAGGAAAATTAGCTGGGCCTCAACAAACCATTAAAAATATCAAGGAAGATTATAAAGAATTTGCTTTTCATTAAGGAGATGCTAGAGGGAGATGATATAATGTTGCTGAAAATTTGCCACATTCTCCCTCTGTCTCTTTCTCTCTCTCTCTCTCTCATCAGAAGTAGCAGAATGCAAAGTTTCTTGGAGGATAGTCTCAAGAAAGTAATTCAACAAAAACTTTCACTCCTAATCCTTTTGACACAATTGTACATTCCCAATCTGAACATGTACTTCTTTTATGTCATTTGAAAGGTATTTTCTTGGCTTTACATTCTCCTAACATACAGTGGCACGACCATGACATAAGAACAGCCATACAGGGTCAGACCAATTGTCCATCTAACCCAGTATCTCATCTGTCATCAGTGCCAGATGCTTCTGAGGGACTGGACAGACGAGGGCAATATCGAGAGATCCATTCTCTGTCATCCAATCTCAGCTTCAAGCTGCTAGAGATATAAGAACAACCAGAGCTTAGGTTTGTGTCCCTGACCATCTTGGTCAATTGTCATTGATAGGCCCATCTTCCATGAACTTACTTAGTTCTTTTTTGAACCCAGTTATATTTTTACAACATCCCCTGGCAATGAGTTCCACAGATTGACTGCATTGCGTGAAGAAGTACTTCCATCTGTTTGTTTTAAAGCTGCTGCCTGTGGAGAGCTCAGATATTATGGTAATGGGGGATCATGAAAATCCTTAGATTTGCAAGTTTAGTGATCACTGTTATGAAGCCAATATTTGCCAGTCATTGTCACCTCAGCAGTATCTGAGATGGTGGAATTATTTTCTATTTAAGTACATTGTTGGGTAAAATTGAACTCTAACAGATGACAGTGCATGGTAACTTTTGTCAAATGCAGATTTGTAAATGATGACCTACTATAAAATTTCATTTTAAAAAACCATGTTAAAAAGATAAAAGTTAAAAAAATCAAGCATTCAAAAGTTAGGTAATGCATAAATTAATGTTGCTCATACAAACTTAATTCAGCCCACTTGAGCATACAGGACTCATGTTTCATTTTTTCCTGACTCCTCCCCCTCCCACTGTTATCCATAGTACTCCTTTGTCATTTGTTGCAATAGTTGGAAGGAATACTTTGAATGAGGCAGAGAACTGCAGGAAGAGAAAGGATGGTTAAAGCATTTGAATGCCGCCCTTGGGAATTTGATTCTATCCCTGGGCAAGTGCTACAAGTTCCTATGCTTGCACCTACTCCTATTCAATGCATCTGAAAGATTGCTGCTGTAGAAAGGGATGTGGGTTGGGGTATAGTGTCAATGTGATGTTGCTGATAAATTTCTCTCTCTTTTCCATTGAATCTGGATGGCAGCTGACTAGGTAAGGGTCTCTGCTTTCCCAGTTTCTAGTCAAGATTTAGGATGGGAAGCACACAAGCTGTCTGAAACTTAAGACATATAAAACAAAAGTAATGCTGGTTGCTTTGGGAAAATGTTCAGAAAAGCTGTCTGAGTATCTGGTCCCATCATACAGGGGTTTGTTTTCCTTCTCTTAACATTGTATTCAAATGATTATCTATCTATGCCTGGCCAGGAGATGGTAACACTCTCCTTTTAGATATGGACCACACCATATTTCTCAGCCCAAGATTGGATTATGCAATGTAGTTACATCGGTAGCCACCTGAAAACCACTCTAAAGCTGCAAATAAAGCAGAATAGTACTGCTCACATATAGCTTCTGTAAGGTGCTGAGCAGACATGACAAACCTGTGGGGGGAAAAACACAGAAATTGGGCTTATTTTTGGTCTAATTGGCTTGCGAGTTGCTTGTTGGCTAGTTTTTGGCTTTCAGTTTTTTGCTTGCTTGGCTTGTAACTCGTTGCTTTTTTTTTTTTTTTAATCAGCTTCCGGCAAGCAGGGATGGGTCGGGGAGGGAGAAAGTCAGGGGTGCTCGGCAGGCCCACGACAGTCCCAGACTGAATGCCAAGGGAATCTAGTCACATAGAGTGTTGGAGTCCTTAGGGATTCACTTGTTTTGGCTTTGTTTTGAAATGGGATTAGCTAGATTTTTGGCTTATTGTGAAAATTGGGGTGCTTATTTACCATGTGAAAGCTGGCAACTGTGCTGCTGAGCCCTGATCAAGCAAATCACTTATGTGCACGCTTAACCTAACATGAAAAGTCAATGGGCTTATTACTCACATGCTAAGTCACTCACATGCTAAGTCAAGCACAGGCTTAAATGCTTAGTGATATTGTACTACCGTGACCTTTTATATAGAGGTAGTTGTTACGGATTGCATTAAAAAAACAGTGCTCTGCAGTCCAGATTGTCTTCAGTGTGTTTCCAGGTAGAGATCAAGATATTAGTTTTGACCTAAGTCTCTCAAGTTTGGATCCTGGTTACCTTAGAGGCTGACTGTCTTCTCATATGATACCTTAGCAACTGAGAACACTTGATACACCTGAGCCAAAGCCACAGGTTTAAAGAGGTTGGGGTTTGGGCAAGTTTTTTTCAGTTTTGACTTGACCTTGCTCACTCAAGCACAAGTTTTTCTGAGCTTTAGAACATTTGCAAGGGCTATCAGTTTACCCAAACTTTTGCATGAGGGATTATTTTGAACAGATTTGGGTGAGCAAAAAGTAGTTAGATTTCTTTAACTGACTGTGTGTTCATACGTGAGTTCAGTGTTGATCTATTTTTATAGAATTTAAACAGAGTGATTTTATTTTTGCACCAAGTATTTTATAAATTGACAAAAGAATTTAAAACTTAGTAAACAGAAATAAATAATTTACATTAAAAAACCTTGTGGCTGGTGATGAGTATTTGCTTCAGACTTAAAAGTGGCAATTCTTCAACAAAAATCTTCAGAAACAGACTCCAGCGAGAAACTGCAGAACTGAAATTAATTTGCAAACTGGATACCATTAAATTAGGCTTAATAAAGACTCAGAGTGGCTGGGTCATTACACAAACTGCAATATTTTGCACCATGTGAAGTATCCCCCTACTCCTTCTTGTCAACTGTTTGAAATGGGCCATCCTGATTATCACTACAAAGGTGTTTTTTTTCTCCTGCTGATAATAGCTCACCTTAATTGATTAGCCACTTAAAGTTGGTATGACAAGCTCCATCTTTTCATGTTCTTTGTGTGTATATATCTTCCTACTGTATGTTTCACTCTATACATCTGACGAAGAGGGTTCTAGCTCACAAAAGCTTATGCCCAAAAAAATTTGTTAGTCTCTAAAGTGCCACAAGTACTCCTTGTTCTTTTTGCGGATATAGACTAACACAGCTAGTACTCTAAAACTAAATGCTACTTTTTTGACAGATTCAGAAAGATAGGCAAATCACAGCTAAGGAATGACTGGTATTCTGCAGAAGAAGAATACGCAAAAAATTCAGAGCAATTTGGGCTAATATTTTATTATGATTATTGTGGATCCTGAAGGGAGAGATGTTGCTTCCTCTTTCCTCCCTTTATCCTAAACTTTATACTTACTTTGTGTATTTTGGTACATTTGTTATATTTGGGAAAAAATAATACAAATTATAAATACAAAATAAGTTAGGCAAGCACTATTATTAGCCCACTGTTAATTTTACACAAAGAAGTCAGTTATCAATAAGCTATGTGCCTTAACATTTAATGCCACAGCTATTTTCAGTTTTGTTATAAAACAGTTTTAGTATTTAATCCCAGATGAAATAGGAATGTTTAATGTGCCTGACAATCATATCCTGGTGATCTATTGTGTTCCATGAAACATTATGATGTAACTTAGATAGCAAATTGATACAGAAGTCTTTCACCTCGATGACACCTATTGTATGTATTATGAATTATTTAGTTTGCTTCTTATGCTGTTTACTTCAAAGATAAAACTAAGACACATATGAAGAGAGATGCCACATTTTGATACCCTAGGAACACATTCAAGAAATAGTAATTTACATATATATCACAGTTTATTGCAAATCATTAAACTTTTCTCTGTGCATAAATGGTCCTCACTCATTTTAACACCATATTGGAGTCTGCCGAAAGTGAACATTAAGACCCTTTACCTACAAATATACATAGTCAGTCAAACACAAACAGAAATGATGCACATCTGAATTTTCTTAAAAGACAGATTTTCTTCAGCAACTCTAGAAAAAGTTCCATCAATTATTTGCCCCATAAAACTGCTGATTTTGAGCTATAGAACAATTTAATACACATGTAACAAATAATTTATCTTTTGCACCTTTTCTGGTCTCTGAGAGAAAATTAACAAGATTACTAAAAGTTGATATTAATACTGTCCATATTGCACTGAATTTTTTTTTCATTTTGTTTATATTTCAGGTGAGAAGTTGTGAAGGAATATAACTTATTGTGCCATGCCTGTCTACGAAACAGAAAATTGTTCTTTTATAAACAAAGGAGTATTTTGTTCCTTTGGATGGACACTGCATAGGCTTTTGTTCTAAAATGTTAGGCATAACTGGATAAAAACCAGCTAAATTCTAATAGAGTAAAACAAAATAATACACAGAACAACACATTTTCCATATTAGAATAGCTTCATTTTCTATAGTATTCATTACACTTTCACTTGACAGCATTGCATTTCCAGGATCTAGTTATGAGTTGTAAAGAAAGACTTTAGGCATATTTACCCAGACATCGGGTTTCGGCACCACTCCAGAGTCCATTTGCTAAGCACTCTCTCACATGAGATCCAACTAGTGTGTACCCCGTGTTACAGGTGAAGATTGCAGTGGCTCCATACACCGTTAAGGTTCCAATCTTATTACCATTTGGTGGAGAAGGAAGACCACCACAAGAGACAACTAGGGGGAAAACATAAAACTGAAACTAAAATATGAAATCATCTCTTCATAACCACTCAGATACAAGAAATAACACAATTCCTTATAGCTTTTGTAAATCTATGTTTTTGCATAGGCTTAATATATATAAATTTAAGAATCTGATATGGTATAGCCTTTAAATTAAGAGTTTAAAATCTTGCCTTCATTGGCATAGGTGTACCAGATTAGGAGAATGCTCAGGGATCCTTTTTCCCCTCTAGGGCACCAGTGCAGTGTATAGGCACAATCTATTTTACAGTCTGAAGCACAAAAGGAATGTGATGAACAATGCTAGTCATCCAAGATTCGGGTATCTCTGTGTAAATCATGGCAATACTCCAGAACACTGCTGATTCCTATTGTACAGATTAGGAAGAATTGCCTTTCCCTGTACTTTCCCAGGCCTACGGAGGTATTTTGCCTTTTAAAAGGCATGAGATTTTTATATATTGAACTCAGTACAGATGCTGAATTTTCTTAATATAGTATCTTCTGTTGATCTGTTGATATTTACGATAATGTTATATACTGTAAACTATCTGATTAAATGTGATAAATCTTTCAATCTGTCAATAACTGGTCAAATCTAGTTAAACCCAATCTATTATCTTTCCTTGTTTCCAATAATATACAGTTAATAAGATGGTAAAATTGTGGTAGTCCTTTGTTGGCGCAGCTAGTTCTACTTCTATTTTACTGACTGATAGCTTGGACCTTTTATACATTTTCTTTATTTTCAAAGGCACAAGTTACTCAAAACTAAAGTTTCAATGACAGGAAATTTCCTCTCTCAATTCTTAAGGCACTCCCTTCCTCTTTTGTATGTAATTTGGTATAATGGACAGCTGTAGGTTAGGACCTATAATGGGATCCCATCGTGGAAACTAGATAAACATATAACCTGGATTTTATTGTAGTCAGTCACACCAGTACACGCATTTAGGAAATAGATTATCAAAGCTAATTGTGCATCAAATTTCTACTGAGGAGCATCACATGCTCCAGATTTAACTGCAATTAAAGTAATAACTGAATTAGTTTGTGGAGAGACCCAATGTTGTAAGATGTCTGATTATAAATATTCAGAATATTGATGGTATATACATAGCACACTCATTTTACTTTAGTTCACTAAAATGTTATATAGTGGATTGTATTATGCACATATATACAATACTTTACATTTGGCAAATGGCCTCTGATTTTTCTAGCTGACTGAAATTGCATCAGCATGTTTGATGATTGTATCTTGTTTTGTTAAAGAATCCATTCTGCATAATCTTAAGGAGAAATTAAGTGTGACTAATACCCCCAATTAAGCCTCTCCAGCCATAGACATCTCCAAACCTGACTTCCAATGGGTCCTTTAGAAAAATCACATTATATAAACGGATATTGAGATATGAGATTTAAATGCTTTAATTGCATCAATGATTATGTTTCAATTATCCCTCCTGCTGCCTCAGAAAACATAACTGTACACAGCTAGAACAGAATCTATATTTATACCATCTCTTCTGTATATGTGAGTGACAGAACACAGTAAACACTGTCTTCTCAGAACAATCTTTAGTATGTTTCTGGATCTTAATATTATATAAACCATACAAAAGTACTACTGAACATATTTTGACAGCTGATGTTTGCCCTGCTGGTGTTTGCCCTCATTAAATTCTACAGATGAAATAACATCTTTATCTTGAAAATAAAGTAATAATAAACTTTAATCAGGAGTGCGTAAACAAGTACATTAGGATTTTACATCTATTACTTGTTATCGTTTTGTTAAATACTTCCTATCTGGATCATTCTCTTTACTGTCTCCTCTAATTACCTTACTAGGGATTTTATCACTGTGGCACTTTCTGAAGAATTGGACTTTTCAACAAACTTTTCAGCAGCTGGAGAATGGATTCCAGGATGACTACTGTGACAAAGCTCTGTCCTTATTTTCATGGATTCTGCGTTTCCTAGCAGATTTCACTAGCCTCAGAGGCTCACTGTGACCCTCCACATAGCCCTTCTCTCTCTAGAGACAAGGTCACAGCCTATTGAGCCATTTTCATCATAAGCCAGTGAGGAGAAGCTACCCTTCCTGGCACAGTCTCTGTTGTCTCCCAATCTCAGTGATTAATTAGGGGAGGCAGAAAGGGGGGAGCCTGGGCCCACCCTCTACTCCAGGCTCCAGCCCAGGGACCCTAATAGTATCAGCTAAGATGGCTGACCTTTTAGCCACAAAACATAATACAATTCCCTCGGCTACTTCCCCATAGCAGTCCCCACTTCTTCAAACTCCACTTCACCCTTACCTCAGGGCCTCCTTCCTTGCATATATGTTGTCTACCACTTAGTCTCACCAACAGCACAACTTCCTCCCACAGCTTCTGACATCCACACCCCCCTGACTAACTGGGAAGCTTTTAACTGGTTTCCGCCAGTCCTTGATTGGCTTCAGGTGTCCCAATCAGGCTAGTTGTTTCTACTGATTTCTAGAAGGTTCCAGTGGTACCAGGGATTTGTTTAGCCTGAGACTAACATATCTGTTCCCTAGCACCTTCCTATAGCCATCTGGCCTTGCCCCATCACACTACTTGTGATCCAGCTGCAGAATCAGTGCCTAATTAAAGAACGTGGAAAACTAAGCTTTAGAGGTTATTTAATAGTGGCTACACAAAAGAAAAAAAGGTGTAATTTCAGTTAATGAACTCAAAACCTTATCCTTTTTAACTACAAAAATATTCTTCTTATTTCATAGCAATTATGAAAGAGCTATCCTATTTTTCTACCCTTATTTATTCAAAATGAACTATTTGATAAATAAACCCAAAGAAAAGACAATCAAGCACTGTGATGTGTCATTCCATATCCTTTACGAATGTGTGCTTATGATATGAATATGACATAACTGAGATATAGTTTATACAAGATGGCTCATGTGAGATATCATTGGAAAGGTTGTGATTTACTAAATGTGATTATTCTGTTTGTATGCATGTGCCATTTCTGTATCTGAAATTAGGAAAAAAATATGTTGCACCTTGCTTTGAGAGCTTTGCTGTACAAACAAATTACATCTCAATTCTAAAATACTTAACAGTGTAAACAAATGTATTATTCAAGAAATTCTCAGTTTGCACCAGTTGATTTCAACCAGTGGTAGTCAATCATATCTATTTGCTTTCAATTTATCAGCAGAATATTAGGAAAACAAAATAATCTCATCTACAGTTATTACAGAAATGAAGTAAATAAAAAACACTAACAATACAAATATACCAAACCTCTACCCTGATATAACGTGGTCCTAGGAACTCAAAAAATTGTACCGCGGTATAGGTGAAACCACGTGATATCCAACTTATTTTGGCATCGAACTTGCTTTGGCCACACCCCTCAGAGGGCTCCTTTACTGCGTTATCTCCTAATACACCTTATATTGGACCACATTATATCGGGGTAGAGGTGTATCAGAAAGCATGATATTTGGTAAACAAGAATGCTCCTTACCCTTACAACTTGGCCTTTCATCACCTCCACTCCACGTTCCATTAGATCTGCACTGTATGAGTCTTTGACCCCCCAAATAATAGCCAGGACTGCAGCTCAGCATGACTTGAGCTCCATACTCATTCAATGACCCAGATATCAGTCTCCAGATGACATGCTCTGAGAGCAGTGTCTCAATGCTGAGGCAAGTTGCAGCTGTGAAGAAAGGACACTTGTATATTATCACTTTTCCCCGACATTACTTCACAAAAAATCACCCAGGGTCTTACTTACAGGAGGCATTCCATGTGAAATGAAGCATGCTGTGAACATTTTTAAAAAACAAGTTCCAGCAAAGAGCAACAGACATTGCCCAATACAATTTTAATGCAGTAGTTTGTAATACATTGCAATATAGATACAAAAGAAGAACTGTATAGTTATATACAGCTACATTTTAAGATAAAGATGATTTGTTAAAATCTAATTAACAGAAAGATCAAACTATAGATTACAGTGAATACATAAGGAATAGCAGACAATGATGAAGAATTTAATAGCCAATGGAGAATCTTCTCAGTATATAGCCTTTTGTTATCTAATGCAAAAGACAGTCTAGTTCTATAACAATGTCTGATAAATGTAACATTTTTAAAAAATGTTTAATTTAATTACACATAAAATTCACTGGGCTCTAACTGGATTTTTTCAGGTGCATCCTATAAACACATTGTAGTGAAGAGCATTAAATATTCAGTCCTAATTACCTGGAAATTAATATACTGTAACAATTATTACATTACAGATTGGAGCAGTTGCCATTAAAAATATCAACATTTGACACACCAGTACTGCCGCTTCTTGTATTCCAAGCTTGCGAAGATAAGTGTACTTACTGTAAGTAACGGAGAATATCAATGTTACATTTTTCATAATACCCATGCAAGTTATAACTGAATTTTGTGTAAACTGTCAGAGGAACCATGCTATTTATAGTGTAGTTGGAGATAATTTTTCAAGCCTGCTGTTGACTTTATTTATTAAAGTTCAAAGACAAAGTTCACAGAATATTTATTTGGTTGGTATGAACATTATGAAAAATATATCCTAAATTTAAAGTTGATTACTTTTTAATTTGATTTCATTTTATTAAAATATTCAGGAATATGTACAGATCTTAAAGAAAAGAAGAGAAACGCTCATAAATTCAATATCATAGATTTTGAATTTCAAAATTATATTACTATAGAATAATAGGGCTCATAACTTACTAGTGAGTGCCGTTGTCACACTGTAACTAAGGGAAGAGCCAGTAGTCACCAACATTTGTGAAAATAAACATTTATCTTCCTTCCCTGCCGCCCCATTAAAAAATGAAATATAGCTAAGAAAACAATGAAAAATACAAAAATCTTGCCTTTGAATCTGGCCATAGAAATTAAGATACATGCCAAAGGTCCTCTTTTATCAATCACCATAACTGATCATCTACAAAATCCACTTAGGCCATTGATTACTATTAAAAGTTCATACAAAGGCCATAAGGATCTGAAAGAAATATGTAAGAAACCAAAAATTGTACTGAAAATAAAAAGATAGCTAAACATAAAAGGGTCCAAATCTTATTTAAACTAAGGCCACTTTACTCCATGTTAATGAGCCATGGAGTGGTTATAAATTACATTTACACCCACTTTAAGGCTACTTTCAATTGCCAAGGTGGTATAAATTAGCCTTAGTGCAAATGGGAATATAGCCCTGAAGTGTTTGGTGCATAGAAACAGTTGGAGAAAGAGAAGAGGGTTAGTGAAATTCCTGGACTGTGATTTAAAAATAATGCATTTTTAAAACTTAAATTTCCTCTGGTTTGTACTTATTGTTAACTAGTTAGAATATTTTAGTAAATCATGATTATAAGTATGTGTTTTTCAGTACTTCATACATCTATGGTATAGGTTCAATCATTACAAAATACAGAACTGACACTGCTAAAGGCATATGTGGGAAAGATGCAATAGTTTCTGAGCTGGAAAAATTACCCGTAAGGTGTGTGACTGGCAAATATGAGGGTATACTTCCAAACAGGTATGATATGTAGATATACCAGATCTTTTTCAGTTTAATCCAAATGTGGTTACGAAATTATTGTAGAATAAAGCTGAAGCATCCATATTTTGAGATAAGTTAGGGTTTCCTGCCCCCATTACAGTATTTCATATATTTTGGCAGCAGCTGATTAGTTTAGGTGATCAGTTCCTACTTACTAACACCATTTTAGCTGATAGTAATTTTTTTGTTTTGTTTCACAGCAGCTCAAGGTGTTTCCAGATACAAAAATCAGATGCTGACAAAAAGTGACTATTTGCTTACTAGTAAATGATAAATTGTTAAATGACTGAAATGTTTAACTCTTCAATATAAAATCATGTAGGTCTATCATGTGATATACATTATTTTAAATATATATCCAGTAACTTTCTAGATCTACTATAAGGCTAATTTTCATCACTGCCTCTTTCAAGTAATGGTTTTAGAGAGAAATATGGTTCTTTCAAAGATGAAAGAGATCCTCTTATTTAGCTTAATCTTCACCAGTAAAGAGATTCAAGCTCAACCATAGGGGATATTTTAAACCATTTCAGAGATAAGAGGTTCACCTATTTCAACCTTATGGAAATGAGCTCCCAAAATAATTACTCTTAATCTGACACATTTTAGTAGGAAACTTAGTTGACAATTCAGATATACAAAAACTATCTCCATTACAAACATACTTTTCTACATCACTTTTTCATTTTGCCACAGCACAATACAATTTCCACTTCAAATTAAATATGTTATTGACAGAGTACAAGTTATGATCCCTCTAGTTCATGGCTATATGTAAATGTAAGTGACTCTAAAATGCTGCTTGAGGTATTCTAGTTTTTAATTCTACAGTGAATGATTCTGATTCATTAGTTTCCACTTTATTCAGGAGATAAAAAATAAACTAACAGTTGCTTTATTTAGCTCATCCAGGTTTTCTAGTGCCATAATGAATTAGACTCCTCAGTCTTCCCTTTGTGAATTACAGAGACTATAGACATTTGTCATTTACACAGATGAAACTATTTGCATCAGAGATTATTTCAGCTTCATCCAGATGTAAAAAAGCAACTGTCTTCTTTCAACATTGATTTGTTTTTATGAAGTAATGTGTGAGTAAGCACTGCTTGTTACTAACTCTAGTTCAGTTAATGTAATTACATATCTAAAAGTAAGATTAGATGTCATTTCAGCAAAATGATTTCATCTACATATGCTAATATTCATGTATCCACACAAATGCAGGGAATTCATTTTGAACTATAGCCACCATAAACAAGCACTGAGAAATGGAGCTACCGTAGAGTATAATATATGTTTGTCCCTTAATATTCACCCCTGCACATAAGGTGATACTGGCCAAAAAATGTACTAGTATACCAAATTGAGCTGCAAAACCAACATATTTCTGGATCTTTAAAAAGGACATTAATAATGTTGCTTTAGCTGTATTAGGCCCCAATCCTCCCAACATTTATATATGTACTGAATTTAATATATTGTTAGTAGTTTCACTGAAGTTAATGAGACAACTCACAATGCATAAGTTAGGCATGCTCACAAGTTTGGAAGGACTGAGGACTTAATTTGTTTTCAGCTTTGTGTTCTTCAGTTAGGTTTTTAAAATAAGATATTTACAAACCAGTATTTTAAAAAAGGTTATTGATTTAATCTCCTCTTTAAACAAGCTTGTCTAAAAAATTTATTTTGCATATTGTCCCTGTAAAGCAATTTTGCCATCTTTAAGGCTTTTTATCAAAACCACTTTTAAGTTATTTAACTTTGTCATGGCTTAATTAAACTGTTTACTCATATTGTGTGCCATGCATTTTCAGCACAGGTGCTACATGCATTTCTGATGCCTTCAATCCCAGATGTACCTTCATCATTTCTACTAGTTACAACAGGGCTCCTATTATCCACTGTGAAGACCCCTAAACATTTTAATTTGTTTTTCAAAGAAGCTACATTTGACCATTGGGAATCTAAAGTCTATAAGGAACAAAGACTCAAGAATCACAACCATCAAAATGTACTCCCCAATGCACTTCATTTTGAATCGTTAAGATTTTGGTTCATGTCTGGAGTGGTGGGAATTTGGAGAATATAATCTCTTCTGACCCTGTTGCAGCAGAGAAGCACAGTTCCTCTCCTTCCCATCTGTTTGAGAAACTCCTGAATACCCTTCTGCAAAGGGTTTGTAATTGTGAAAAGCCCTTGATAATTTCTTGTTCCCGCTTCTTGTCCTGTGCAACAATCACAATCTGGGCCTTTGAGATCTTCCTGGCAGACTGATTTTTCCACTTCAGTTGAGTTATTTTGATGGCTGTCAACTCTTGCTTGCCTTGACTTAAGTGACAAGAGCATTCCACGTTCTATGCCAGTGTCCCCTTGGTATTCTATGTAGTAACCTATATGCTTATGGTATTCTACATAGTAATCTATATGCTTTTCCATTACTTTTTCAAGAAATAATTTTGATAAATGCACTGAGTGTGTAATGAGAAAAATCATTAGTTATAAGAGCTAGATATTATTATTATGTGCAAGTATAATGGCATGAGATACTTGGCTGCTATCCCTGTAACTAGTTATCTCTGATTAAAAGAAATTGAAAGTGCAGCTTACCATGCATTGTCCTTGATTAACAAAATGCCAATACAATGACGATGCATCATCTAACTACATTAACAGCATTTTTGTCATTCATAATACAATAGATACTTTATTTTAGATCTTATTTGTACCTCAGGGCAGCAATTCATTCAATTAAATTATTGTTCAGCAAGATAATGAAAAATAGAAATGATATTTCTTCCAGAATAAATTGCTACAGAAGTACCACCACATGAGAGCAGTAGCCTCTATTGTCTAAACCATCATATTAGCTTAGAATTCTAGAACTATCAAGGACATTTCAAAACAGTATCTGTAGTTTGTAGATTTGGCCCAAACTGCTGTTTAAAATGTTTGAAATTAGGAAATGAGCATGCAGACTTGGAGGAGTTGTTTTTAAATACTAAAGAACAAGAAGAAAGAAACCATGAAAAAGAACAATAGAATTATTTATCTACAAGGTCTACTTTATTTTCAAATAACATTTAAAATTCTGGTATATTACAAACTAGATTATATTTCAAGATCCATTGCCATTTGTTTCTGGAAGCAACCATGAAATGGTAGGCTGCTGCATAACTGGCATGGAGGCGCAACAGCTTATCCATAAGGCGTTGAAAGGTAACTGGGGTCCCATGTAGACCGAATGGAAGGACTGTATATTGAAACAGTCCCTCTGCAGTGGAGAAAGTGGTCTTCTCCTTTGCATCTTCAGCAAGGGGGATCTGCCAGTACCCTTTAGTTAAGTCTAGAGTGGTCAGGAACCGGGCATTTCCCAGTTGGTCCACTAACTCGTCTATCCGGGGTATAGGATATGCATCAAACTGGGACACCTCATTCAGCTGACGGAAGTCATTGCAAAATCTTGTGGAGCCATCTGGTTTGGGTACTAGCACGATCGGGCTAGACCACTGACTGTGAGACTCTTCAATTACCCCCAAGTCCAACATTTTCTTTACTTCTGCTCTTATTTCTTCTCTTTTGGCCGCTGGCACCCGGTAAGGCCTCATCGTCACCTTGGCCCCAGGGTTTGTAATGATGTGGTGATATGTCTCAGTTGTTCGTCCTGGTCGAGATGAGAATATGTCTTGTTTCCTGTTGATCATCTCGACCACCTCGTCTCTTTGGGCTGGTGTTAAATCGGGAGACACCTTCACCTGCTCAGGGTTCTTGTTCTCCTGCAATGGGTCCTTGTGAACAACTATACATGCTTCTTGGGTACACCAGGGTTTTAGAAGGTTGATGTGATATATCTGCTCTAGTTTTCGACGTCCCAGTTGTCTCACCTTATAATTTACCTCTCCCATAGATTCTACTATTTCATAGGGCCCCTGCCACTGGGCCAAGAGTTTACTCTCTGCTGTGGGTACTAACACCATTACTCGATCTCTAGGTTGGAACTGCCGAACCTTTGCTTGGCGGTTGTAGTGAGTTTGTTGGGCTTTCTGGGCCTTCTCCAGGTGCTCCCGCGCTATAGGGGTGATTCGGGTTATACGATCTCTCATTTGTAGTACATGCTCAACTATATTTTTCCCTATATCAGGCTCCTCTTCCCAAATTTCCCTAGCAATATCTAGTATGCCCCGGGGGTGGCGGCCATATAACAGCTCGAAGGGAGAGAATCCAGTGGAGGCTTGAGGAACTTCCTGATGGCAAACATAAGGTAGGGCAACAGTCTTTTCCATCCCTACTTACCACCTTTCTGATCGTGGCCTTGAGGGTCCGGTTGAATCTCTTTACCAGGCCATCGGTCTGCGGGTGGTAAACTGAGGTTCGCAGAGTTTGGACGTGGAGCAGAGAGCAGAGGTCCTTCATCAGCTTAGACATGAAAGGCGTTCCTTGGTCCATTAGAATCTCTTTCGGTAGCCCGACTCGGGCAAAAATTTCCACCAACGCCTTCGCTATGGACTTGGAGGCCGTATTTCGTAGGGGAATGGCTTCTGGATACCTGGTTGCATAGTCCAAGACGACAAGCACATATTGGTGACCTCAAGTTGTCTTCTCTAGAGGCCCCACCAGGTCTATGGCCAACCGCTCAAAAGGGACCTCAATGATTGGTAGAGGTATCAACGGGGCCCTTAGATGTGGGCGAGGGCTGTGCAACTGACACTCGGGGCAGGAGGCGCAGTACCGCCGGACATCCTCATGCACTCCTGGCCAGAAGAATCTGTGCAAGATTCGCGCTTGGGTCTTTTCTACTCCCAAGTGTCCCCCAAAAAGGTGACTGTGGGCGAGACTTAGTATTGCCCTCTGATGTTTTTGGGGTACCAGGAGCTGGTTTACTACCTCTTCCTGTATTTGAACTACCTTGTACAGGAGGTTCTTCTTGATCATGAAATAGGGCGCTGGCCCTTGGGCCTTTCCCTCCACAGGCTCCCCATCTATCTCAGCCACCTCTCTTCTGACATTATCATATCTGGGATCTTCTGCCTGGTCTCGCCCGAAAGTCTCTCTTCCAGGACCTATCGACCCGAACTCTGAGGAACTGGTCTCTGATTCCTCAGTCAATTTGGTGACATTCGGGTTGGGACTGGATTCTGCTTCCTCCTCCTCCTCTCTGGGGGTCTCTTCCTCAGTTCTCTGTGCCCTTCGGCCTACCAAGGCCATGTTCTGGCCCTGAAGAAGAATCCGAGTGCCCAAAGCCTTTGCTGCCCTTCTTTCTTTCTTGGTTTTTCCCAGGGGCGAGGAACAATTCAGGAGATATTTCAGCAAAGAAGGGGGGGTGACTTTCTGTTAGGGATGACTCCTTAACTTCGGAGTCTTCTCCTCTGTCTTGCCCCTCTGGTGGGAGCAAATTTCCAAATCCTGGGAAATCCCTTCCAATGAGCACTGGGTATGGGAGTTTTGGGACCACCCCTGCTTTTACTCCAGTGATGGTTCCCTGGATTTCAATCCTTACTGGGATGACAGGATAATAGCTAATGGTCCCATGTACGCAGGTTACGCCCTTACGCTTAGCCTGTATCAACTGGCTGCATTTCACTAGTTTCCCTGAAATCAGAGTGACAGCACTGCCTGAGTCAATGAGTGCCATAGTCTCTACCCCATTCAGTTTTACTGGTTTTGGATATTGGTGTGGGGTGACTGCAACCCCGACTAGACTGATTACGGTGCATGGGTCTGCCCAATTCCCCAGGTTACACTGCATGGGCTCCTCAATGTTGGGACATTGCACTGCTAGGTGTCCCCATTCTCCACATGCATAACATTTATAAGGGGCTCTAGATGCTTCTTTGTCTCTTGGGTTAGGTGTCTTTATCCCATGGCTTCCTCCCTTCTGGGCTCCCAGCTGTTCTGTGGCTACTACCTTCTTCCACCTGGGGCTTCCCGGATGCTTCGTTATCTGGCCTTCCGGGGTCGGACCCAGATACTTCTTTTAGGAGAAGGCTTCTGTGGGTAGTTGGGACAGCTCTTGGGCTGCAATCCATCTTTCTACCAATGTGATCATCCCGTCGTAGGTGGCAGGGTCATTCTGGCCCACCCATGCACGAAGATCTGGAGGCAATCCCCTCATATAGTGGTCTATGACCAAAGTTTCCAACATTTCTTCTGGGTTGCAAACCTCGGGTCGTAACCACTTCCGTGCGAGGTGGATAAGGTCGAATAATTGGGATCTCGGAGGCTTACCTCCCTTATACCTCCACTCATGGTATCTCTGGGCCTGTACTGCTGCTGTTACCTTTGATCATGCCAGGATCTCTGCTTTCAGCTGAGAGTAGTCCATGACAGCTTCAGCGGGCATATCCTGATAAGCTTTTTGTGCTTCTCCACATAAGAAGGGAGCGAGGATGCTAGCCCACTGATCCTGGGGCCAAGCCTCTAGCAAGGCAGCCCTCTCAAAGGAGAGGAGATACTCCTCTATGTCATCATTGGCTGTCATCTTTGGCAGACAACCAGCAGCCCTCCATACTCGCGACCCCTCAGAACCTTGGTTTTTGGTGGTGAGGACTTTCAGTTGTTCTACCACATCCCGCAAGAGGGCTCGATCCTGAGAGGCCTGCTCCATCAATAATTGGTTAGTCTCTTGTTGTACCCGCAGGGACTCCTGTTGTTCCATAGCCTGGGCTCGGGTGGCCTCCTGCTGGGCTGCGGTGGCTTGAAACAGTGCTTTTATTACGTCCTCCATTGTGGTGAGAACACCCTAAACCCGGTGCCCTTTTTTTTTCTTCTTTTTTTTTTTTAAACCTCTCCCTTTCTTCTGCCGCGCAGTGAACAGTAAGTCAGAAAATACCACCCCTGACACCAGTTGTGACAAAGTTCCGAGTCTGTATTTGTGGATCCTGCGCTTCCTGGCAGATTTAGGGGCCTCAGAAACTCATCCAGGCCCCCAGAGTGACCTCCCTTTCTCAGTAAGTAATTAGGGGAGACAGAAAGGGGGGAGCCCGGGCCCGCCCTCTACTCTGGACTGCAGCCCAGGGACCTTAATAGTATCAGCTAAGAGGGCTGACCTTTTAGGCACAAAACACAATACAATTCCCTGGGCTACTTCCCCACAGCAGTCTCCGCTTCTTCAAACTCCACTTCACCCTTAACTCAGGGCCTCCTTCCTTCTGTATGATATGTTGTCCAACACCCAGTCTCACCAACAGCATAACTTCCTCCCACAGCTTCTGACACCCACAGCCCACCTGACTAACTGGGAGGTTTTTATCTGGATTCAGCCAGTCCCTGATTGGCTTCAGGTGTCCCAATCAGGCTAGCTGTTTCTACTCCTTTCTAGAAGTTTCCTGATTGGCCTGGAGTAGCCTTTGTTTGGCTATCCAGGGAACAGGGACCTACACATCCTGAGGCTGATATACCTGCCTTCCAGCACTCTCCTATACCCTTCTGGTCTGACTCCATCACACTAGATAGATATAAAATCAAACACTCACATATATCTTTTATATTATAACATGCATTAGATAAATATAAAAGGCCATAGCTTTCTGATGATATATTGTATAAAGCAATGGTACTTAACCTTAGAGAGCTAGTAAGACAGTTTTCAATCTACTGTAGTTCCAGAGAACTAGCAAATAAGTGTACTGTGACATTCTGACATTGCACCATGATGTCTGAGTTGTAACCCAGAAGTTGCAACAAATCAGCAATTTTAGTTTATTGATATCTTCAAGAGAAACATCACAATGAAATATTATAAAATGTGATATTGATTACTTTGTGGCACGTCACTTTATGACACAACATTTTAGGTCAGATCCTTCAGTGTGGTCCAAAAGTAGAGTGCAAGCTGGGGATGGTACACAAAGTTTAAAGCTGTCTTTGCACTCCCCTGGCCCTGATGCTACTGTGTGTGTAGCTGTTCTCTCTGTACCTTGTTAAAGCAGCCTCAGGGCAACCTGTTCCCATGGAAGAAAAAGGCAACATTTCTATTCATTTCAGTAGAATAAATATTTGGAATTTTGTGCACTAAGCAGCCAGCAAAGTACTAAACAATGATAACTGTGCTATACATCGTTTTCATAATATTTTAAAATTACACTCTGCAGTTTTCTAGGGAGTTAAGAACCCCATAGTAAAAACTTTGGATCAGATCCTTTCCTTGTCTCGTGCCCCTTTATGTTGTTTTAACAATATAAAGATGATGGAGAATTGCTTCTCTTAAAAGGGCAGATGGAGATTGACTCAAGGTGGGTACTATTGGCGGATTGCCATTACACATTCCCTAACAAGTGTACAGAATATTCCTGTATGGAGTATACCCTAGGTCATAGCTGAAGGGATCATTGCCACAATGTACTGTGAGCAGGAGACCCTCGGCCAGTATAGACTGTCTAGCTTACAAAACTTATATTGCTTCTATATAAATCCATGGTACATCCACGTCTTGAATACTGTGTGGAGATGTGGTCGCCTCATATGAAAAAAAGGTATACTGGACTTGGAAAAGATTCAGAAAGGACAACAGAAATGATTAGGGGTATGGAACAGCTTCTGTATGAGGAGAGATTAATAAGACTTGGACTTTTCAGCTTGGAAAAGAGATGACTAAGGAGCGATATGATAGGGGTCAATAAAATTATGACTAGTGTGGAGAAAGTAAATAAGGAGGTGTTATTTACTCTCCCAGAACACAAAAACTAGGTGCCAACAAATGAAATTAATAGGCAGCAGATTTAAGACAAACAAAGGGGAGTATTTTTTCACAGAACACACAGTCAACCTATGGAACTCCTTGCTAAAGGATGTTGTGAAGGCCAAGATTATAACAGGGTTCAAAAAAGAACTAATTCTGCATGAACTTATCTAGGTCTATCAATGGTTATTAGCTAGGATGGGCAATGATGGTGTCCCTAGCCTCTGTTTCCCAGAAGCTGGGAATGGGCAACAGGGGAAGGATCACTTTATGATTACCTGTTCTGTTCATTCCCTCTGGGGCACTTGGCATTGGCTACTGTTGGAAGATAGGATACTGGGCTATATGGACCTTTGGTCTGACCCAGTATGGCCGTTCTTATGAATAGTTCTTTTTTGACTAACTAAAGGTGAATTTTTGGTTAGAGCTCTCTCAAAAAAATTAATTATTCACTCACCTCTGTTGTTAATAAGATTTAAACTTAGGTGCTTCTTGGTTTGACTCTGAAAAATGTTTTTTTGGAAATTTCCTAAAGAACAGATTTCTGGCCTGTGCTTCAGTAAAGAGTTAAACTGAGGGGCAGGAAAGGAAGTATAAGAGTAACAGTACATAATTTGACCTATTTCCCAGGTACATTTGTATTTAATAATGTACTTGTTTGTGCTACACATTCATTGCCTTCTGTGTAATTCTTTATGGCCTGAAATGATCAAAGTTTAGGCTCCAAACTTGAAAAGAATCTGCCTTTAAGATCCCTGCAACCTGCACAATTTTCTACCTGCACAGTTGCACAAACTTTAATAGGACTCTGCACTGGCAGAAGAGTATACTTTAGGATCAGAGGATAAAGCTTTAATAACATGTTTGTTCTTTCATCAGTTTTGTGATATTCATCTTTGCTTTAATATACAGATCTCGGACACTCAGGGCCTAATCCTGCAAACACATGCATGCTTAACACAGTTCTACTGAAGACAATGGAACTGTTCAGGATAATAAAGTTAAGCGCTTGCAGATTGGGACATTAGCCATTTCTTTTCTAACTAACACAAATCTACCTTTTTCCTAGTAAATATGTTTAACCTAGGAGACCCTTCATTATTCTTGTTTGCTAAGAGCTTGTATGCATGGGGAAATTGATTGGACTAGTTATTCCAGAGTATCTCCCCATCTAGATATTATTCCAGACAAAAAAAGTCACTTTATACAAGAATAATTAGTGCACTTCCAAAGCAGAGACATTATTTTGGAATAATATCATGTTTATTCCAGAAGAGACTACCCACATTAATTATACTCTAATTTCCCCTAATTGGCATCTATGCAAAAATATTAAAACATATATAGTCTTGTATTCTCAATAGCGTTCATATCTCACTCCCTGTCAGTATCTGGTCCAAGCTGGGGAAGCTAATTATCAAACCATCGGACCAAATTTGGTGATGAATCCTGGTCGCATGCCACCTGAGGCATGTTGCACATATGCTAAGAAGATTCTCAAAGAGAGAATTTTGGCTGAGATTAATATAAGAAACTGTATAATTATTTACTAATTAGAATTTTGTATATCACGACTTTCGATGCACGTGGTATTCTCTGTTACGCTACCTGCAAAGTAATTTGTTTCTTTTTCAATTAACAATATACAATAACTGACCAAAATACCAGTCTAACTAAAACTAAGAGGAACAAATTATATTATACACAATTAAAAATACTGGGACCTGGATATAGCTGGTCACAAATTTTCCAACAGAATGTGTTCCCATGGGGAAATACTGATTTGTTGAATGGGTTATGTCTCAATTTCAACACATTTTCAATTTAAAAAAAAAACCATCATGAAGTATTTTGATAATGTCAGAGTGTTCCAATTAAACATTTTTAAATGGAACATTTAGCCTTTTTCCCAGAACAACTTTTCATTAAAAATAATTTTATATTATTAAAACTATCATTTTTTGGTGGCATAACATTGACTTGTTTCATTCCAATTTGATCAACCTAAAACAAACAAAATCAGAATTTTTGTTTTATGGGAAATTTTGAACATGTGTGATTTGTTCTATTTTGGAATGGAAAAAAAATCAAACCCATGGAATTTAACACAAAACGGAAATTGGTTCCCATCCAGCAATGGCCTTTGAATATTTTTTCATGAATAAAGAATACACAGTTCAGGGACTGATGCAGCCAAAATATTACTAAGTTATCTAACTTCATTATAGAATGTAAAAGCAAAACTTTTATTTGGGCCAAAGAGTCAGAAGTCAACACAATTTAGATATTTGTGGATGCTATTCCTTGTGGAAGTTAGTGATGTAACCAGACAGCATTATATTTAATGCACCTGTAATATTGTTAAGCAGAGGAAATTGAATTCTTGATATAACTTCTAACTCTTAATACAACTATTTCCAGAGCAATGATAAAACATAAATCCTGTGAAGTGATGAGCATAATCTTTCAGAGCTTATATATCATCAAGTCCTATTGCGTTTAAGGGGTGCATATTTGTCTATTAAGGAAAACACAATCTATATTAATATGAAATCTAGATACTGTGACGGAGTCAGACCAGAAGGGTATAGGAGAGTGCTGGAAGGCAGGTATATCAGCCTCAGGATGTGTAGGTTCCTGTTCCCTGGATAGCCAAACAAAGGCTACTCCAGGCCAATCAGGAAACTTCTAGAAAGGAGTAGAAACAGCTAGCCTGATTGGGACACCTGAAGCCAATCAGGGACTGGCTGAAACCAGATAAAAACCTCCCAGTTAGTCAGGTGGGCTGTGGGTGTCAGGAGCTGTGGGAGGAAGTTATGCTGTTGGTGAGACTAAGTGGTAGACAACATATATGCAAGGAAGGAGGCCCTGAGGTAAGGGTGAAGTGGAGTTTGAAGAAGTGGGGACTGCTGTGGGGAAGTAGCCCAGGGAATTGTATTGTGTTTTGTGGATAAAAGGTGAGCCCTCTTAGCTGATACTATTAAGGTCCCTGGGCTGGAGTCCAGAGTAGAGGGCGGGCCCGGGCTCCCCCCTTTTCTGCCTCCCTTAATTAGTTACTGAGAAAGGGAGGTCACTCTGGGCCTAGATGAGTTTCTGAGGCCCCTAAATCTGCCAGGAAGCGCAGGACCCACAAATACAGACTCGGAACTTTGTCACAATACACTATAGAAGATCTACTATATATATGAAGAATACAATGTTTTTATAACACCAAGCTATAGAAATATCCATTTTTCAGGATATGTCATCTTATGATTTACTGTGGAAAGATAAAGAGATGTGAAAATAATATGATGTGAACTTTTAGTGATCGCTATAAACATTTTCAGTCATATTGTACAAAAATATTTACTTGACAGAAATCTGCACACCAGTATTATTGTACACCAACACTTAATCTAATTGATATCAATGTTCAAAATTTGAATTGCCTGTTATTGGAAGCCTTGGGGCAATTTCTTCAAACTTGAAAATGTCTGGTTGCAGTAAAAAACAAACAATAAATAAATAAATCCAGACATATGTATTAAGGACTCCTAAATGTCATCACAATATGTCTTTCATAAATATAAATGTTCATATCAACATTTTTTTCTTTTGTTCTGAAAAATAAATTAAATTGTCAAGCCTACGTAATTATTGTTTCCTTTCTTTGCAGTCTCAATAGCTGTGGCTTCAGCAAATAATAAAAACTAATACTTTCAAGAGTATTTAAACATTTACTGAGAGACTGCCTTAAGAAGAGAAAACCTGGAGAGTCTGTATCAATAGAAAAATAATCTGAGTTGGCAGAAAGAACAAGGAGTAATGGTCTCAAGTTGCAGTGAGGGAGGTTTAGGTTGGATATTACAAAAAAACACCCTTTTTCACTAGGGAGGTGGAGAAGCACTGGAATGGTTTACCAAGGGAGGTGGAGGAATCTCCTTCCTTAGACGTTATTAAGGTCAGTCTTGACAAAGCCCTGGCTGGGACAATTTCATTGGGGATTGGTCCTGCTTTGAGCAGAGGGCTGGACTAGATGACCTCCTCAGGTCCCTTCCAACCCTGATATTCTGTGATTCTATAGAAGGAGTCAGAAGTTATGCATTTTTTTATGCTGAATTATTTAATAATCCACAGAGATAGCAGGCCATAACAGAAGAAGGTGGCTAGACCATGGTTATTGTGGCAGCCTACAATTCAGAAGATTTGGGTTCAAGTTTGTGTTGCATGAAAGACTTCCTCCTGGGTGTGATTTAAGACAAGTTATGTGGTCCCTCGGTGCTTGAATTTCCCATCTGTAAAAATGAGGATAGTAGTACTTCCTTATCTCACAGAGGTGTTGTGAGGCTAAATATATTAAAGACTGTGAGGTGATTTGAGATACTGCAAAAAAGTACTAATCAAAGTTTTCTCTTAGTTATTAGCAATCATTTTACTAATCAGTTATAAATAAAACATAATACAAATGCCATATTTGCTAATATTTCAATATAGCAGTAAGAAGAAATTGTCTCATTCACTATAACTGAGTGAGATTTGGGGGGCATGGATCAGTGTACTTCGTGCTCCCCATCACTACCCAAACGGGGCTGGGGAAGCTAATGATCCAACAAGCCTACCAAATTTGATGATGGATCCTGTCATATGCCACCTGAGGCACACTCCGCATGTGCTAAGAAGAAGTGAGATTTCATTTAATATTTTCCTTTGTAGCTTGTCAGAGCAAGAATCAGGATTTGTATTTCCATGGCGGCAGCCAATTTAAAATTGAGTTGACAAAAGCTAATATAAAGAGTAAAAACTTTCCCAAAGTTGTTTGTTTTTCCTTTTTACAGTCTGAAGGCTCATTTACGTGGAGACACACACAGGAAAGTTAATCCAAATAAACCAAAGGTGTGAATTTAAAGTGGATTCATTAAATTGCATTAAATCCCTGTATAGAGACTCTCCTTCAGAATTAAAGTAACTTTATATTGGGTGAATTAAGCTAAACAGAAAAGGACTTGGAGGATTACAACACAGAAGATGAAATCTCCCTGAACAACTTCAACAAGCATAGTACAGCCATATAAGAAACCAGTCCAATTCCCAGCCCCAGGCACAGCGAAAGAACACCGCAGATGTGTTTAGCATTTTACATGTAAAATGAAAGACAGTGTCTCTCTGCCCCACTGCATATAAAATCAAAGACTGTAAACTGGTAATCAGACACATGTGACCAGACCCTTGTACTTGTGTGGAATCCAAATAATATCAATGGGATGAGGTGTCTGGGACAACCCATATGGTGTTCAAATGTCATGAACAAAATTATGCAGAACTGGAAGTGTCTGTCTACGTGCATCCATCTGCAGGAGTAGTTTTACCTATTCAAAATATCGTGAGTTTTCCTTACCTGGTGTTAGAGATCATAATCATAATATGTACAATAACTAGTACAAGTTAGTTATTGGCATTAAGTTCTTTTTTCTTCTAAAAACAATAGATATGTGTTAGGTATTGCTTCATATAATTAAAGCCAATAGCTCAATAGCAGTGACCCTTGCTTCATTATGTAACCAGCATGAATCAGTCTTTTAATGATCCACAACTATTCTAAGTAAATAATTACAATGAAAGAAATCAGCCTCGAACATCTGCTTCAGGGACTACATTATTACAGATACTATGTAAAATGCACTGTGTTGACTTCAACCTTCATTTTAGTAAACGTGTAGGTAAAATCAACTCATTTATTTACCATTTACCTTTCTGTGCTGTTTGCTTCTCATCACATCTGAAATGCTTCTGTCTCTAGAGACTAAATACATTTATTCACACAGCAGCAATATAGCAAAAAATAGTATGTTATACAGATTCTCTCTGATTCTTCTATACTTAACAAGCAGGTTAACCTAAAATAAGTACGTTTTTCAATAAATGAGCAACCAAGCTTGGAGACAATAGTCTTGACTTTGTTTCTCAGGTTTTCAGTCTGTACAGTAGAGATGACAACACTTGCCTATAGAGGTCACACATGTACAGTTCTGAGGTGTACCTGGTTTCATTACGTATAGAGAATCTCTCTCAAATTGGCTGAATCTTTCCAAATGAAAAAAACTCCAAGTTTGACCATTGTATTATTAATATCTCTACAGTAAACTTATTTGCATAGTAGAAGCTGATATTACCTGGTGAACTTTTATAATTTTAAGATTCACGTTTAAATGTTTCTTACCACAAACAAATACCATTCCCAAGTATGGATATTAACTCAGTATTTTCAGTTCCCAAGTGAAGAAAAAAAAAAAAAAGAAGAGTGAGAGAGACCAAAACACTCCACACAACAGCTGGTGTTTTGTTTCTATCAGTTTGATTTTTCATGCTGAATATGTCCTCTGGACTTTGCTTACTGTCTTTGGGAAGAAAGATATGCTATTTAATACACAATATTTATGCTTCTCTTTAACAAATGGCACTAAAGTCAGTAAATAAGTTCATAGCATTTTCTGAATATTGTCATCAAGTCTTTTTATTCATTCTGTAAAGCACATAGGATATTTGGGGTGTTTTACTTTATTTTTACAACATTCAGTTGACTGCTATTTAACCTTAATGTTATTAACTGTACTACAGCATTTATAGTTTTCAACATATACCCAGAAGTTCCCAAACATTTTCATAGTTCTGAGCACACATTAATGAAAATATGATGTTTTAAAGAGCATCAATTTGACAGTGAAAGTAGACAAACTGACTTTGCTCAGGATTTTAAAACACCATTCCTCTTTACTTAACATGAGAGATGCACAGATTTAGACAAAATAATTTAAAAAATGAAAATGCATTTCCCAGCCTCAGTTTCCTTACCAGTCTAAAGAGTTCTTCAGGCATCAGTAAGAATCCATAGAGGACTCTAAGATCCTTCCACATCCCTGCCCTCCTGCACATGACTTCTCATCCAGAACAAAGAATCTCTGATCTCTTCTGTCTCTCTCTCTTTCTCTATAATAGTTGCCAAGAGACTCTCATTTATAGCCTCCAGCCACCTTTGTCACATGATCTCCTGATAAGATTCAACAGGGGATCCCTATCAGGTGGATTTGTTACCAGCTAACCTCTTTTACTTGGTGAACCAGCCTGATAGGAGCCAGCCTTTTGTCTCACGCGGTTTCCGTCTGAATAGGTGGATATTTAAGGTCCAATGACTGACCATTGTTCCTGATCCAGTTGGTATATGCTACAGTCCTGTCAGCAAATAGTGGATTCCACGTCCACAGAGACAGTCCGTGATACATCAATTTAATAAACATCATTAGATCAACCAGAATTTATACACTGTACATAGGCAGATTCCCCAAACTGTTATAATTTGCTCACCTCTAGCTGGGAGCAAATTATGAAAGATACCTATAGCCCAGAAAAAAATCTCACCCTAATAAAACTTGCCATGGTAATAAGTGGAACTCATTCACTTTGAGTTAGGGGGATTATGGTGGGCAGATATATCCAAAGACACAGAGAATTGGAAGGATTCTCAGGCTCAAAGAAGAGTTGATTTTACTAGTCTCTGTGGCGCCAACTTTTGGGTGCAATCTGAGTCCACCAGGCAGGTTATTTTCCCTTTCAACCTCATAAACAGAGTACAGTCTCTGGGACCCTCAGATTCTCTTACTTTAGCCATATCACATATTTCCCCATTATCAAACTCCACCATGGGAAAGAGGAGGGATTATTCATTTGTTTGTTTGAATATTTCACAAGTAAAATATACAAAAGGAGAAGCCAAAGAATTCTTACTAGATTCTGAATGAGCATTCTCTTTGGCTCCCCCTTTGGAATCTTTAAGTCTCTTCATTTTCCACCAGTAGTTCCTTAGTCCATGAACTGACTGCTTCTCAGACCTAGGTTGCCATGGTTTTCTCTCCAATGGTTTAACCTTCATGTTGTGCTCTATTTGCTACCCAGCCTCTGCCCAGAATGCATGGGTAATGTTGGTGCATCCAAGTCCCCTACCCTCCCTCCTACCTAGATTATCTGAAAACTGGTTTAGAATGTTTAAATCCATCAGCTCTCCTATTGTGTATGAGACAAGTCATTTAGTTTATTAGTCACTTATGGAAAAAAAAGAAAAAAAGGCTTAACTTACAATCACTGCTAGTACTTCTTACCCAAGATACAAAACCAGTTCAAGACAGCAAATCTGAAGGATTCATTCTGACAGTCTGTGGGGCTGCAGCTTGGGCCTACTGCTGTTGCTTCTGTGCTCCAATATCTATTTTGCTCTTTGTTTTCATCCTTTATACCTCACTTTAAAACATTCCACTGCTCTTAACACCACAATGAGTAGGTGGCTTTCTGATTCTGCTTAAAATCCACACACTTTATTTAGGGTTGAGAACATACCCCTGATTAATATAATACACACTGCAGCTCAAAACTTCACATCAGGTATTGTGGTTCCTGATGTTCTTCCTGGATAATTGTTCACAGCCTGGACTCTCAGTGGTGCTTCACCTGTGTCCTAGAGACATTTGTGGTTTTCTTCGTTCTACATTAAAGATGAGCATTTTAAGAAAGAATTGTATTTGATTCTGAATTGAAAGTTCATCCTTGAGCCACACTTATTATTTTATACTGAAGTGTTTGAATCAGTCACATTTCTATGGGGAAGAGATAAGGAGTTTTGTTCCCCAGCTGCCTCCTAGCACTTCCCCTGTAGCTCTAAGAACAAATCAAAGGAGGTCAAAGTCCTCTGAGCTGCTTAGCAGACTCTCACTGGCTGCCTAATGGTCTAGAGAATGGAGGAGCAAGTAATGCTGCCTATTCCATTACCTGCTTCACAACAGGCTGTGACAGCTCCAGAGAAAGATGGACAAGGTCTTGACTGGCTCTGTCTCAGCCTTGGAGAGTGTTTAGCCATGGATTACATCTCTCACACAAACAGCTACAAAGGGAAGTCAGAATAGGAGGAAGAGAAGGTGAGACCTAACAACGGTGATAGTTCCCTGATATCTTGTCTCAGTCTAGGGGCTGTTCTGTTCTAACTTGTGCCAGCTGGTGTATGGTCCTTAAAGGCCACCTACTAGCTGAGGATAGTTAGATCACTGCACACTCCAGTCACTCTCCATCCATGCCTTCAACATGCCACTTGCACCAGGTATAAAGAGCAGGGAGGCATAAGAACTCTATTTTAGCTCTAGGCCTTCTTGAGACTACACTGCAGTGGGGGAATTTTAAGCATGAGACTTGTTGGCTAGGTTCCATTCAGTTTTTGCTCTCTGAGCAGCACAAAGAAGGGTAACAGAACAGAAAATTTGTCCCCAAAAACTGTCAGTGACCCCTTGACCTTTTTGAAATAACTCTTAGGCTGAGAAAACTGGAAACCACTGCAAAATTAGAACCTTGAATTGAATAGGATAGTGCTTCAGAAGCCAATAGAAACTGAGGA
Organism: Dermatemys mawii; assembly: GCA_007922305.1. Classification (NCBI taxonomy): domain Eukaryota; kingdom Metazoa; phylum Chordata; order Testudines; family Dermatemydidae; genus Dermatemys; species Dermatemys mawii. The sequence continues at coordinate 22,953,031 of ML677333.1, forward strand.
ACATGGGCATTATATGCTCCCTTGTATTAAGCACCCTCAGAAGTGGGTGACACACAAATCCAGCCACTCCATTCTATATGCAATCTCACTGGATAAATGTTCGCTTATTATGACCCAAGTCACATAAAATGACTTTCTTTAAAAGAGTATTTTTTAAAATGTCTATCCTTGAATCCCTGAAGTTCAGCATAACTCAATAATCTAAATGCTGTGATTATTTTATTCTCAGTTGAGAATTTCACATAATGTAAAATCAAACCAGCTCTAAGAGGAAGAGGTGCAGAAGTTATCTTAGAAAGTAGCCTCTGAGAAAAATCAATTTTATTAGAACTAAATAACACAGAAGGCTGCTGCTAATCAGGCCTCTGAAAATAAAAATGCTGACCGTCAAACTGTGTTCCCCAAACACACTAAGATGTATATAATTTATTCATTTTAACCCTTTCTAATGTTTTGACAAACTTTTTCTAGTGTACTTTATTCTCTTCGTGCACAGCTTTTAACACAGTATATGCTCCTACAATAAATTCCTATCTGTAATACTTCTTGGAAAATGGTTTACTCAAACTAATGGAATGTATTAAACACAGTTTTTCACCTCTGTGTCTTTGGTTCAAATCTGGCCTAGGATGGTAGCAATTATAGTTAGTTGATTTATTTGATGCTGTTTGGTGGCTCATGTGAATGAACTGGTTTGTTGCCCATTATCTACATTACATAAAACACTACTGTAATTGATACATTTGCAGGCAATTTCATGAGAGAGGCTACTCGGTTGCATTTCTATCATTAGCATTTAAGATACATCAGGTATGCTGTAATATTTCAGCCTCAGGCACATTCACAGATATGTTGTCAAGTTGTGGACATCTGAGTGAATTTGTATATTTAATGCATATAGGCAATGGAAGCCTTTTTTCAACTCAATAGCTTGAAAAATGAGAATCATGAAAAAAATACTTTTCGTCACTTTCTACCTCCATAGAGCTCACGTAATCAAAACAATTATTAGATAACTTAAAATACAATTTAAAAGTGATTAAAACTCAGAGTATTTATAGAAAACCCACACTTGTACAATAGCACAGACTGGGTGTCACACTGCTGTCAATGAATCTAAACTTCAAAACCCTTTTGCAGGAAAACATACTAATTTCTAAATTGATTATCATTGCTATTTTCATTATCCTACAATTGAAAAAAAAGATACATTTATGGAGAATTGAAAAAAATGTTCTTCTAATGTTCAGAAAACAAGTACATACACTGTTCCCAGGTCCTAGAATCTAATTTCACTGTCAACTATTTTGTAACATTAAGTATAGTTGCTAAGATGGGCAATATTTTTAAAAATTGAAGCCAATACACTAATATTTTTCCAGTATTTTGCACATGAAAAAGACAGCTAAAGCTCAAACTCTATTCATTGCATAGATTTTAATTTATTGCTGTTAGTCAAGGTAGCACCAAAAGATCCAATCAGAAGCAGGGTACCATTGTATTGGGCACTGTAGAAACATTTAAAGAGACAGTTTTTCACTTGAATAATGTACAACTTCAATTAAAACAAGTTGCAATAGGCAATTGTAACAGAAAATTAAGAAGGTAGAGAAGAGATTATTAACAACTAAGGGAACACACGGATGAGGTATGTTCATTATTTGTAGGCTTTGAGAAATATGTCTTTAAAAGTTATCTTGATTTTATGTTCGAAGTATGAACTCCATTGTAAAACATATCCCTTTTGTTGACATGACTTTGTGCATACTTACACAGGTGGCATAATAATTCATATTATCAAATTATGGGCTAGATACTCAGCTGCACAAAAGCTCTGCTTTTGTCACAACTTGAGATGAATAAAGGTAGCTTCATGCCACCTTTCATTCCTGTGATCCTGGTGCTGGCTTGCGGGAGTTTGGTCAGCAGCACAGGTTCAAGCAGCCTCGGCGCTGCACTAAACCGTGCCTAGATACTGGGGTCCCTACAAGATCATTATGAAGCTGGGGATATAGCAAGGAGAAGGATGAAGAGCTGAGTATGATAGCTTGACAGCACCTGGAGATTCTCTTATGCTGAAGAAATCTCTGTGCACCTCATTAAATCACTTTAAGGTGCTTTGCACTACCGTTAACATTAATAGCATTGGTGTATCATTCTAACTCATCATGTACTGAATAATATTTTACTCCTCAATATGCAAAATGTAGGATCCTTGTACATTGGATCTAAATTTCATCACTGAAAACTTTTCTCAGCATACACAAAAGAAATACGTTTGAAAAAAATATATGCACACTTACGTTTACAGACAGGAGGCCTCCCTTTGTTACTCCATAATCCATCTTCTTGACACACTGCTGTTGCTTGTTGACTAGATTCTAGCTTGAAGCCCTCGTTACATTCATATATCACTCTACTGCCCAAAGTGAACTCATTACCTATAACTGAACCATTTCCTGGAGATTCTGGAATGCCACACAACACAGCTGAGGGGGGAAAAAGATGGAAATATAGTATCTTAAAGTATTTTTGAAAGTCACATTTACCCCCTATATACCAAAAGCCATACATGCATTCATAATAATACATTCATCATCACTATTATGAATAACCAGTGCAATTTCCTTCACATTTTCAACTTTCTAACTAACCCAGGAATATTTGTAAAATGGACACATAAAATAAAGTATGGTTGATGTAGGCCAACTTTCTTATAAACTAATCTATTTATTTGTACCACTCAGTCAATTCTGCAGTTATAGGAGATGATATCAAATGGTGAGAATAAAGTGACATATGAAAAGCCAACAGGCCATTAATTAGCTCAGAATCATCCATCAAGTACCCTAAATTACCAGACTAACACCAAATAACATATAAATGAAGGAGAAACCTCACATATCAAATAGTCAATTAATGCTATGTTCCCACTTTCCTTGTAGTCTTTCCATTCTTTCATCATTCCAAATAAGGGCATATCTACACTTCAAGATGGAGCAGTAATTTCTAGCTGGAGACATACCTGTGCTAACTCTGATCAAGATAGCATGCTAAAAATAGAGTGCAGCTGCAGCAGCACAAACAGCAGGCGTGACTAGCTTCCCCAAGTATATACCTAGCATCTTGGATGGATATGTATTCAGTACAGTTAGCTCCTCCCATTGCTTGCATCTCTGCAGCTACACTCTATTTTTAATGCATTAGCTTAGTCAGAGCTAGTGCAGGTATGTCTCCTTAAGCTGGAAATTGTACCAATGCTGTGAAGTATAGACGTACCTTAAGATAGCTACCTCAGAAAAAGGGGTGAAATCTGACCCAGGTGAACTCAATGGCAAAATTCCCATTGACTCCAAAGGGACAGGATTTCACCCAAGGGATGGGGACAGGGACACTCTTTGGGACAGGCACACTTTCTTGGGATGCCCAGCACTAAGAGTCACCTTGTTTCTTCCCCTCCCCCAGCTCTAGCATGAGGGAGTCTTTCTTGTGGTAACTGGATGTCAGTTCTGTGTTACTGCCAGCCCTACAGCCACTCAAGCATGTGCCTTTGGGCTCTGCCAGTCCCTACTTTGCCTTTCAAGTTAACAAGAGGGGAACCCCAGACTCTGAGCCACTTGTAATGTCCTGCCCTTGTTGCTGGACAATCACACCAATTACCAGGTTTGCTACTCCCAAGGGAATAGTATGCACATATTAGCTAGTTTGATTCAACTGAGTTTTAGCTCCAATATAACACCACAGCACTGTAACCTATTTATAGCAAAAACAAATATAAAGTTATTAACCAAAGGAAAGATTTATGAGAGAGTGAGCCCAGTATATGGTATCTCTCAATGCCTGCTAACACAGGATTTTAAGATAAGGTAAATTTCTTGAAATACCTGTCAGAAGCCTTGACCAGTGATGCATGAGTCAATATTGCCTTTCTGCAGTTATCAAAGACTTCCCAGACAACTAATCACTCCTAGTGATTTTTCAGCAAAGAGAATTGTAGAAGTAGGAACTTTTTTGTGGGGCTTTGTTTTAACACCATTCACACTCAACAAGGGCTAGCTCCTGGGTGCTTGAATAACTTGATAAAATGGGAAAGATTTTTAATTTGCCCTGCGCTGGCATTTAAAATAAGACAAGTTATTTCTTATTTCTTCTTCACAGTTTATTTCTTTAGAAAGATTTAGTCTTTTTAAAACACCTTGGAGTATAGAAACAGCTCAATAATTACATTGAGCACCTTTAATTAAAAATTACATAGGAAACCAAACCCACAGATGTACAGAATCATCATCTTGCTCTTTGTCCAGTCGCTGATATATAAAACTCTTTGATAAATAGAACATAGAAATGAAATGTAAGTTTAAGTGTTATTCTTCTAAATATTAAACTGCACAGGATGAACTTTGATGATAAACTAGGGTTGAAAAAGAAAAACTCTACCCTACATGTATTTGCTCAATTGTAAGAAACAATGCAACATTTTAACAAAGAATTTTGCCACTGCATGTCTTCTTCTTTGGACAGTGGACTTTTATTTAAATTTTATAAAATCAATATTTTCCAAAAGAATAAAAAGACAGACTTTACTGGAAACCTACTGAACACAAGTGAAGAAACAAATACAAAAAACCCAATTTAATTATTGGTATAATTTACCTGCTTCAGTGTAAATGATTAATTTCACAATGCATTCTTACAGTACAATAAACATAACTCTACAAAATTATTTTCATTATTTCAATGCTGTCACATTTGATGCATTTAAATTAAATACAACATAGTGTTTGGAATTTGATTACAATGACACAAACTAGGCAATATGAAATGATAGATGTGGTTCATGTTCTTGGTTAGTGGTTTTTTATTGTGCTTGCTCCCATCTGGAATATGCCAAATTGCATACACAAGTAGAACTGAAAGAATGTGACAAAATAAACTGTTTCCTTAAAAAAAAACCAAAGTCAATGTGAATTTCACAAAGAGCCTAACACTAAATTTCCCACCTTTTGAAAAGAACTTGAGAGCTGGGGAGTCTTTGCTTATACTTTTAAATAAGTAGAAAGTCGGAATCCCATCCTGTTTTCCTACCCCCTTAAAGCTATCAAATTCTCCCCATTCCCAGTCACAGCCCCCATTGGACCGGAGCGGCAAACCATGGCCAGTGGGAGCCGCGATAGGCCGAACCTGCGGATGCAGCAGATAAACAAACTGGCCAGGCCCACCAAGGGTGACGATCCCTGGGTATTTTCTTTTGTTGGTAGCAGGATTTTGGCAACCACAAACCCACTCTTTCAATTCTTTTCTGTCATGAGAGTCTCTGGATTAAGTTTAGAAGTGGGAGCAACAAGGCTGATGTCTTGGTGGGAGTCTGCTATAGACCACCAGACCAGGGGAAGGAGACGGATGAGGCTTTCTTCCAGCAACTAAGAGAAGTTACTAGATCACAAGCCGTGGTTCTCATGGGAGACTTCAAATCACCCTGATATCTGCTGGGAGAGCAATACAGTGGTGCACAGAAAATTCAGGAAGTTTTAGGAAAGTGTAGAGAACAATTTCTTAGTGCAAGTGCTAGAGGAACCAACTAGGGCAGGGGTGGACAAATTTTTTGGCCCGAGGGTCACATTGGTGTTGTGAAACCGTATGGAGGGCCGGGTAGCCTGGCCCCGCCCCTTTCCGAGCCCCTCCCATTTTCCACTTTCCGACTGCCTCATGGTGGACCATGAATGCTCACGAAATTAACAATTCAGAGATATTCAAATAAACTCTGTTGAAGGGGCGGTGAGCTCATACCTTAAGAATGTGGAGTTTTGCATGCAGAATCTTCCCTGATGATGGTGCTAAAAATGACTGCCCACCACTGAGGAGCAGGGCGAAGACCAGCAAAACAGCAGTCCTGATCCCCAGAGCTGGAGGGGAGGGAGGCATCCGTCAGGACCGCTCTCCCGGGCTGAGCGCCAGCCATGCTTTTCCTGGGCTCCAGGCGGAGTGCCTGGCCAGCTGCCAGCCTCTCTTCCAGGCTCCGGGCGGCACGCCAGCCCCGCTGTCCGGGTGGAGCGCCTGGCCAGCTGCATGTCAGCTGTCCCGGGCTCCCGCCAATGCGTCAGCCTCGCTCTCTGGGCAGAGCATCCGGCCAGCCACGGGCCTGCTGTCCGGGGCAGCACACCCGGCCACCCACGGGCCAGCCCCGCTCTCCAGGGGGCGCCTGGCCAGTCATGGGGCTGCTATCCCCTGCAGTGCACCAGCCCCGCTGTGTGGGCAGCGTGCCCAGCCAGCAGCCTGCCCGTCTCCGGGGCGCTCTGAGAGCGCTCGGCCAAGGAGGGCTGGACCACTGGTCCCGCTCCCCTGGCAAGAGCCCGTGTGCCAGATAAAAACGGCTTGAGGGCCACAAGTGGCCTGCAGGCTGTAGTTTGCTCACCCCTGAAATAGGGGCAGAGCTTTTCTTGACCTGTTGCTCACAAACCATGAAGAATTAGTAGGGGAAGAAAAAGTGAATAGGAACCTGGGCGGCAGTGACCATGAGATGGTCGAGTTCAGGATGCTGACACAGGGAAGAAAGGAGAGCAGCAGAATATGGACCCTGGACTTCAGAAAAGCAGATTTTGATTCCTCAGGGAACTGATGGGCAGGATCCCCTGGGAGAATAACATGAGGAGAAAGGAGTCCAGGAGAGCTGCCTGTATTTTAAAGAATCCTAATTGAGGTTGCAGGAACAAACCATCCCAATGTGTAGAAAGAATAGTAAATATGGCAGTCGACCAGCTTGGCTTAACAGTCAAATCCTTGCTGATCTTAAATGCAAAAAAGAAGCTTACAAGAAGTGGAAGATTGGACAAATGACTAGGGAGGAATATAAAAATATTGCTAAGGCATGCAGAAGTGAAATCAGGAAGGCTAAATCACACGTGGAGTTGCAGCTAGCAAGGGATGTTAAATGTAACAAGAGGCTTTTCTTCAGGTATGTTAGCAACAAGAAGAAAGTCAAGGAAAGTGTGGGCCCCTTACTGAATGAGGAAAGCAATCTAGTGACAGAGGATGTGGAAAAAGCAAATGTACTCAATGTTTTTTTTGCTTCTGTCTTCACGAACAAGGTCAGCTCCCAGACTACTGCACTGGGCAGCACAGCATGGGGAGGAGGTGACCAGCCCTCTGTGGAGAAAGAAGTGGTTCAGGACTATTTAGAAAAGCTGGATGAGCACAAGTCCATGTGGCCGGATGCGCTGCATCTGAGGGTGCTAAAGGAGTTGGCAGATGTGATTGCAGAGCCATTGGCCATTATCTTTGAAAACTCATGGTGACCGGGGGAGGTCACAGATGACTGGAAAAAGGCTAACATAGTGCCCATCTTTAAAAAAGGGAAGAAGGAGGATCCAGGGAACTACAGGCCAGTCAGCCTCACCTCAGTCCCTGGAAAAATCATGGAGCAGGTCCTCAAGGAATCAATTCTGAAGCACTTAGAAGACAGGAAAGTGATCAGGAACAGTCAGCATGGATTCACCAAGAGCAAATCATGCTTGACTAACCTAACAGCCTTCTACAATGAAATAACTAGCACTGTGGATGAGGGGAAAGCAGTGGATGTACTATTCCTTGACTTTAGCAAAGCTTTTGATACGGTCTCACACAGTATTTTTGCCAGCAAGTTAAAGAAGTATGAGCTGGATGAATGGACCATAAGGTGGACAGAAAGCTGGCTGGATTGTCGGGCTCAAGAGGTCGTGATCAATGGCTCCATGTCTAGTTGGCAGCCGGTATCAAGTGGACTGCCCCAAAGGTCGGTCCTGGCGCCGGTTTTATTCAATATATTTATCATGATCTGGAGGATGGCGTGGACTGTACCCTCAGCAAGTTTGCAGATGACACTAAACTGGGAGGAGTGGTAGATATGCTGCAGGGTAGAGATAGGATACAGAGGGATCTAGACAAATTAGAGGATTGGGCCAAAAGAAATTTGATGAGGTTCAACAAGGACAAGTGCAGAGTTCTGCACCTAAGATGGAAGAATCTCATGCACTGTTACAGACTAGGGACTGAATGGCTAGGCAGCAGTTCTGCAGAAAAGGACCTAGGGGTTACAGTGGATGAGAAGCTGGATATGAGTCAACAGTGTGCCCTTGTTGCTAAGAAGGCTAACAGCATTTTGGGCTGTATAAGTAGGGGCACTGTCAGCAGATCGAGGGATGTGATATTTCCCCTCTATTCAACATTGGTAAGGCCTCATCTGGAGTATTGTGTCCAGTTTTGAGGCCCACAGTACAAGGAGGACGTGGAAAAATTGGAAAGTGTCCAGAGAAGGGCAACAAAAATGATTAGGGGCCTGGAGCAGATGACTTATGAGGAGAAGCTGAGAGAACTGGCATTGTTTAGTCTACAAAAAAGAAGACTGAGGGAGGATTTGATAGCTGCTTTCAACTACCTGAAAGGGGTTCCAAAGAGGATGGATCTAGACTGTTCTCAGTGGTACCAGATGACAGAACAAGGAATAATGGTCTCAAGTTGCAGTGGGGAAGGTTTAGGTTGGATATTAGGGAAAACTTTTTCACTAGGAGAGTGGTGAAGCATTGGAATGGATTACCTAGGGAGGTGGTAGAATCTCTTTCCTTAGAAGTTTTTAAGGTCAGGCTTGACAAAGCTCTGGCTGGGATGATTTAGTTGGGGATTGGTCCTGCTTTGAGCAAGGGGTTGGACTAGATACCTCTTGAGGTCCCTTCCAACCCTGATATTCTATGATAGAACAAACTTTGGCATGGCTCCTGAAGGCTTTACTTTGGGATGCAACTGAGTTAATTCTAATTTTCTGATAACATTTTTCGTGTTTTAACTTTCTTTTTTTCTGGGAGTAAGATTTCAGTTTCTGATTTAATCCAGCACATGGTTATCTATCTAAAAGTAAAAACATCAGGGTTCCATTTAAAAAAAAAAATTACATGTAAGCCTATCTTTTTTCTTCCTTTAATCAGTGGACATCTGGATACAATACTACTGAATTCAGAACTCTTTCAACGCAATGAAAGAGCAGAATTTGGCGCTCTCTAACTTGAACTATAAATAAATGAATCTGCCACATTCATTGTATCAGCAAAATAGCTCTGTCAGTAGATATGGCTTACACTCTGGTTTGATGTAATATTGCAGGACGCTACTTAAAATCCAGGAATTCTAACAGTCCCCAATTATTTGTATGATATACTGCAGAATAAAAGGTGTATAATATTCCATTTTACCTTTAAAATGCTTAAACTGCACCAAACAGATATGTTTGTTATACTAGCCCCAGCATGTTGCACAGAATATTGTACCTGCTGCACCCAGATCTCAGTGTCTGCATCTGTTCTTCTCCTCTCACTCCCTCTTCACCATCTTCATTCCACCTAAACATCACACCTTAGTCCCCTCTTGGTTTTCTTCTCCCAATCATATAGGAGCACTGGTGCTGATCTGTATATTCCTTGGGTTGCTAAGCTACTGCTGCTGCAGTAACTGCTAATTATAGCAGTACCCTCTGGCTCTACTTCAGTTACAGTCCATCTGTCTATTTGTTACTCATCTCTCTCTACAAACAATACTATTGTGGAAAGTGGTATTCCTACTTCTACTGTTTGTCTGATTATGGTAATAGCTTTTATACCAATAGTGTCCAATCAAAACATGTCACCACAAGTTGGCTTGAATAAAGTAACATAACAGCAAATACAGAGTGACTTTCTGGAGCAAGGTTTGATGAAGAGAGCTAACTAAAATGACATGTGGTCATTTAACAGCTGAGAGTAGTCAATGCTATTAAACACATAAGTGCACTGAAGCTGTTCTCAGTTTCCCACGTGCTTCCTAAAATGACTAAGAACGGACTAAGAAAATTGCCCAATTCATTGAATGGGTCCAGACATTTCTCAGCTCAGTGATTAGAAAAGACTTACAGCCTGTGCCACCAACATGTACTTTGTACTTATGTATGAACATTTCCAGCTGGGTTATGAGCATTCAGAGAGTGAATAATGAATAGTTCTTTAACCTTAATTGTCTTCATTGTTCTTGTATTGCAGCAGGATATATTTCTTCCAAAGAGCTTATAATCAGCACAAGCTGAAAAGCCTATTTACTGCCTAGAAAGTAGGTTGCAACTTCAATTGCTCATAAATGTTCCCCCTCAGAAATATTCTTCTGTTTCTACAGTAAAGCTTTCCCTCTTAAAAAATAATAATAATAATAAATCATTTAGGATTCCTGAATCTATTCACATATATTGTGTGTGTGAACACACGACATACAAATGCAGATACTTCAATCATATATGCCATAGTAATTCTTATACATAGATAACATACACAGGCACACACATAGTATTTTGATTGACATGATACTATAACGAATTCTTCCCTGATGTAACTCCACATAATTTAATTAAGCTAAAACAGTTTAATTTGATCCATTACTGATTATCTATAAATACATATCATATCTCTTTTCACACTGTCAGGGTAGTTGTTTCTGAAAAAGCTCACTGGTACTCTATTGTCGATTCTCACCCAAGTTCTAATGAAACATGATTTTTTTACTTTGTTTTAAGTAAAAATCATTCTATTCCCATTTACCCCCAAGCTTCTTTCTACCAGGGACCTGTCAGGTATTGCCAGATTACTAAGTATGATAATTCAATGATGCTGCTCAGTGTTTCTTATCCAAAGAGCTCCTATCTTTATTAATGACAGATGATGGGATGGATTGCGCTCTCAGCAAGTTTGCAGAGACACTAAGCTGGTGGGAGAGGTAGATACGCTGGAGGGTAGGGATAGGGTACAGAGTGACCTAGACAAATTGGAGGATTGGGCCAAAAGAAATCCGATAAGATTCAACAAGGACAGTGCAAAGTCCTATATTTAGGATAGAAGAATCCCACGTACCGCTACAGGCTGAGAAACGATCGCGTAAGCAGCGATTATCTTACCATGGCAGAGTGGGGCAGGAGAATCCCATTGATACAGGCCATTCTGGTGACGTCTACAAGTTGCATTGCTATGGCCAATCATTCTGTATCCAGGCTTGCAGTAATAGTGCACTTTACTTCCAGTTGAACCTGTTGTTCTATTTACAGTTCCACCATTCTTCGGGACGTTGTTTAAGCTGCAATAGGGAGCTATATACCCAAAAAAAAAAAAAAAAAAAATTATACTTTTTAAAAGTTACAAAACACATAAAAATACGATTTTTTCTTGCAACATTTACAAAATGTTTGTGTAGTTTAAAAATCTATAGTATGTTTTGAATTACTATCAGAATTTTCATTTAGAATATTCAGGATGGAACTAACTACATCTCCTGTTAAATACTAGAGCAAATTTCAGCAACCATGAATTAATTGTTAAAATAAATTTGTCTTCAGTTGAAACCTGCAACAGATGGTGATAGAGTTGTAGCCAGTTCTCTTCTGAGTATCAACTAGTAGGCAGCTCAGGAAAGACACCAAGAGATGGACCAAATGAGTACTAGTCAAGAAACATAGAAGCAGGAGCCAGATTAATGGCAAAATTACACTCCTGGTGGGAGGAGAAATAAAATTTTCCATGTAAAAGTTTTTTACTTGCTGTACTGCATGGGCTGCAAGATCTCACAATTAGTATTGTTGTCTTGAACATTGTACTTCTGGCTCACATTTGACTCAAACACTGATTGGAGCTATGTTCAGGGATATATATTAATTGCCTCCAATATTAATTTCTATGACTGCATAGGAAGAATTCCAAAATTCAGTCCAATGAACAAGTTGTTTGATGATAAAATCTGATCTGATTCAAGCTGTATAGGATATTTTACCATTGGAAAATGTGTGATACAAAACAAGGGGATGGGATAAAACCAAATCTTGCTCCCCTTCGTTAACTATTTCATAGACAATTACCTAGATTCTTATGGTTTGGAATTCAGTGTAGTTGGATTCCTAAACTCCCTTAACTTCCTTAAAAAAACCCAGCCCAGACCACATTTTTTTTCAATACAAAATATAGCCTGGAACATATTCCTCTTGTATATCACAAAATTAATTGATACTGCAATCTGTAAAGAAATTAAACAATTAAATGAAAGAATATTAGATATGTTGTTGTGTGCATTAATTTATCTTAGGCATTTACCTGCTGACACATCTTTTTACAAATAGTGATACAACTGTGCTATCCATCTGTATTGTTTTTATGTTATTAATATTTGTGATACAATCCCCTCATCCTTCAGTTTTCAACACATAGGTTAAAAGGGAAGGAGTCATGCTCCTACTTTATATTATAGGTGTGCTATCAGGTAAATCCTGGTCCAAAATGAAGTAGCAAATGCCAGGGAGGGATAAGAGCATTTTAAGATAAAGGGCAATATCAGCACAAGAACAAATGGATATGAAGGAGTAATGAATAAATTTAGGATGAAAATTAGAAGAAAGTTTCTAATTATCAAAGGAGTGTGGTTCTGGAGCAGACTTCAAATAGTAGTTGTGAGGACAAACAACTTTATCAGTTTTCAGATGTAGTTTATTGAATTTATAAATGGGATTATATGATGGTATTATTTGAGACTGCAGGGAATGAAACTCAGTGACCCAAGAAGTTCATTGAAGTCTTATATTCTGTTTTTTTGCAAAAAGCAGACTATTATAAAGCCTAAGACCAATTCAAATTTTCCCTAACTTTATTTTTAAATTCAATGGATAATTTGTTTATTTGTACAACAAGCATGACCTATTACTTTGCACTGTTTGCAACTTCAGACATTTCAGTATTGCATTAGTGCCTGAGAACCTGAGAGTGAAATTGTCTAGAAATTGATGACAAATTAAAGCTGACAAGTATATTTTCATTGTCTAACCTGAGAGAATTACAAAGTAAACTGAATTAAAGTATGAAGAGGCTATTTAGTAATATTTAAATAAATATTAATAACTTAAATTAGAAAACTATGTTTTTCATCTGATGATGCCCCTATACCGTTCGCTTACACTGAATGGGTCATTTCTTTAATTGAGAATCAGACAGCCTGGATTATGGGGTACATTTGTGCACTCCTATTTTCCATTTCATAACACAATACACAAAGCTTGTGATTTTATCAAAGGCAACTTGAAAAAAAAATATTCACAACCTAGTACTAAAAACAAAAAGCATCAGCTTTTTTGATTTCCATCCTCGCATCATACCTGGTAAAATTCAGCATTCTAGTATGCTGAGCCCTCGCCATTTCTCTATATCCAAGAGGAATTTTTGCTATTATCTAAGAAGCCTTTAATATCACCCAACTTTAACTACAAATCCTTCCCCCATCTATTGTACTGATCTTAAAAAAAATTATAAATAATCTGCTCCTCCCACTCTATGGGATGTTCCTCTGCTATTAAGAGATGGGTTCAATCAACAGGGCTTCAGTTTTATTTTGAACAACCAAGTCCCAGATCAGGAGTGGTTCACATCCAGGTTCTATTTCTATACTAAACATCAGTGTTTTCTTGGGATGGGGAATTCTGGATAAAATGTTTCAGTTTTGTCATACTACTTATATAGGAAATCAAACTGTGGTTTTCATTTTGGAAAGAGTTTATTTTTTCTTGCAGCTCTTTGACTAGATTATTCATGTAGATTTGCAGTCCGAGGAATGTAATATGCTCTTGGCACAAAAGTGGGAAACTCCTTTCAAAGCACTGGCCTTTGATGACACATGCATAAACCCTTGTATAATTAAATTCAAGATTCAGCACAAGATTTCTAAGAAACCATAACCCTAATCCCAGCCCAGTAACTAGAATCCATATTAAAAACACTGAAGAAATGTGGATCAATACTGACATTCTGTTCAAAGAGATATGATCACTAGTAAAGTAGGTTTTTGTTTTGGTTTTTTTCTGTTGAGTGTTGTCAGTATAGAGGGAATGCTGAGGAGATGAAGTAGTGGTAACAGCTCCCAAAAAGGAATGGAGTTGGATGCAAGTCAGTAAGCAAGGACGGCTCAGTAAAAGGCTCTGTTTTGAGCCAAAATGAATATCCTTTACAATCACAGTGACATTTGCTTACGTACTTCAATTAAATGTATGAAATTACAGAAATACCCTTGATTTTTTAAAAAGGGATTTGACATTTAATGAGGGACAATAAATATTACTTTAATTTACTTTTCATCTAATTTGAGAAACAAAGGGATTATGTTTCTGAAGCAAGATGGTTAAACTAAAGATTTCTAGTGGTACTAGGTAAGGCCTTAAGCGGCATTTAGTTTTGAATCTCTCAAGGGAAGTTGAGAATGACAGCTGAAGCTTAATACCATTTTCATTTCAGTCAAAAAAGAATTGCAAAGTAACCACGGCAGTTTTAAGAGGAAACTATTATCCGTATGCTTGGATTATTTGTTTTATTTTTTCTGCATTGCGGGAGAATTTATGAGCATGTTATTTTCTCTATTTTTAACATGTGGTAATATAAGGACAAACTATATTGAGGTGGGCAAATTTACTGACCCTTTGAACTGTATATAACTATCTTCAGAAGTTTGAGAGCTGGGGCATTCCTGCACTTCCACATGGAAGGGGTCTCATGAGGTCTGGGGCTTAGTCCCACTCCTGCTGAATCCCTGAGCTCCAGCAGGTGCATGCCGCAGCGCTGAAGCCCTGAGACCCCCCTTCCTGCTGGGTGGAAGCCCCTACCCCACCAGCCTACTACAAGGCAGAGATCCCGAGCTCCCCCAGTCTGGAAGGTGGAGAATGAGGGGAGCTGTGGGAGGCTCCGTGACCCACACTTTAACAGTAAAAAAGCCACATGTGGCTCACAAACCACAATTTGGCCACCCCTGAACTATAGAGTATTTGTGAGCCTATCCCAAGCAGCAACCTTAATGGGGCATAAAATAGGTGAGAAGTAGGCATTTGAATTACCCAAAATGAGAAAACCCACTGAAAACTTGTTTTTTTCTGTTGTTTTATTTATTACAGTAGGACCTAGGGACCTATCACAGACCGGAGTCTCACTGTACAGGGCATTGTACAGACACATAACACAAGAGATAATCCTTGCCCCAAGGAACTAAAAGTCCAAGTATAAGAGCAGAGGTGGATGAAACAAACAGGGGGATACAAGTTAACCATAAGACAATATTTTGCCACATGAAATACAGTGGTCACTGGTGAGGGCAGGCTAGGACTGGGAGGTTGGGGGGCAGGAGAGGCAGGGACTGTTTGGATGAGGTGGCTGGGACTGGGAGAAGAGGTTAGAACTGGTTGGGGCAGAGCCAGCTCCAGGCACTAGCTGAGGAAGCGTGTGCTTGGGGCAGCACATTTTAAGGGGCAACCTTTTTTTTTTTTGCTTGGGGCGGAAAAGAAGTTAGAGCCAGCCCTGGGTTGCTCATTTCTTAATTGCTGAGTGCTTTATTTTGCAACCCTAATCATGCTGTTTTAACATAGCAAGGGACTGAGTGCTTTATTTTGCAATCCTAATAATGTTGTTTTAACATAGCAAGGAACTCTGTGCGGATGTGTAGGTGTGAGTGTGTAAAATATACATTTATAATAGCCACTTACTAGCAACAGACCCAGATTAAATTCACTTCAGAGTTTCTACAGAAGTGCTCAAAGCCCCTGCTAGTCAGACCACTTTAAGCCTCAGGTAGCACAAAATTAATTGGGGACGATGTCACGGATAGTCAGTATGTCAGAAACTGAACCTACAGTCTTCACCCAGCCAAAAGTCCCATTCAAATCAACTGAAGTTTTGCCTGGGTCAGGAGTGTAGAAACACCACAGAATACACAAAATACATTTTTAAGTAAACATCAAAATCAATATTTGTAAACTATCAGGCGTTGGAAAGAAGGACATAGGGTTGCCAACCCTCCTCGATTGTCTTGGAGTCCCCCGGAGTTAAAGATTAATCTTTAATTAAAGATTATGTCATGTGATGAAACTCCAGGAATATGGCCAAACAAAATTGGCAACCTTAGAAGGACAAGTAGGTCAGCAGCTGTTTGTTTGGTTTTTTTCATCTAAATGCTGTAACATTAAAAAAAGTAACATCTATTTTAAAATTTTAGTAAAGCTTGCAATTGATACCATCTGGGGAAAAGGTGGAAGAGAGTTTATGGTGTTTTCTGTCTGAATTTGTTCTGTGTTCACCCTATATAGTTTAGTAATCATTCAAATGTGATCTTACTACTAAACTCAATTCCCACTGGAGTTGATGGTGCTGAGTGTTTGCAGGATCAGCCACTAACAGACCCAGTAAAGAAGCAAGTGTAAGGCAATAAAATCAAAAATGTCTAAAAACTTGAGGGTGAGCTAGTGCCATAGGAAATGTCAATCTCAAAGCTCCAACCACTATCATCTGAACTCCATTTCTGTGTTTCAATGGGAATCAATGAGCTAGAGTGCTTAGAATGTATTCCAACCTCATACCTACAACTACAGAGATAAAATACTTTTCTTTTCTAATAAGACTTCTGATAAAGGAGTTGCACTGACTCTATGACAGGATTAGCAGGTATGAGTTCAGTGTTGCATTTGCCTAGGAACAACAAACCGTCCACCCACATTAATGATAAAGTGTAAGGCAGGCACTCCACTGACCTGAACTAGTACTGCATTATAGATTTAATTCACTTTTCTCAGTGACATATCAGCAAAGATCTTTCAAGGCCTCTTAAGTATTGATGTTTTCTTCAAGGTAACACATTTGTACATCTTCAGTTCACTTATATCTGCAATGCCCATTTATCAATTTTGACTAAAGACCAACCAGTTGTAGCTGTGTCAGTGCCAGGACTTGAAAGAGACAAGCTGGGTGAAGTAATATTTTTTTTATTGGTCCAACTTCTGTTATCGAGAGACACAAGCTTTAGAGCTACACACAACTCTTCTTCAGGTCTCAGAAAAGTACTCCCAGCATCACAGCAAAATGCAAGGTGGAACAGATTATTTAGCATACGTAGTTAGCAATATTGCAAGTGGCTGTTACTGGGTGTACCAGGCCCTTTGATACTCCATGCCAGACACCCTGCAGTCCTACCACAACACAAGGGATTTGGATGCAAAATCCTCAAATAAAATTCATTTGAATTGAGTGTCAAAATCCCTTAGGTCACTTTGTAAATCTCAGCATTAGTGTTAACAATGTGATATTCTCTAAATGTTCATTTATAAGGTCTAATTCTCTCATCACCCATTTTTTAAATGAAACACAATATTGTATTTACTTATTGTATATGTTGTATTGTTGGAGTTATTCTAGCATAAATCTGGAATGCTGGAGTGATGAATCAGACCTATTTCTAGCTTTTAAGTATGAATATAGCACCCATGAACATACTTTCTGATGGTGCCTCACAATCTTTAATGTATTTTCCCTTAAAACACCACTGTGAGGAAGCAAAATGCTATTAATCCAGTTTTACAGATGGGGAACTGAAGCAGATTAAGGCCTATATGCACATAAGGAGTTAGGTGTTGAGCAGAGCATCACACCACCTAATTTTTCGGCACCTAGAAAATCACTACAATTCACAAAGTCTGACGTAGGTGCCTAGACTCCTATACAATGAATGGGGAGAAATAGGTGCCTTAGACTGAAATCCACAAAAGCCTGCATGCTAGGCAGGGAACTGCCTAATCTATCCAGAGCCTACACCCCCTCCCGCACCCAAACTCCATCCCAGAGCCTGATCCTCCACCCCGTCCCACACCCCAACTCCCTGCCCTAGCCTGCTGAAAGTGAGTGAGGGTTGGAGAGAGTGAGCAATGGGAGAGGGCGAGTGGAGGGGGAGGGAGGAGGAAATAGAGTGAGCGGGGCGGGGGGACAGAGGAATGGTCTCAGTGGAGGGGTGGGGCTGGGGCAGGACAAGAGTCTTTGGGTTTACATGATTAGGTAGCTGGCAGCCAAACCGGGTGGGTATGTGGAAACCCTGCCTGTACTCGAAGAGAGCACCCAGTAATGCAGTCAGCAGCTTGCTGGGCACCAGCCAGCGCAAGCACACCACCACCCAAATGTCAGGCAGACTGCAGGCGCAGCTTCTGAGTGTGTGGCGGCCCACTGACTGTTCTATCCTGGGGCCCGGAATTGCTGTTAGCAGGCCTGGCCCAGGAACAAGTAACTACTGCTATGCAGATCCTTCCTTCCTGTACCCCTTGTACTAGAGGAACCAGTGGGCTGAATCAGCCTTTGCTGAGCGTCAGCACATCAGTTCTGTGGCTTGTTAAGTAATTACAGAATCATAGAAGATTAGGGTTGGAAGAGACCTCAGGAGGTCATCTAGTCCAATCCCCTGCTCAATGCAGAACCAATCCCCAACTAAATCATCCCAGTCAGGGCTTTGTCAAGCCTGACCTTAAAAATGTCTAAGTAAGGAGATTCCATCCCCTCCCTAGGTAACCCAATTCAGTGTTTCACCACCCTCCTCGTAAAATAGGTTTTTTTCCCCCTAATATCCAACCTAGACCTCCCTCACTGCAACTTGAAACCATTGCTCTTTGTTCTGTCATCTGCCACCACTGAGAACAGCTGAGCTCCCTCCTCTTGGGAACCCCGCTTCAGGCAGTTAAAGGCTGCTATCAAATCCCACCCCACTCTTCAATTCTGCAGACTAAATAAGACCAGTTCCCTCAGCCTCTCCTCATAAGTCTTATTCCCCAGCCCCCTAATCATTTTCATTGGTCTCCGTTGGACTGTCCCAATTGGTCCACATCTTTTCTGTAGTGGGGGGCCCAAAACTGGACGCAATGCTCCAGATGTGGCTCCTCCAGTGTTCAATAGAGAGGAATAATCACTTCTCTCAATCTGCTCGAAATGCTCCTTTTAATGCAGCTCAATATGCCATTAGCCTTCTTGGCAACAAGGGCACACTGCTGATTCATATCCAGCTTCTGTTTGACTGTAATCTTCCACAACAGCCACCACTGATTAATAGCTACTCAAGTACCCAGCTGGGTCAGACTCTTGGGGAGAGCGGGGAGGATTTGCCCCACAGTTCAGATCTATATGACAAAAATCCTATAGAGGAAAGTAGCAGCAGTGCTCATCCACTGTTCACCTCATACCCATTAGCTAGCTACATAGGTAACATGGTGATATAACTACTGTGGTTTAGGATTCCTTCCCTCAGCCCTGCTATGTTTCAATACCTTTTAGGCCATGCACATCATTTTTGTTCAGGATTTGTTCACCTGGTACTTTTGCTAATGTTGTAATTCAATACCTCTGTATCTCATAACTCTGTGAATCATTATCTTGCCATTTACATCACAGGTTTTATATACAGTGTATTCAGACAGCAAAGAGCAGATACTTTCTCTCTCTTTCTGTGTCTCACTTTCTTGATCTGTAAAATTAGGCTATTACTACATACCCTCCTCAGTAAAGTAGTTTGCGATCTTCAGATGAAAACACTATTGTGACCAAAGGCACTCTGTATTCACACTCTACACACTATTGTAATTGTTGTTCAAAATATGCCTTGTTAAGTATCATTTGAAAACTAATAACTTACTGGTCAATAATATCATTGTGAAGTGTATGTAGCAATATTATCTGTAAAGTTATAAACATAAGATGAAATTATGACTGAAGTGTGTTTACCAGACAAGTCTGGGATGGTGGTAAAGACAAAAGACAAGCTAACGCTTCTAGCCAGGTGTCTTCAAAATTGACTGACGATGACCGATCAAAAAAAAAAATATATGAAACCTCTTTCATCACAAGTGTCTGGGTCTCTGTCCATATAGTGGAGAGGAACTTTAGGGATAAGCCTCAGGAAAATTCATTTCAAAGGGTGACTAGATTGTCCAGTTATACTGAAAGAAGGATCAGAGACACATGATATGGATTTAATCAGACTACCAGGCAGATAAAAGTGTAGAGTGCAGGTAACCCCATGTTTATTCCATAATTACCCAGGGGAGTTCCACCAGCTCCCTCTCTTTTCCATCCAAGTCCATCCAGCACATTAGGACCTTATCATACCTGCCAGGCTTTTAACAGTGCTCCCTCTTTTTCCATCCAGGTCCATCCAGCAAATCCATTGCCAGGACCATACTATCCACCCCACTCCTCTCGTAAGAAGGGTAAGGTGGACTATCAGAAAGGGAGTTTGGCTCCCTGCCATTCCAATCATAGGCACCCCAAACCCCACACCGTTCCATTCCTTTAACAACCAGTACCTCCTTCTTAAGTCCTTTACCAGATCATTTATCTGCTCACTAGAGGCCTCCCCAAAAGTATATGCACTGGACATCTGCCACAAGGATGCACCAGCAATTAGCTTGGCTGCCTAACCGTCTCTCTCCCCACCACACCCTCCGCGCCTGACCCAGTCAAGGTCCCATCTTCCAGTGGCCTTTTATATAGCAGCCCAAAGCCTGCTGCATGGAGAAAATGTTTTCTAATGTCTAATGTCAGGGCTTGCACCTTTAAAGCCTTCCACCATGACATTCCCAGGGGGTGAGTCAGTGTTGAAAAGATGACCACCACCCACATTTTACAGCAGTTTGACCATCACCATAAAGCACTACTGCATTCCTCCGGCAAGCCTGGACAATGCTCTCCCCACACTTTTGGTGTGGTGCTGTCATTATAAAATGAGGGGCAAAAACAACAGAAATTCTCTCTCCCTCTCTCTTCTAAGAAGACAAACACACTTTGGAAGGGGATCCTGATCAGATAATGTGACCAGTCCTGTATCTGGGAACATGTGGGAAGGATTTTAGATCGAACTAGGTCTAGTTTGTTCATTTTTAGAAAACATTTTAGTTTTACTTCTCTTGTCAACCATTTCTGACTTCAATGCCTTATACTCGTATTCACTTTCTCTTTGTAGTTAAATAAACATTTTATTTTTAAACAAAACTAAATCAGTGTTGTGATTAAACTCAACTGTTTGGGAAACTCCAATTAAGAATCAAACTGTTGAATACTGACTCTTTAAGAAGGGCAATGGATCTTTATTATCTGAACTGCCCAAGTGAGGCTGGACAGTGCAGAACATTTTTTTGGTGGGAAAATTTAGGAATGGGAGTGTCTTGGCGTCAACTTGCAAATGGTAACCATGGCTGATGGAAGCCAGAGTGAGACCAGAATTTTGCTGGCTTTTTGCAGCAATACACAGACACTTGGTGTGAGCTGCATAAACAACTGGAGGGTTATTTATGAGGGGCCCAGGTTGGGAGCTACAGCTGAAAAGCATTGACAGGAACCAAATATTGCAGGGCAGGTGGTGTTACAACTTCTTGCTAGACTGGAATGTGACAACTATATCATGCAAGATTTGCTATTTTCAGAGAAACAGTCAGTTACAGCAAACTAGATATGAATATTTTAGATCTTAAAGTGTTACTGATTACTTTGAATAAACAAAGTATAATTTAATCTAAACATATAACAGTTACTAACCTGAGTAACGTATTTTGAATCCCTTCTTACTGGTTGCATGGTCAGTTGACCAGCGAAGATATAGCTGATTATTTCTGCTTGTGAAGTTTAGTTGTCCAGTATGATTTCCACTTAAAGAAACCAACAAAGGGTTTTGTCCAGAAGAACCTTTAGAATCATGGAAAGTGAATGTTATTTTTTTAAAAAAAACAAGATACAGACTAGTGGCAAAGACTTTTGAGCTACAGTTGATGCTTCTAATACTTCAGATAGAGCTTTAATGAAAGAAAATGATCCCAAATCATCCCTGAAGTCAGTGGAGTTATACTAGAGATGAATTTAGCCAAAAGTGATTTTACATCACAAAGAGGATATGCTAAAAAATGTCTCTTAAGACTGGTAATTGGTAACTATATTAACTCTTCCCCTAGATTTAGTATCAATACTTGTATTTGATTAAAACTTAATGTATGAGTAAATAAGAAAGAATTATACTAGGAGCATTAAGCAACCTAAATTGTATTTTTTTTTAAAAAAGAAAACAAACACATTGCTCAAGCCATTGGGGAAGTTCCAGGGGAAGCTGTGGCTGTTACTTAATCTGGAGGATGTGTGCTGAATAGTGGGAGACAGGGAGATTCTTAATAGCTCTCCCCCACTAATTACTTCTTTGACCTCTCAAAGCCAGGGAAGCTTATATAGAGAAAACTGGTAATTGGAAAAGATTGCAAAAATTTGTTTTTATAATAAATCATTGTAGATTGCTAATGAATATTTTTATAACTGTAGATATTAAAAGATCAATTGATAAAGGAAAAAAGACTGTCCAAAGTATATTTACAACAAATCATTTGATAATGATTAATAACCTTTTGAGTATCCTGGTAACATGATGTGAATATGCCCAAAGTGTACATTAATCAGTTGTGCTATGCGGTCTTCTTGCTTAATAAGGGTAGACATGATAACAGTCTCCAAGTAAAAAAAGTATGTTATGAAGTGGTTTTGGACCAATTGCTCTCAGTCAGTGACAACCAAACAAGTAGTAATCATCTTAAACTGCAGCAGGAAAAAATTAGTTTAGAAATGAGAGGAAAATGTTATGAGAACAGTCAATAGAATAAGGTAATAAAGGGCTGTGAAATCATCTTTACTAGATGTACTCAAGACTCGTGATACACATTCTGCTGCAATATAAAGAGAAGGGACTGGATGTCTGATTAGAGAGCATTTGGACTCTAAATAATTCTATGAATATAAACATATGGTATTTCAATCCAAGAGAATTGCCTCACCAGGAATGGCAACATTAGAAAGATAATGTGCTAAATCAGGGGTAGACAACCTATGGCACATGTGGCGAAGGTGGCACGCGAGCTGATTTTCAGCGGCACTCACACAGCCCAGGTCCTGGCCACCAGTCCGGGAGGCTCTGCATTTTAATTTAATTTTAAATGAAGCTTCTTAAACATTTTAAATATCTTATTTACTTTAAATACAACAATAGTTTAGTTATATATTATAGACTTATAGAAAGAGACCTTCTAAAAACGTTTAAATGTATTACTGGCACACAAAACATTAAATTAGAGTGAATAAATGAAGACTCGGCACACCACTTCTGAAAAGTTGCCGACTCCTGTGCTAAATTCTGTGCTCAGACGTCCACATGTGATTTGCAAGAGTTATATGTGATTTCTCCGCACACGATTTGGCCCAAGAATAGTAAAATAGCTCTATCAAAACTATTATCTAAACTCAGATGGCAATAATCTAGGTATAATTTATGGGAAACCAAGAGCACACTTTCCCCCCCAAAAGCTAGGTTTACAATGAAACCTTATAATCATTTATCAAATTTCTTTAAAGAGATATTAAACTTTCCACTCAGGTTTCCATATTTTACATGAATCTAATAGGACAGGCCTAACAAAATTAATCAGCTGCTTTTACAAAAATACTGTAATTGAAAACAACACTGGGCTCCAAAGTTTAGATTTGAAGCAGAATAGTCATTTGGAGGTTCCAAACACACCATTGTCTGATGGCACCAAAATTCTGGAAATTGAGTCTGTTTCATATCTATGTTCATTGTTTGCATTCAGATGATAGTTAAATAATTCTTACCATCAAATATTTCCAATTCATCAAATTGTTTTTCACTCTGAAACATTTCTACAAAAATAGAGATGTTATAGCTTGGTTCAACTTTAATAGTCCAGGAGCAGGTCTGAGAATTGGGGTAGTTGCCTGGGTAACCTGGACTGAGGATCACTCCCGATGATTCCGCACGGATTTCATTTGCTGGGCATTGTGCTAGAAAAAACAATTTTTTTTAGAAAAAATGAATACACCTTTTGCCTTCTTACAACCTTTACTATTTTGCAAGTGCATAAATGAAGATTTCAACATCAATTTTCAATTTCTGGTGTCTTTAAATCATATTGTACTTATGCACTAAATGTAGTGATCCTTCACTCAATGCAGTCAATTTTAAAACTCTCATTAACAAATAGCAGAACAGGAACTGATCCTAACTCAGCACTCCGATTTATAAAATTACCTAATAATAAGAATATATAAAACAAAGATCACAAGACACTCCTCACCCCAAGGAGTTTACAATCCAGTAGATCATATGTACCCAAGTGCTGATGTGACCCACCCACACATGTGATGTTCACCACTCACGTGTGTATATGTGTTCTACTTAAACTCTTATATCTGAAAATTTGACTTGTCCCTTCCAAATGAGTTCAGAAGAATCAAATATTCATTTCCTTTTCTGGAATGCAAGATTCAAGTCAGGTCAAATGGTTGCTACCCTAGCTTGTCCATTAGTCAAAAGATATAAACTGGCAAGACTATCAATTTGTCAGCATGCAATGTTCTTAAAGGAAATAAAGTGTACATTCCTCAGACAATATATTTACCTTGAATTCAAAAGTAGTTTTATTCAGCCAAGTGTGTACAATTCCCCACCCTCCACCAGTTCTTCCAACTTTTAATTTTAAAGCATCACCCGTGAGATTCTCATTGTACATATTGTCAAGAATCAGAGGGGTAGCCATGTTAGTCTGGAATTGCAGAAGTGACAAAAAGTCCTGTGGCAAATTAAAGACTAACTAGTTAGTCTTTAAGTTGCCACAGGACTCTTTGTCACAATTGTACATATTGACATGTATCATCTCTTATAGATGACAAAGAATTATGCTGATCTTAAATGTCTTTAAAGGCTTGATTACACAAGAAAGTTAGTGCACACTAAGCAAAGGTGTGAATTTTAAGCACATTAACTGTTTCATCCAAACTTTCCACGTAGACACACTAAGGCAAGGGTAGTCACCCTGTGGCACGTGAGCTGATTTTCAGTGGTACTCATACTGCGTGGGTCCTGGCCACCGATCTGGAAGGTCTCTGCATTTTCATTTAATTTTAAATTAAGCTTAATATTTTAAAAATCTTTTTACTATATATACAACAATAGTTTAGTTATATATTATAGACGTAGAAAGAGACCTTCTAAAAACGCTCAAATGTGTCACTGGCACGCAAAACCTTAAATTAGACTGAATAAATGAAGACTCAGCACACCATTTCTGAAAGGAGGCCAATCCCTGCATTAAGGCAAGGTCTACACTGAGGCAGGAGGAGTCCGACCTAAGATACGCAAATTCAGCTGTGCAAACAGCGTAGCTGAAGTCGACATATCTTAGGTCGAATTACCTGGGAATCGTTATGGCGGCGAGTTGACTGCTGCCGCTCCGCTGTCGACTCAGCTTTCACCTCTCATGGTGGTGGAGTTCCAGAGTGGACGGGGAGAGCGCTCAGGAAGTGATTTATCACGTCTACACTACACACAATAAATCAAGCCCCAATAGACGTACCCTAAGAGTGCCCTCAGGTGGTTTAGTTTAGTACACTTCTAAAGTGTATTAAGCTAATGCGCACAAAGACACTTTTAGTGTGCGGTAAGTGTATCCACACAGGGAGTTGCACTGGAGTAGTTATTGCACACTAGCAACTCTCCACCAGCTACCTCAGGTTTTTTCCCTTTTTAGACAAGCTCATAGTTTGTTATGATCTAAATGTTGTCTCTGATTCAACTAGTTTCCTGCTGGTCAGTTTTTCTTTAATCTTTTGTCTCTGTGTCAAGAGGGACCTCTTTACATCTAATGGCATCTGAGTTCTGATTTTTTCCCCAATATTTCACATTATATTATATGCATTTTAACAATTGTATGAGATTTACAAACATATCTGCTGAAGGATTACCAAACATACCAGGGAACTATCTGGCACAGTCCCTGAATGCTGACGTAAATTAAAGGATGTGGAAAAGGTGTATAATAAAGCAAAGAAAAAAACAAATGAAAGATGGAAACAAACTGTACAGGAAAAAAAACAATAAAATATACAGATGGCTATCAAAAGTAAACAATCAAAAAACGAAACTGGGATGGGGTTTTCATTTTTACTAATTATTATTAATAATGTCTTATAATTATAAATAAATTATTAATATTATATAACAATTATTAATATTATTAATGATGTCTTATAGTTATTAATAAGTTAATAATTAACATAGTGACTATGACCCCTAGTCAAGGACAATGATCCCATGTGCTAGGTGCTGTAAAAAGACAGAACAAAAAGATAGTCCCTACCCCAAAGTATAAGACAAGAGAGACTAGATGGATACAAATAGTTAGAGGAGTACAAGGAAGCAATGAGAACTACTGGTCAGCGTGATAGACAGTGGACTTAGTAACTTCAGCAGCCTAGCTGTTATCAAGTTTTTTGAAGGTATCATGATAGAGGAGAGTTTTGAAGGAGGATAATGAAGTAGCTTTGTAGATGTTTATGGGGAGCTCCTCTCAAGTGTGAGTGGCAGCAAAGGCGAAAGCCTGATGATGCTTGTTTAAAAAAAATAGCAAGTGGGCAATAGAGGCTGGCAGCCTGGCCAGTTGGTGTCGGCAGTCAACATTTCAACAGTGAATACGAGACGATAGGTGGGTGCAGGTGGGTCAGGAAGGGCCTAACAAGTTAAAACAATATCTTATGTTTGATGTGATAGAGAAAAGGGAAACAGTGGAGGTATTCAAAAAAGAGGGGTGACATGGTCAAAGCAATGGGCTGGGAGAATGATTTTTTGTAGCAGCATTCTGAATGGATAAGAGTGGGACAAGTGTGTATCTGCCAAGGCCAGAAAAAAGAATATTGTAGAAATCGAGATGTGATGAGAATCTGGGCAAGAGTTTTAGAGTGTGAATGGGTAATAAAGGCGATATCTTAGAAATGTTGTGTAGAAAGAATTAGCAAGCTTTAGACATAGCTTGGATAGAGGACCCAGAGAAAGGTCCAAGTGAAAGATGACACCCAGGCTATGGGCTTGAGTGACAGGGAGGATGGTGGTGCTGTACACTGTGATTAGGAAAGGGTGCCTTGGGAGAGGGCTTGGGGGAAGATTATGAGCTCAGTTATAACCATATTGAAGTTGAGATGATGGCTATATACATCCACAAGTAGATATTGGAGAGACAGTCCGAGAGTTTAGTTTGTATTGAAGGAGACAAGTCTGGATTAGAGTGATAGATGTGTGTGTCATCAGTAGAGAAATGACTATTGAATTTATATTTGCAGTTGACATTACCCATGGATGAGGTGTCAAGGTGTGGAGACCACACAGAAGGTTGGATATGGGATGAGGAGGCTCCTCCAGAGGATATATTCAAGAAATAATTATAATTGTAAGAGTAGAACCAAGAAAGGACAGAGTCACAGAAGTCAAGGAAGGAAGAGATTTTTAGTAGGAGAACTTGGCTGACTGTGCTGAAGGTTGCTGACAGGTCAAGGATGATGAGGATGGAGTATTCATTCTGAGCTTTGTCTAGGAAGAGGTCATTAGAAACTTTGGTGAGAGTGGTTTAAATGGAATGCAATGCTTGGAAGCTGGATTGGAGGCTGGAAACTGGAGAACAGAAACTCCAGACAGTGACTGTAAACAGTACATTCAATTATCTTAGAAAGGAAAGGGAGGCAGGGTGATAGCTGGAGAGGCTAGTGGGGTCAAGGATGTGTGGTGTTTTTTTGTTTTTTTTTTTTTTTTTGAATATGGAAATAACTAAATCGTGTTTGCATTGTGAGAGATTAAGGAGAAGAGTAAGATATGGAATGAGAATGGGCATGAAGGAGTTTAGGAGATGAGACAGAATGAGATAACTGGGGCACATGAAGGGGTTAGAGGAGGACAGCAAATGAGAAGTATGTGTGTCTTTGACAGGGAATGAGAAAGATGAGACAGATGGAAGCGAAGGGAGAAGAGAAGGCAAGCTGAGGGGCATGGGAAGGTCACATACTTGATACTTGCCTCTTCAGCTTGGGGGTGAAATCCTGGTCCCATGGAAGTTTACAGAAGTTTTTCCATTAACTTCAACGGGGCTAAGAGTTCACCCTGCGTTTTCCTCTAGGAGTTAGCTTTAAACAGATTCAGCTGACAGGGAAAGAGGTTGTGTTATATAGGCCATGTCCAATCCACATGCTTTATTTCAACCACCCAAGTTACTTCCAGAAAGCAGTAAGCCCATCTCCAGCAGTGTAAATGGAAAATAGCAGGCCAGGATTTCCACTCAGTTAATTCACCAAAAAGGTACAAAGCATCCAAGTCTATTTCTTTCCTTTTTTAAACAGTGTAATTGTACACTCCCAGGGTCCATGATTGTGACATAAATCTCTGAGAGGTTGGCATACCTCCATCCACCTCCCAACACACTTCTTTTAGACATAGCCTGCCAGATTCCAAACCGCATAACTAAAATGGTAATGTGTGTGCACCTGAGTGGGAGAGCATGGTTCTTTTCTGCAGGAATTTATATATAAATGTTTGGAAGCTTCTCCCTCTAAAAAGTACCATAAATATTAGTATACTGAACTTTCTAAAAAGCTGCACTAAAAAATTAGTTTCGGCCCTTACAAACTAACTTTCTGAGGGGGCTCCAACTTTATGATTTTGCACATTTTCACAGAAGACATTACGATTTAAGAAAATAACCTAGATATAAAATAGACTTTGTCATTCTCTTTCCATGAGCTCCACAGGCATGATTTATTTATCATATCTATGACACTGGACTTGGTTGTTTATGTTACTGTATAAGACATACATCACTTAACTAAAATTCATTTTGATTGTGTTAAAAAAAAATCAAAAAGAGCTAATCCTTACCCGTAATGCTATTTGTTATAGTCTCCTCTTCTCCCATTTTATGATCATGATTCAGGATAGAGTTATACTAAGGCATGTTTTTAGAAAGTAAGTTGTGGACCTAATTTTTAATATTGTACCTATTATTGCAGTAAATAAGCATGAACATTACTTTGGATGGGTAAAAGGTCATTTACATATGTCATTCCTGTGACTGTACTTCAAATCACAGTAATAAGTCATGCAAATTAGATGCACAATTTAATGTTCATTTTTGCAGATATACTCTGCAAATGTAGCTAATAGATCAGTTTGATGTTACTTACTATTTAATACTAGCTTAGGGGCCAGCCTGTGCCCTGCTGCTCAATGGCTATTCAATGGGTGAAAGGGCAGATTAAGACTCCTCCCTATGTGTTCCTGTGCAGTAAAGGGCTCTAATTGAGAACAGGGATTGCTCCCTCAGTGCACTCACTCCTGGGATATAAAGAACTCCAAAGATGGCAGAGTGGGATGAGTAGACAGTGAAGCCAGTAACTACCTCCCCAAGTAAAACCTATCTCTGCATCATCCTGGACTTAGAGGCATATTGTATTGTAAGCTCTTTGGGTATTGTGTCTTTATTTGTTCTATAAAATGTCATGCAAATCCATGACATTATATTATTAATAAATAACTATTGCTAATTTATAATAGTAATGAACACTATTGTGCAATGCTGGTAATAGTAATGTAATTAGATGTGTAAATCACAGCACATGGATCTGATTTTGCTGTACATTATTGGCTTCATCTTTAGTATAACATTTGAAGATACAGTAGTATGTTCTTCAGCCAGATACAATCACTCAAACTGCCACCATGAATATTTTGGAATAAATTATCTGTTAGCCAAGTACATTACCTGTTATCTACCTATCAATCAAGGTATTTATATTGTACTCATCACCAGCATATTTGAGGCCTTTACAGATTCTAAAAAGGATAAACACAAGGATCTCTACTCTCTCTTCATCTCCTAAATTGAGCATTTTTACTACATTATTTTTTTAAAAAGATCTAGGAAGTAAGAGGCAACATTTAGCAACTAAGAGTCTCTGAAATATAAAGAACTAGTATACAATATTAAGGTCTCATAGAAAATATTTCATGATTAGCAATTTATATTTATAGTCTGTTAATTTTAACAGAGCATTTCGCATAATGTTTAACTAAAGAAAAAGTAGTAACTCTTGTATTTGGTGGAATGTATGGTGTAAGCAATTTCTTTTACATACACATTTCAATAATTTTGTTTTTGAAGGTGTAAAACTCACAGCTGTCTTATTTATTGCTCTCTATATTGTGACAAAGCTCTCTTCTTATCTTCATGGATCCTGCATTTCCTGGTGGATTTTCACTAGCCTCAGAGGCTCACTGTGACCCTCCACGTAGCACTTCTCCCTCTAGAGACAAGGTCACAGACTGTTGAGCCATTTTCATCACAAACCAGTGAGCAGAAGCTATCCTTCCTGGCACAGTCTCTGTTGTCTCCCAATCTCAGTGATTAAGTAGGGGAGGCAGAAAAGTGGGGAGCCCAGGCCCGCCTTCTACTCCGGGCTCCAGGACAGGGACCCTAACAGTATCAGCTAAGATGGCTGACCTTTTAGCCACAAAACACAATACAATTCCCTGGGCTACTTCCCCACAGCAGTCCCCGATTCTTCAAACTCCACTTCACCCTTAACTCAGGGCCTCCTTCCTTCAGTACGATATGTTGTCCACCACTCAGTCTCACCAACAGCATAACTTCCTCTCACAGTTCCTGACATCCACCACGCCCACCTGACTAACTGGGAGGTTTTTAACTGGTTTCAGCCAGCCCGACTGGCTTCAGGTGTCCCAATAAGGCTAGCTATTTCTCCTCCTTTCTAGAAGGTTCTTAATTGGCCCCAGGTGTCTTGATTAACATGGAACAACTGCCATTTGGTTCCAATGGTATCAGGGATTTGTTTGGCCTGAGACTGACATACCTATTCCTTATCACTTTCCTATAGCCATCTGGCCTTGCCCCATCACAATATCCATATACAATCTGTATCCAGGGCCAGATTATGACATTCTGAAGCCCTAAACTATTTCAAGTATAAGAGACCCCATATCATGAAAAAAATAATTTATTATTTTCACAGAAAGGACATTGACTATATAAACATGAAAGCTTTATATTTGCCTATATACAAAGGCAAAGTTGTAAAAATAGAATAATAATGTAACAAAAACATGTCTTGCAATATGCCTGTTTGCATTATAAAATAGTTTCAAATTAACATATTTTCATCTAGTGAAAACTTTATATCCAAAGCAAACAAAAGCAGTTACAGTTACACAGACCAGCTCACTTAATGGAAGCAGTACAACCTACAAGAATAAGAGGGGTAGCCGTATTAGTCTGGAATTGCAGAAGTGATAAAGAGTCCTGTGGCATCTTAAAGACTAACTAAAGTATTAGAACATAAGCTTTCGTGGGCTAATACCCACTTCGTCGGATGGCATGCATCCGACGAAGTGGGTATTAGCTCACGGAAGCTTATGCTCTAATACTTCAGTTAGTCTTTAAGGTGCCACAGGACTCTTGAGTACAACCTACAGTATGTCTGTTTGCACATCACATTAACTATAAAACTGAAATTTAAAACATTTTCTTTTGCTAATTTTGGAGAGCAACATCATTGATGATGTCCTCAAAAGAAAAGCTACAGACTTTGTCACTTTTGATTCACAGAATGCTTAGGGAAGATGTCTGCCTAGAAAATGCTTCAAGAAAAGCTCTCTTTCTTCATGTTCATTTCTCTATCCTCTGTCTCCCCCAGGACCAGTAATTAAACACCTCGGACATACAGAGTGATAACAAGCTATATGTGTGAAAGAGAGAGAATGAATTTGCCAGAAAAAAAGACTGGTAATCTCTAGAAAGGCACTGAGAAAGTGAGAAAAACTAACCTATATTCAAGCAAATACAATGAATATTATAAGCTTTAATAGCCTATAAATCATATATGCACACAGTTTCAAATAACTTTCTCACCAACTATTCAGAATATTTTCTATATATATATATATATATATATCTTCCTTCACTTTTGTCAAAACCCTCTATTTATCCTTTCATCAGCACTCTCTGATATTTACTGCAAAGGTTCCCAAAATTGATGGAGGGAAGCCAGCACAACTTTATCCTCTTCAAGATACACTCAACCCAAGTCCGTAAGAGGAACATGTGTAAACTCAATCATGTGAAGCATGGATAGCGCATGAAGCAGAAAGTAGCACACGATGACAAGTATGAAATATCGGGATAAGGGGTGGGGGGATAATAGGTGCCTATGTAAGAAAATTCACAGTTGTATGTATGTTCAGATCAAAAGAAGAAAGAACACACTAACACTTAAGAAAATGAAGAAAAACAGGAGTGAGCTAGACTGTAAATGAAAGATGGCGGCCTTCTGGCTCTTACCAGCCAAGGGGGATGCTATACATGACATCATTCCTAGGACAAGCCTCATACAAGTATGAGCTTGGTAGAATTGCTTCACAACACTGCCATCTCCGACTTCACGTTTTCCACAATTTTATTGGCAGTACAGACGCTCCTGGCTTACGGAAGACCCGACTTACACAAATTTGCATTTACAAAAAAAGCTCCATAAGCTAAAAATATGTGTGTGTGTGTGGGGGGGGGGGGGGGGTTTGCATAATCGTCAGAGATACATTTCCAACTTATGCAAAATTCGACTTACATATGGTGTTCCGGAACGGAACGCTTGCATAAGTTGGGGAGAGTCTGTATGATTATTTATTTATTTAATGATGATGGGCAATGACTCAACTCGAGGATGATCTCTACCACAGATTTACATATGGGTACTGAAATGACCAGGAGTCCGATCCTGGAACCTCAAAACCACATTTCATGGCAGGCCAGCTGCCTGCTTGAAGAAAGTTCTTTCTTTTTCCTTTCTTCTTCTCTCTCTTTTCAGCTTCGAGGGCAAGGCACTCCTCCTTGAAGTAAGCCACTTTTTTCTTTTTTAGAGATCCCTCATATTATGAGGCCCTATGCTGTAGTTTAATTAGCATATACCTTAATCCAGCCCTGCCTATATCCACAGCAAAATGTAAACAATAATTAAAAAAATCACTTCATTCAAGTTTCTTTCTTTCTCTAGTTTCACAAGCTCAGGCACTATGATTTGGACTACTTTACCATACGTCTGAACAGAATCTTCTGGAAACAATACTTTCTGGGTGGAATTCAGCTAAAATATTTCTTTTCTCATATCTGAGATCCTCATATGACAAGTGACTCTGCATAGACACACACCCGCATGCAGATGGAGCCCCACTGAAATCAGTGGGGTATGCCCTTGTGAAGTCCTTCCAACAGGGGGATCTTAGAGACTATTCACCTTTTTTCCTGCTAAATTAGAGCTAATAAGGCTCACCTGTTCTGTCTAAGAGATGAGTAAACAAAATATCCATAAACTTTGATGCAGGGTCCTAGAACCTGACTCCTATCATGCTTACACTTTTCTGTCTTTTTGATGAGTCAACACAATATGCCAAGTGACTCAGGTAGATCCAATATATTCTGGATTTAGCGCTGTATATCTTCTCCTTAACTGATACGAGGTGTTGGCAGTGGCTGTCCAATTCACTTCAGTATGTTGACACAAAGCTTACTAAAAATATCAAGATACTAAGAAATATTTTTACAGGTTGTCTTCCTTTTGCTTTTCTCTCCTCCTCTTTGATGCCTTCTTCTGTATGCCTCTTCTCTCCTCCCTTTATTTTCCTTTTCTCCTCACCTTTTTCTAGCTTTCTCTGAATTTGTTCTTGATTGTCAAACACTCTGTTTGCAGGTGTGCTATAAATTAAAAATTTGAATTCAACTGATCCACAAATACACAAAAGCTAGTACTCACATTCAATGAGCTAATAATTTCAGAATGTAAAACATATAGATCACTACATCTGGAGTGATGTAGTGTACACTGAAGTGATATGTCAAAACCAAATGCAGAGATAATGGGGGGACTGGGAAAGGGAAGTGAACCATTTACCACAAGAAGCAACAAGAAAAGGTAGCTTTGATAATCAGACAGTTATAAATGGATGCTTTTTTGTCTGAGGGGAATTTACTATGCAAACTCTATTTTAACTCACAGGAAACCAATGTAATGATAGTACTTGAACACCTAAGATAAAAAAGAGTGGTTTGAGTTCTTTTTATGAACTAAGAAGAGTCACTTCTAGACATAGAAACATTCCCTTTGAGGAGAACACCATTCAGTTATATCTTTTTTTTTTTTAGAAATGTTAATTAACCTCTCTGTTCTCAAAAAGAAAAAAAAAAGGACATATATATTGAAATGAAAGAACATAATCATGAATGGAAACTAGTAGCTAACAACACCAGTAAAACAAACATTAAAATCACAAGGAATAAATAAAGAAGAGGAAAAATGTGAAGAAGTTATTCTTATGCTCACTGATTTAGTTCTTTCATGTGTCTTCCCTGGGTGCATACTGAGACTACAAAGATGAATCCTCATTACACATGCTTAAGTTTTGCACTAAAATTATAATAAGCAGTGTTCCGGCATCTGAATATGTTAGACATACTCTTCAAGAGTAGGAGTTCTTTGGAATGCTGAATGTACTACCCTAGAAATGTAAAATATTTTATATGTACTAAAAACCCCATCTACAGAGAGACTTTTTAAAAGAGATGGAAATGAATAGTCACAGAAAAAAAATAACAAAAAAGGTACCTTCTCATGTTCCGCCGCAGCTGTATCTTGGCTTTCTGGAGCAATTACATATGTTTATTCCCAAATCAGCCAAGTAAACTTTACTTATACTCCTTATTACAAAGCAAATGGAAATATGGCTTTACTAATAATCTGCTGAGGCTGTATATTATGTAAATGTTGCATCCAGATGAGAAAACTATAATGCAGTGTCAGAGAGAAGGAGGCTTCCTTTTGACCTACCCATATAGTTGATGCATCAGAAATATGAGGGTTTCAGCACTGGTAACAAATGGAACATACGAAGAATGCATGCTACCAAAGATTCAGGACTAATTAGTTAAGTCTATCATACAGAATTATACTGGAAAACAGACAAAAATAAAACAAATACTGCTAAAATCCCACCACAAAAAAGTTTTAGTCTATTTTGTTGAATACTGACTTGCAAACTGAGATAACTAAGGGGCTAATCCTGCACCAGTGACAAAACTTTATTGACTTCAGGATCAATCCCTAAAGGAGAAAATATTTTAAAGAGAGGGGAAAAAACATAAGCACAAGCATATATATTAAGAAAATATTAAGGCTGTATGAAGTATAGTTATCAATGGTCAAAAATGTCATTCAAAGCTAAATCAATTTTTCACAGAATCATCCAAAAATGTCACACTCAGCATGGGCAGTTTCATTGCCAAAATGCAACTTTAGATCCTGAGTTACGTCAGCACAGAAGCTGTTCTAAAAACATCATACCGTTTGTTGGTTTTTTCATAATAGCAAAATAGTATTTCTTTTGTTTTCCTCTCATTCCCAAGTAACTGGACCATTTTTACGCAAACTGTCCAAATACAGTTATTTGGCCTTGTCAGGCCTTGAAAGGTCTGGAAAATTTCAGACATATAAATGAAAGTTCCAGATCATTTTGAACATCTCAAAAAGAGGATTATAACGGAAATTCTTAAGCAACCTTACTTCAAGCAATCTTTGGTTCCACAATGTATAAAAACACAAATACTTCTATGAAATAATGTTTTGCATTCAAATTCTCAAAAGGAAAGGAGAAGAGAAACTAAAAATATAAAATAAAATTTGAATTATATTAATGTGTGTCCAGAAAAATATATAACATTTTGATTTAAATTGACTGAAATTAATGGCCTAGTTGGGCTAATAATAATAGCAAGTAATATTGTTTTCCAGAAAGGAAAATAAAATATATTTAACAAAGCAAATAACTTGTGGAAATTACCATCTTCCATATTTGTCTAAAATGAATTATTTTCTCTTCTGTCTGACCAATGTTACTGCTAAATTCATTTTCTCTCTCATACATACACCTCCAACCCCAAACAGACCTCTTCTTTCAGTCTCTCCAATGTTTTCTCTCAGTTTAATTGTCTTATTTGAAGTCCATATAATCAATTATGAAGCCCTTCATAACTGTGCCCATCTACCTACCGTCTTTGATTCTCCCCATTCCAATGCTCTACTCATTCATTCTGGTTTACTTCTCCTTTTATTCCCATTCCTCACTCTGCTTCAGAGGTGATATCTTGTCCCCACTAAAGTCATAGAAATTTCAACACTCACTTTAGTGGGGACAAGATTTCACCTCAGATCTTTATGATGGAATTCACTATGCTTCAAATTTCCCCCCTATCCTTATCTGCCAAACATCAATTTTTTCAACCCTATTCTTGAAAACCATCTGTAAAAGTAATCCTTTCTTCTCAACTTCAATAATCCCAATGTTCTCCATTTTCTGCCTCTATTTAGCTTAACATAATTTATAGCTCAATCTATGAAGGACAGCTGATGGAAAATGAAAGCTGAGTAGCATCAGTCAGCAGCAGATCAAAGACTTGAAATGGTTTTCTGAGGAGCCAAAGATCATGTACAGCCCATATTCTAATGGTATCAGCCATATCTGGAATGAAGATGAGTTGCTGTTGCTGACCAATAATGGACAAATTCTGAAAAGATGGGATGAACATTTTAATAAAATTCTGAACTGTCTGACCACAATGTCAGCATCAGTGCTTGATGATCTTGAGTAATTTCCAATTTGAGACCAACTTTCAATTTCACTGAACATATCTGAAGTATGGAAAGCTGTCGAGCAAATACCAAATGGCAAAGAAGTAGGTCCAGATTGTATTCCCTCCAGAGATCTTCAAATATAAGGGCCACGAGCTGATCAGGAAGCTCACTGATCTATATTGAAAGTTTTGGGAAAAGGAGGACGTGCCATGGGAACCAAAAGTTGTGAACATTATTCACCTTTACAAAAGGGAAGGCAAGTTCACTTCTTATGATAAACATTGTGGCTTCTCACTCCTTGTAACTGCAGAAAAGATACTCAAGCAAGTCACGCTAAACTGGCTAATTAATCAATTTGCAGAGGAGATACTGCCTAAAAGTCAGTGTGCGTGGAATGGTACTTCAGATATAATTTTTGCATTTTGGCAAATTCAGGAAAAATATTGTGAAAAAAATTCAAGATCTATATGTAGTTTTTGTTGATCTTACTAAGGTCTTTGAGTCTGTACACTGAAATGGCTTGTGGACATTCCTCTACAAGTTTGGTTCCTACTAAAAGTTTGTCAACATTATTAAATCTTTTCATGCAGGAATGCACTTTGTGTCTTTGACCATGGATGCTTATCAAAACCCGTTGCTACCAATAGTGTAAAACAAGGCTGAGTTATTGTGCTAACTTTATTTAGCATCATGTTTACAGCAGTTCTAATAGATGAATTCAGAGACATTGATTATGGCATTTACATGCAATAACATATAGACAGAGATGTCCAGCATTTGCATTATCTGCATGCAAAGACAGAAGTTTTGAAGACTTTATGATCTGGAGGATGGCGTGGACTGCACCCTCAGCAAGTTTACAGATTATACTAAACTGGGAGGAGTGGTAGATATACTGGATAGGATACAGAGAGACCTAGACAAATTAGAGGATTGGGCCCAAAACCCAAGACATCAAATGGCTAGGCAGCAGTTTTGCAGGAAAGGACCTAGGCGTTACAGTGGATGAGAAGCTGGATATGAGTCAACAGTGTGTTCTTGTTTTCAAGAAGGCTAATGGCATTCTGGCTGAATAAGTAGGGACGCTGCCAGCAAATCGAGGAGCATGATCATTCCTCTCTATTCAGCACTGGTGAGGCCTCATCTGGAGTACTACGTCTAGTTTTGGGCTCCACACTACAAGAAGGATGTGAAAAAATTGGAAAGAGTCCATCAGAGGGCAACAAAAAATGATTAGGGGCTGGAGCACATGACTTATGAGGAAAGGCTGCGGGAACTGGGATTACTTAGTCGGCATAAGAGAAGAATGAGGGGGGATTTGATAGCTACTTTCAACTATCTGAAAGGGGGTTCCAAAGAGAATGGATCTAGACTGTTCTCAGTGGTACCAGATGACAGAACAAGGAGTAATGATCTCAAGTTGCAGTGGCTGCGGGGGGGATAGGTTGGATATTAGCAATAGGGAGGTGGTGGAATCTCCTTTCTTAGAGATTTTTTAAGGTCAGGCTTTGCAAAGCCCTGGCTGGGATGATTTAGATGGGGACTGGTGCTGCTTTGAGAAGGGATTGGCCTAGACGTCCCTTCCAACTATGATATTCTATGATTCCATGAAGACAATTGTTTATGAATTACTGTTCACTGATGATTATGCTTTATTGTCCTATATCTTCAAGGACATTCAGTTTCTCACTGACTGCTTTTTGCAGCAAAATGTTTTTTTTTCTTCTTAACAATCAGCCTAAATATAGATTTCATGGTCCAGTCTCAAACAGAAAGCACTGCAACTTTTCCATCTATGTCCACTGACAATACACCACTCAAGGTAACTGAAAAATGTTGCTACCTTGGCTGTGTCATTTCACAACATTCAGTGAATGAGGATGATATTACAAAGCACACTGATGCAGCTGAAAGATGCTTTGGAAAACTTAAGCATGGTCTCTGAAATGAACATGGTGTCATACTGCAAACAAAAACTGATATTCACCACACTATTATCATTACCACCCTCCTCTAGGGCTGCAATACATGGACTACTTATCAATTTCACATAAAACATTTGGACCAATTCCATTTATGATGTCAACTGTGGATAATAGGAATTAAATGGCAAGATTTCTTTCCAAACACCAATGTCCTTGAGTGCTGCAACATCACAGGCACTGAAGCTTTTATAGTGATAATGCAGCTAAGATGGTGTGATCATGTGGTCTGTTTGTCTGACAATAGAATTTTGAAGGCTGTCTTTCACAGAGAATTACAGATCAGAACTCACTTTGGGCAGACCAAGAAAACATTACAAAGACACTCTTGCAGCCAACCATGAATCTTGCAGTGTTGACATGAACCCTTTGGAGCTCTTAGCTCATGATAAAATCTGATGGCAGCAGCTCTGCCACTTCAGACTGAAAGATTTCAAGAGCTCATGTACTGCTTCAAACAAAGAGAGATGTGCGAGGCATAAAGGTAAAAGCAGCACACATTCACCTACAGCTGTCTTCACCTGTGGCACTTGTGGATGGGACTGCAGGCCTGATACTGGTCTTTGATTTCATCTCAAGACCCCCAATAAATGACTGTAGCTCATCTATCTAATACAATGGGAGAATGCATCATCAACAGTTCAATCTATTTATTTTAAGAAAGAGGAGTGATATGATCACAGTTTATAAGCACCTACGCAGAGAACACAAATTTGATAGTGGACTCTTCAGTCTAGCAGACAAAGGCACACAAGACCCCATGACTGGAAGGTGAACCTAGATAAATTCAGACTGAAAATAAGATACTATTTTTAAAAGGGAGGGTAATTAGCCATTTCAACAATTTACCAAGTGTTGCGCTGGATTCTCATCTGTGGTAATTTTTAAATCAAGACTGGACTTTTGTCTAAAAGATATGCTCTTCTTAAGTAAGGTTTCTATTCAAGGAAGGTCTCTGGCTTGTATTATACAGACTAGATGATCACAATAGTCCCTTCTGGCCTGAACACCTAGGAATATATTTATCTTGTCTTCCATTTGTCTCACCTGCCTTATTTGGATTTCAAGTTCTTCAGAATGAAGGAACATGTTTTAGTTTTGTCCCTAAATAGCATCTATATTTATGGTGCTATACAAATATTTTTGAAGAAGAAAAAATAAAATGGAAAACACATTAGTCTTAGTTTATAATCCACAGTTATTTAGAAATATCTCAACTTGGGCATTTGTATAATATGAATTTTAATAGTGTATGCTTGCACGTTATGTAATTAATTACAGTGTCACTTACTTTTCACCTAATTTTCTCCTGTTTTTCTCTTTTCTTACTTCAAGCTATTTTCTTAATACCATTACCAAGAGCAATTCCCACCTATAGTACAAAAGTGCTGAAATCACTGCAGGCTTCACTACATCTGAGCGGAACGTTTCTCCAGTAGCAATCTCAAGTTTAAAAAATGCACAATAACTCCAAGAAAGAATAGCCTAAACCTTTCTCTCCAGAGATGCATCCACTTTGGCTCATATTAAAAGTTCAATTTACAACAAAATGTTTTGGTTGTCTCAATCATCATGCTTACTATACATGATTTAATTATTACAACATATTTTACATAAAAATAAAACCAATAACTGTGTTTACTTTTTTATTGACTAAATGTAAAGATTTGATAAGTAAAACAGTCAAGAACTGTAATGAATAATTGTGGGTAATTTTTAAAACCTATGTACCTGAATTGCATTTAACAAGACTACAAAGGAAGCAAGAAAATCACCCAGTCTTTACACTTCAGGGGAAAGCTGTCAACTACAGAGAGGGTGAGATTCATCTACACTATCTCAAAGGACTACAAAGAAACAGCAAGAATTGCTGGGCTCAGAGAGAGCCAATAGCCACAACGTCTGCAAGAATTGTAGAAAGCCAGCTACTCTCTTGTTTTTTTACAGATGACTAATCATTATCAGAAACTCCTCAAATCTCTGTAGTTTTTTATAAGAATCTTCCAGTTTCTTTTTCAGACTTGTGTTTTTATTGAAATGGCCAAGAGTTAAGTTGTTGCTATTACTATAAACTCCAAACAAAAGCTGGATTTTTGGTGCAATTATTGCTTGCTGATTGTCAGAAACATTTAATACCTCAAGACAAATCTAGCACTGACTAAAAAACACAATTAAAGTGTAAGTCAGAACAGAATTTTCATTCAAAGGACTTTATTATTATTTTAAAAAGGAGGAAAGCAAAAACAAAACAGCCTAATGAGGTGCTAATGAAATGTACATGTGAACAGTTCATCCTGTTCTAAAAACAACCTCTGTTGATTGAAATATGTAGGTGCTTTCATTATATACTTCCTGGTGCACTGGTTTGTGTGTTTATAGGTACTGAAAATACTGGGACCAGATACTGTGGTTAGCTAAAGCCACTGTGAGCCATATAAACAAGCAACAGTGAAAAAGACAGCAGAAGTAGAGTTTGCTCTCTGCCCTGGGCTCTGATTAGAGTCAATTATTGAGACAGAGTTCTCTCTGGAAACTGTACATTATGGTCAAGCTGAGATTCCCAGAAGAAGGGATTGCACTGAATGTTACTTGCCTATCTCATTTCGGGAGTGGTGTATATGTGACAATAAAGCAGGGGTGGTCAAACTTTTTGGCCCGAGAGCCACATTGGGGTTCAAAATTGCACAGAGGGCTGGGTAGGGAAGGCTGTGACTCCCCAAACAGCCTGCCCCTCCCCCCATCTGACCCTCATCCACTTCCCACCCTCTGACTGCCCCCCTCAGAATCCCTGACTCATCCAACTCTCCCCTCCCGCTTCTCGTTCCTTGATCGCCCCCTCTGGAGACCCACCCATTCTAACTGTCCCCCAAGACCCCACTCCTGCTCTTTGTTCCCTGACTGCCCCCTCCCGAGACCCAACCACTCACCCTAAACACCACCCCTGGGGACACCACCCCCTATCTAAGCCCCTCTGCTCTTTGTTCCCTGACTGCCCCCTACTGAAACCTTCCCACCCTAAGCTCCCCCTCCTGCTTCCCATGCTCAGCAGGGTGCTCCAGCCTGAGTGCAGGACCTCGTGGCTCGGCCCATGAGCACAAGGCCCCATGGCTCGCCGTGCTCCGGCCGGCCCAGCAGTGTGGGGCCCCATGGCACCCAGTGCTCAACCCGGTGCCCTGGCCCGGGAGTGCGGGGCCATTGGCCCCGCATCTCTGGCCCGAGCTCATGTGCCAGATAAAAATGGCTGACTGGCTGGTAGTTTGCCCACCCCTGCAATAAAGCAACTTAAACTTAGAATACATGAAGACTCCAAGTCACTGATTTCTTTTTTATCAGGATGCAACCTGCAAGGCCCTGGATGTTTGTTTCCACTTAGCAGAGGGGCAACAGTGCTATCAGAATGGGATACTTGTGTCAAAGGAACAACAATGTACAAATACAATATACACTATCCTTTGTTCTGAAAGAGTTACATAAGACCATAAGAATGGCCCTATTAGATCAGACCAATGGTCCATCTAGCCCAGTAACCTGTCTTCCAACAGTGGCCAATGCCAGAAGCTTCAGAAGGAATGAATAGAACAGGGCAATAATCAAGTGCTTCACCCCTTCTGTCCACTCCCAGCTTCTGGCAGTCAGAGGCTTAGGGACATCCAGCACATGGGGATGCAGCTCTGACCATCTTAGCTACTGGCCATTGATGGATCTATCCTCCATGAACTTCTCTAATTCTTTTTATAACAGTTATACTTTTGGCCTTCACAACATCTCCTGGCAATGAGTTCCACAAATTGACTATGCTCTGTGTGAAGAAATACTTCCTTTTGTTTGTTTTACATCTCTGGCCTATTAATTCCATTGATCCATACAGTTATCGACTTTAAGATCAGAATGGACCATTATGATCGTCTACTCTGACCCCCTGCACAATGTAGGCCACAGAAACTCACCCACCCTCTCCTGTAATAAACCCCTAACCTATGTCTGAGCAATCGAAGTCCTCAAATCATGGTTTAAAGACTTCAAGGTCCAGAGAATCCTCCAGCAAGTGACCTGTGCCCCACGCTGCAGGGGAAAGTGAAAAAAACCCAGGGTCTCTGCCAATCTGTCCTGGACGAAAATTCCTTCCCGATCCTAAATATGGCAATCAGCTAAACACTGAGCATGTGGGCAAGACTCAACAGCCAGACACCCAGAAAAAGAATTCTCTATCAGATCCCACCCCATCTAACATCCCATCACAGGCCATTGGACATATTGACTGCTAATAATAAAAAATCAATTAATTGCCAAAATTAGGCTATCTCATCATACCATCCCGTCCTTAAACGTATCAAGCTCAGTCTTGAAGCCAGATATGCCATTTTCCACCACTGCTCTCTATGGAAGGCTGTACCAGAACTTCACTCCTCTGATGGTTATAAGTCTTTATCTAATTTCAAGTCTAAACTTCCCGATGGCCAGTTTATATCCATTTCTTCTTGTGTCCACACTGGTACTGAGCTTAAATAATTCCTCTCCCACCCTGGTATTTATTCCTGATATTTATCCTCTATATTTATAGAGAACAATCATATCTCCCCTCAGCCTTCTTTTAGTTAGGCTAAACAAGCCAAGCTCTTTGAGTCTCCATTCCTCAGATCATTCTAGTAGCCCTTCTCTGTACCTGTTCTAGTTTGAATTCATCCATCTTAAATATGGAAGACAAAAACTGCACACAGGATTCCAGATGAGATCTCACCAGTGCCTTGTATAATGGTATTAACACCTCCTTACCTCTACTGAAAATACCTCGCCTAATGCATTGCAAG
Organism: Dermatemys mawii; assembly: GCA_007922305.1. Taxonomy (NCBI): domain Eukaryota; kingdom Metazoa; phylum Chordata; order Testudines; family Dermatemydidae; genus Dermatemys; species Dermatemys mawii. The sequence goes on from ML677333.1 coordinate 22,996,228, forward strand.
ACTGCATTAGCTTTTTTCACGGCCTTATCATATTGATGGCTCAAAGTCATCTTGCGATCAACCAATACCCTGATGTCTTTCTCCTCCTCTGTTAATTCCAACTAATGCATCCCCAGCTTATAACTAAAATTCTTGTTATTAATCCCTAAATGCTTATACTTTTCACTTTTAAATTTCATCCTATTATTACTCCAGTTTACAAATTCATCCAGATCTTCTTGTATAATATCTCAGTCCTTTTGTGTTGCCTATACCTCCCAGCTTTGTGTCATCCACAAACGTTATTAGGACACTCTCACTTTTTGTGCCAAGGTCAGTAATAAAAAGATTAAATAAGGCTGGTCCCAAAACCAATCCCTGAGGAACTCCACTGGTAACCTCCCTCCAGCCTGACAGTTCACCTTTCAGTATGACCCATTGTAGTCTCCCCTTTAAACTAGTCCTCATCCACCTTTCAATTTTCATATTGATCCCCATCTTTTCCAATTTAATTAATAATTCCCCATGTGGAACCGTATCAAATGCCTTATTGAAATCGAGGTAAATTAGATCCACTGAGTTTCCTTTGTCTAAAAAAATATGTTACCTTCTCAAAGAAGGAGATCAGGTTGTTTTGGCACGATCTATCTTTTGTAAAGCCATGTTGTATTTTGTCCCAATTAACGTAAACCTCAATGTTCTTAACTACTTTCTCCTTCAGAATTTTTTCCAAGACCTTGCATACTACAGATGTCAAACTAACAGGCCTGTAGTTACCTAGATCACATTTTTTCCTTTCTTAAAGAAGGAACTATGCAGCAATTCTCCATTTGGGTAAACAGACAACATTTAAAAAGGTATCAGTCAACAATTATAAGTAGGAAAGCAAAATTCCTTATGTATTGTAGTGGTTATGCAGGTTACCTAGAGAGGTAGCAGAATCTCCATCCTTAGAGGTTTTTAAGGCCCAGTTTGACAAAGCCCTGGCTGGGATGATATAGTTGCTCTTGGTACTGATTTGAGCAGGGGATTGAACTAGATGACCTCCTGAGGTCTCTTCCAACCCTAATATTTCATGACTACAATGCTTAACACTGATTAGAGAAACACGGATGAATTTGTAATGTGGATATGCATAAGGAGCCAGGTCAGTGAGACCAAAATTGGAGATATACAGGACCAGAAATGGAAGGAATGAGATTGAAGAACCAGAGACAGAAACAACCATCATGAAATACAGGAAAACTTCCTGGTACTCTAGAATTTGACAGCTTGGGTCCCTACCCTTTCTGTCTTATCTGTTTGTGATTTGCAGTAAATATATGTTCAAACACTATAAATGGCAATCATTTTGCCTGAAATTTTATAAATAAAAGTGAAAGCTGATTTAGCCTAAATTAGGTGCATGTGTGACTCACTTTCCCATCTTATATTCCCAACAATATACAGACACATACAATATATAGGGGGACTGATAGCACCTCCAATCATTAAGGTTTGTCTGACACTTTCCATTGAAAGACCCTGTTTTCAGTTTTGTACAACTTTGCCAATCTTTAACTGTTCAGCGAAAATTGCATATGCTGGATGTCTACCTCAGGCTGATTTAAAAACAAACAAACAAACAAACACACACACACAATTTCAGCCAAAACAATGCAGCCACTTCTGAGAATAAGTCTAGGGTAAATACATTGTTTTTCTCAAGTTAAACATTCTGGAAACCTTTTCCTTGAGAAGCTCTATCACTCCCGTGCTCTGGAGAAGAGATTTGAAATTTGGTAGTGATTTGGTAAGGATTTGGTAAATTTGGTAGACAGGTAGCCTGTCCGTCACAGATTTTGTTATATCTGTATCAATCCACATAAATTTGGACAACTTATAAGCCTTTTTTAACAAAATGACAGTTCACACATGCTCAGTAGAGACATCCTAGACAGCTAAAATCTCTGATGATTCCATTTGCGCTGATCAGGACTTTATCTGCAACTGCAGCTCTGGGCTGCTGAGGGCTGTGCCAAGGCCAGGTCTGGACACAAGAATTGAGAGCAAAGATCCTATCTGTCCTGTGCTCTCAGTGATCCCTTGCTAAGCCCAGACAGCATGGAGGAGGAAGCTATTTGATTCAAATGCAGAAGGGGGAGAGAAGAATGGCTTAACCTAAGGTGCCTGGGAGAAGGAAATGAAACTGGAGACTAGAGGAGAAGAAAACTGGACATTAGCTTGTAGGGGCAGAACTGGCACTGTCTAGACAAAGAGACTGGTTCAGGGAGCCAGCAATGGAGGAGACTGGGAAAAGGAAACAGGGGAGGGGAGGGGAGGAAGGGAGGCAGAGGATGAATGAAGACTGGAAGCCAGTGAGGATGGGTAGCATGGTCAGCAGAGTGTGTGACTGGAGGCCAGTGGAGATGTTAAATTTTGACAAGGAGACTGTGGACAGGGGCACTACTGGGAATTTATGGGCAAGGAGAATGGGGCAAGGAAGGGAATAGACAGATTGGGAGCCAGGAGACCCTGGGTTGGGGAGTTCAGAAAACGATACTAGGCAAGGAGACTGGGATGGGAAGCCTGAGAAGTGGAGACTAGGATTGGCTAAGTGAAAAGAATGAGACTGGGATGATGACTGGAACGGAGAAGAAATAGGGCCAGGTGAGGAAATACAGGGCAGAAGGGGTCAATTTGTTGGGGGGTTTTTGGGGAGTGGGTGAGAGAAGGGGGAAATGGGCAGAAGAGTCTATGCCCATCAAAACACACTGTTCTCCAGAATCTGGAATAGACAGAACCCAAGATTCCTGAATCTCACGAGTCCACTGTTGCCAGTGAATAACTGTGCAATCCACTCACAAAGTGCGTCTCATCCCTATCTAGTCCTTGTCCACACTGAGTGACAATTCATTACTTCTGTCAGGTATACCCTTAGCTCAAATTGTAGAGGTCTGTGTGGTGGACATAAGAGTTCTAACAAAATGCTGATTATCCAATTGGTTGTCAATAGGATGTCACATGATGAAATTTCAGTGGGTATTAGGGTATTCAAGCTTTCTTTTTTAAAAAAAAAGAAAAAAGAAAAAAAAAAGAAAACTTAAGATATTACTTTGGTAACCTTAATTATGGCATTTCCTAACTTTTGAGTTTGCCACCATAATAATGTTTGCTTGATTTTGCTACCATATTAATGTTTTTTTTTTTAACAGAGCTTGCGTGCGTGAGTGCATATACACTAACACACACATACACACCAGTATCTAATGTGATCCTGAATCCACTGATATAAATGTTAAAACTCAACACATAGCATTTTTATTTACATAACATTCTGCAGTGAATACCATTGAAAAGTAACCAAATGCAGTACTGCAGTATTGAGTTTGGTATTATCTTTTTCTATATTTAGAATATTTATAAGCCTAGGTGAGTACTGGAAAAACAAAAGTCCATGATTATTAGTGGCAGATTGGCCAGGCTCATAGAGGGCCTTGGAGATAATGGCTTCTTCTGTGCAAGCAGTGGACATTATCCCTACAAGTATAGAGTTCTTAGCCCTACACTCTACTTTCTTTACAGGAGGACCAAAGAAACTGAAACAAGTTAATGTTTATCACGTTAAGGTTATTAATACAGTTATAGTCAGATATCTTTAAAAATTATATGGTGCTTAGTAATCATTTTGTGCAAATTGGGGTAACATTCAGTAATATATACAAATAAATATTAATATGGTATCACAATAAATGCTTAGTTTTCACTGATGTCCACTGTAAATGATATATACTCTGAAATTATAGAGGGCTGACAGTCCCTTCCCAGAAAAAGCTATAACTAATTTTTTGTGAAAAGTTTGATTTTTGACTCCAATCTAAATCCCAAACTAAAATTATCTTCATATTTCAGGGACATCTTCTCTTTCATGATAGACTCCATTTCATAAATTTGCTGGAGATGAAGGAAGGAATTTTATGATTATGATTTTTCTTCACTCTTTCTGTTTCAGCATTTTTGTAATTGGTTTTTTTTTGCCATCAAATATATAAAAAACCCCAAACACAAACTTACCACCCCAACCCCCAAATTCTGGAAAACTTTGCTTACAGGATTGTCATCATAAATATGAAGTTGTTGCTTCTAAGTTTTTGAAGAAATTTTCACTTGTTTTGGGGTGAATATACAAAAATAGATGGGGCACATACCTATACTTTTTCACATATAATTAATGTACATTTTTAAATTCCTGAAATTTTAAAAATATTAAACATTCATATGTAATGTGAATAATTAAAAATTTTCAGTGTTTTCTTGTCAATGCTTAAATTTACCACAAGTATTTTTAAAGTACATTTTTAAAATTTTACAATATCACATGGCATGAAAAATCATTGTGAAAACCGAGGTGAACCTTTTATTGGTTATCCTGCAAATGTTTAAATTAAGCACATGTGCTTAAATATTTACAAGACAACAAAGAAACATTTTCCCTCTGGGGTGCAACATTCATTAAGTCATGTTAACACATTTATACTTTATGTTTTAATAATAACACTTGATAAGTATAGTTACTCATAAAACAAGGAAGAAATGGGAGCTCAACACCTGTGAATATAAGGCCATTTTTATTTAGCTTCTTAACATTGATTTAGGTGTCTAATCAGACCTCAGGTTTGAAAACTATTTCCTTGACACAACTGAACTATCTGCTGAGGAAATACCCGGAAACATTTATATTAAACAGAGATGGAAACCACAGGAAATTAAAATGTTCCAAAATCTTGCTGACATTTCCATTTAGGATAAAGGAAAACTAAAAAGAATGCTCAATGAATCTGATGTACACTCCACATAAAAGCAGTGTTACCTTCACAAAATGGGGGTGATCCCTCAAACTGCAACTGTGCATTCAACTTGCAGGTCAACATATCATTTCCAACCAGGGTGAAACCAGGATGACACTTGTATTTGGCAAAGTCTCCTGAAAAGGATCAACGACACACTCTTTTTAATTACTCCTCAGTATGATCTATATTATCTTTTAGAATTTGAAATATGTGATATTTCTCATTAAAATTATATAGTAACTGTATAAAATAATACAGAAATGTAAAAGGAGAAGAAAAATGAATCTCATAATGTCTGTCAGCAAGAGGAAGGAAGGACTAAAGGGAAGATTTCCATACTGTATTACATTTTCAGGCACTGAGGATACCTTAGAAACGTATTCAGGAGGAGAATGAGATGTAGTCATGATTTAATTAAATGTTAAGTGAAAGTTGCATAATGGCCAAGTGTGCTTCCATAAGTTTTATGTGAAAATGAGATACAAATTTCTCACCTATTTCTAAATCATCATCTTCAGTAAGTAATTCAGCATGTGGAACTGCTGGTGGAGGCTGGCATTTCTTTAGTTGATAAGCTACAAAACAAAATTTAAATAGTATTAAGTACTAGATTAATGAAATGTATTATTATGGAAGTTAACACCCTCATCCTACAATTGACTGTGAAAGGGCACCTTTGTCCCCACATGGAGTCACACTGAAACCCATGCACAGTCAAAATTGCAAAATATGGGTCTAAATTTTCACAACTAAACAAATCAGTTAAAACATGATGGTTACCCATCACATGATTTTGCATAATATTTTTAAAACAATATGAAAAATGTCTGTTAGCTATATAAAATTATTCATCTCTGGTTTAAAACAACTGAGAGAAATCAGGAATGAATTTGACGCAATACATGTTTTACTTAGCGAAAACAAACAAAATAGCCAATGATTACTAATGCAACCCTACCAATGTTATCTAAAACCCCCACAAATGTGAAGTAGTGACCATTTCCTTCTAAACTAGTTTCTGTCAGCTCTTCAAATTTGTTGAGGATTTACAATTTCAGGAAATATGTTCTATTGGCCGTAGTGTTTACTGCCCTGAACAGTCTCATTAGGGAAAAAAAAACACTATAATTATCAACAGGTCTGTAGCTTTGGGCACTTAGTTTATCTTTACCTCTACAGAAAATTTAGGGCTTGATTTTCTCTCTGATAGCCTAAGAGGATAATCCTGGCTAATATCTCCAAAATAAAGATGTCATCTAGGCATAAGAATGCACATATTACACATATTAATCTCTCTCTTTGGATGGAAATCAGGCTCACTTAAGAACAATGCTGTTCCCTATATCATCTGAATCCCTTCCCCACCTGTCAAGTTACAAAAGTTAAAAAAAACCAAGCAAATAAATCATAATGGGAATCAATCCTCAGCCTCCTCTAACTGTGGCAGATGTGTGAATTACTGCATCTCTGCAGGCATTGTACAAGGAGAAAGGTGGACTGAGATCCATAAAGAGCCACTAAGGACAAGAAGGGGAAAGCATGCATGTGAGATACTCTCATTCCTGAGTATCTTTGTGTGCCCTGAGAATAGAGTTAGGGTTCAACATCCTCCCCCCATTGCACTATTGCACATAGTTGTGAAGATTGACCAGAAATGGTAAGGAACGTAGTCACACATGAATAAGTGAACTCTTGCACAAAAGATGGGACAGGATTTTGCCACAAAATATGAAAAACAAAGATTTAATATTTTAGTTCAAGATTCAGTATTTAGAGTTCAGTTTGTCCAAAAATATAAGACTCAGAGCCAAAGAATTCAAAAAATGTGCATGAAAATCTGTACTACTACATTAAAATAGCAGGCCAATTAAGCATGATTCATTTACTTTGTCAGTAAGAACATTTTGGTTAGGAAATATTCATAAAATCCACAAACAGATCTGCAAAACTACATGTTCCCAACAAGCAGACTGACCATGGAAATTGAGGACAAAGAACCCTCCAGTTGAGAAGTCACTGTGAAATTTGAGGAGGACTTGATTGGTCGAGCTGTAAGCTGTTTCAAGAGCTGTGTTCCCACTGAAAACACCCAGCTGAGGAGAACTTTGGTCAGGACCATCCCTAGGGACCAAAGGAAAGAAAATGGCCTTAGTAAAAACCTATATAATTAAAATTTAAATTATCAGTCTTTTTTCTTTTGACAGCAGGCTAAATCTTTGAGAAGGCAAGTTAATCCTAACTACTGTGGTTGAAGTTGTTTCATTTGTATTCAGTCTATTAAGGCAATGTTGAATATTTTTTCTAACGTCAAAATGTATGCAATAGTCACTTTAATTTTTGCATAGGTAAGATATCTACAGGCTACCTTTAGAATCCTGGGGTTTTCTACACCTCTCTTCCATTCTTTTCCTTCTCTTCCTGTGTTTCACATATAAATCAATTGCACCTCAGAGTAATAAACCATTTTACATATCTGGAGAACTCCTGAAATCGCATGATACCTTTACTGCCGACAAGTCATATCCCGCAAGCCTTTCTTATGCCAGCAATCCCAGTACAATCAAGGGAGTATGGGTTTGCAGGATGACACTTTTGTTTATGATTGCCATTCACTCCCAACTGCTGTAGAAATGTGCTAAGAAATCCAATCGGAAATCAAATCTGCATCTCACAACAGCAGGACATACACCATTATATATATATATGTAATGGTGTATGTCCTGCTGTTGTGAGACATGTGATGGGGCAAGGCCAGATGGCTACAGAAAAGTCCTAAGGAATAGATATGAGAGTCTCAGGCTAAACAAAGCCCTGGAACCATTGGAACCTTCTAGAAAGGAGTAGAAACAGCTAGCCTGATTGGGACACCTGAAGCCAATCTGGGACTGGCTGAAACCAGTTAAAAACCTCCCAGTTAGTCATGTGAGTGTGGGTGTCAGGAGCTGTGGGAGGAAGTTGTGCTGTTGGTGAGACTGAGCGGTAGACAACATATCATACGCAAGGAAGGAGGCCCTGAGGTAAGGGTGAAGTGGAGTTTGAAGAAGCGGGGACTGCTGTGGGGAAGTAGCTCAGGGAATTGTATTGTGTTTTGTGGCTAAAAGGTCAGCCATCATAGCTGATACTATTAGGGTCCCTGGGCTGGAGCCTGGAGTAGAGGGCGGGCCCAGGCTCCCCCCTTTCCACCTCCCCTAATTAGTCTCTGAGATTGGGAGACAACAGAGACTGTGCCAGGAAGGATAGCTTCTCCTCACTGGCTTATGACAAAAATGGTTCAATAGGCTATGACCTTGTCTCTAGAGGGAGAAAGGCTACTTGGAGGGTCAGAGTGAGCCTCTGAGGCTAGTGAAAATCCGCCAGGAAACGCAGGATCCACAAAGATAAAGACAGAGCTTTGTCACTATATATATATATATATATACACACACACACACTCATATAATATTAATCTACTTTAATTTTGAGTATCATTATGTAAAAACATTACAGCTAAAAAAGTCAGAACAATTAAAAAAACTGTTTTCACTTTCCAACCTCTAGAATACTTCTTTTGTGGGTCCTCTGTAGGTTACACCTGCTGAACCCAAGCTGAATCAAGATGCTTTTGTGATGTGTACTTTACAACACTATACTCCAGAAATCATTTAGCTTCTGCCCTTTCACTATCTTTAGATCAGAAGGATATTTGCTCACTTGAGTCTATGATGACTTTAGTCCAACTTATCACAGATAAAAAGCCAGTGCATTAATTCATGTCTTGTCTATCCTAAGCCTATCAAGTTAACCTCCTGATCTCTGACAAATATATTATATATATAAAACCAGAGTATCCATGAAATGTTCTATACAGTGCATAAGATGTTATGTATACAATTGACATTTGTCAAGTGTGTTTAATGCATTTATCACTATTCATTCCAGTATCAGCTCTGAAATGTACCCCAACCTAATATAAACACACGATGCCACTAATTACAGCTATAAATAAATAAAATGAAAATAAAACCAACCACTGTTACTTATCTCCTTGCAGCAGTGGTTCCTTGAGGTGTGTTGGGTATGTCCATCATGCTGTAGGCATGTGTGCGCCTTATGCAACAGTGCCAGACAATTTTGCCTAGAAGTACCTATTGGGTGACCCTACATATCTCCAAGCTCCTTGTCCTGCAAGTGAGGATATAAAGGATAGAGATTCTCCATCCCTCCTCCAGTTTCTTTGCACTGGAACCTAAGTGTAGCCTCTCATGTGCTGGGGAAAGAGGGAGCACTGTGTAATGGACATATGCAAAACATCTTTAAGAATGACGGTTATGAGAGGATAAGTAACCAATTTTTTTCTTTGAGTGCTTGCATATACCATTACTTTATAGATGATTCCCAAGCTGTTACCCAGAAGGTGAGATTTGGAGTCTCCTCTGAAGAGGGACAGTCAGACAACTTTGCCTTAAAACAGCAGACAGTGAATAATGACTGCTGGAAGTACGGATCAAGGACCATGTCACTGCTTGTCAGATGTCTACAGCCGAGATATGTGCCAGAAATACAGTCAAATTTGTGCTCTCTGTGAATGTGCCATGAATCTATCACAAGGCATTATTACCGTAGCAGTAAAAGCCATTGTGATGCACCTGGGGAATTTGAGTTCTTATTGGATTACTTCTCATACATGCTACTTCTGACACAAAAAGCTAGGAAGAGGTCTGGAACAGCTATTTTTTATCCAGATAAAAAGCCAATGTGTGACAAACATCGAGGGTGTGGAGTCTTCTCTCATTTCTGTGTGCAAATGGATAGATAGATAGATGGATAGACAGATTGGTTCTAAGCTATTCTTTGCCCTCATATAAAACTGTGTATGGTGGATATGTGACGATCTCATTTATCTATCCTCCTAACAAAAGTGCTGACCATTAAAAATGCTGCCTTTGCTGAGAGGCACAGCAAAGAACATGATACCAAGGGCTTAAAAGGAGAGTCCGTAAGCACAGATGACATCAGAGTCAAGTCCTAGGAAGGCATTGGTTCTCTGAACAACAGAAACAATCTATCAAGACCTTTCAAGAAACTGGCCATGATGGGGTAAATAGAAACAGTTTTATTCAAGGATTAAAAGCTGAATTAGCCACTAGATGCACCTGACCTGAATGCTAAACCCAACTCAAGTTTCACAAGATAATACAGGATTTTCTGAATGCTAGTCTGTGTGGAAACTTCTACTTGCTCAGGTAAGTAGCTAAGTTTGAACGTTTGCTACTATTAAGAACAGCATTCTAGACAGTGGCGGAGCAATATGCTTTCTCCATACTCCGTCACTAATGAACCTTGCTGTGAGGTGCAGCTCTCGAACAGCTGGGTGCAACCCTCATCCATGGTACTGCACCAGGTCGTCTTTGGTCACTGACAACAGCAAGGGCTGCTGAGAAGTCAGATTATGGAGGGCTGAATACCATGTCTGTCTTGGCCAGTGTGGAGCTATAAGATCATTCTGTTCTGATCCTGTGTGAGTTTGATAATGACTGCAGGAATCAGAGACACTGATTGGAATGAATAGAGGAGATCCCTGTCCCACAGAAACAAAAAAGCATCCAGTATTGACTGGGGGCTGTGACCTGCTCTGTACACAAATGGGGATATTTCCTGTTCTGATGGATTGCAAATAGGTCCACAGATGGAAAAACCTCCTGGGCCAAACATCGAAGACAGAATATTTGTGTTGAGAGATCATTTGCAGTGTAAGTTGAGGAATCTGCTCTGATGATCCACTAAACTATTTGACCAAGCTTTTAGTATACCAGTTTCATAACTTGATTGTCTCCTGGTGAAGGCTGTTGGACCTGGTTCCACCTAGCTTGTCCACATAAAACTCCACTGTTGTCAGTGAAAACCTAGACCATCTTGCCTTGGATATGACGCAAACTGCTGTAATCCACAAAATATTGTGCTTGACTCCAAAATGTATATATGTGGAGCCTGGCTTCCAGAAAAGTCCAAAATCCTTGCACCTTGAGTCATGATGTGCATCTCATTCAGCGGCTGAGGTGTAAGTTACCAGAGTCACAGAAGGGAAAGGAGTCAAGAAGGGAATTCCTCTGCATACAGTAGCTTGGTTCATCCAGCAGTCCAGAAACAGAAACACAGTATATGCAATATGAACCAGCTTATCTAGGTGGTGAACCTAAGGACCATATACCAAGCTGATCTTAGTCTACAGACCTCTGAAGTTTTACTTTGATGTGAGAGACTACCATGTGACCTAGGATCCCGGAATAATCTTTTACGGTAGTCTGAGAATGCCTCTTGAAAGAAACACACATAGGTAAAATAGTTCAAAATCTTGAAAGAGGCAGGAATGTCCTGGCAGATGTTGAATCCAGAACTGCCTCAAGGAACCCTAGCCCTTGGATATGTGATAAATTGATATATTTTGGTTAGCTGCAGTCCAAGTGGTCAGGAGAGGTGTCCCTAGCCTTTGTTTGTCAGAGGGGTGTGATGGATGGCAGGAGAAAGATCACTTGATCATTACCTGTTAGGTTCACTCTCTCAAGGGCACCTGGCATTGGCCATTGTCAGTAGACAGGATACTGGGCTGGATGGACCTTTGGTCTGACCCAGTATGGTCATTCTTATGTTCTTAAGTGCATTGAGTAGACACACTGTTAGATGAACAGTGGTCTGAATCTGGTGTCTAACTCAGCCCCAGACCAGCCAGTCATCCAGATAAGAATACACATATACATCCCTTTTGGAAAAGGTAAGGCACTACCACTGCCATGCACTTGGTACTGAGAGAACTTCCTGTGGTGCTGAAAGAACTTCCTGTGGTCAGGGTGGATTTCCACATGGAAGTAGACATCCTGTAAGTCGAGGGCAGCATATCAGTCTCTCGGATTTAATGAAGGGATAATTGAGGCCAGAGAAACCATCCAGAACTTTATAGTTGTGATGTATCTGTTCAGAATATGAAGGTCTAAGAGGAATATGAACCCCCTTTGGCTTGGAGTAGACTTATAATGACCCTCAGGAATTCTATTATTTACCACACCCACGCCACTGTTCAGTCCCATAGACATGGTATTTTCATTCCATTTTGAGGCAGGGGGTGCCATGGATGAGTGACCAGGTGCTGATAATCTAGATGGCTGTATCGGTAATGAGCAAATATCCTCCTCCTAAAGCAAAGACAGCAGTGGTACCTACAGGCATAATAAGGCTATAGCTGTGGCATAAGCCTCTGGCGTAATCGGTACCCGCAGTAATCAGGGATGACTTTTCTGTAACCGACTTTTCTGTCACCACCAGCTTGATTTCCTGGGCCTCAAAGATGATTATCCTGGAGACCAGGATCTTCTGTGGCCTCTTTCAGCTGACACAGCTGTGGGAACACTTCAGAAAGGAGTCTTCTAAAGCTTCCCTTAGATGATCAAGGTGCTCTGAAGCCAGTATAAGGTCAGCCTCCATGAGGATACATTGGTGGTGTTCCTCCCTCCGCTTCTCCGTCCTAGTCTTGAAGCTGCAACAGACTGAACACTGTCTGTAATGTGGCCCTCATGCAGGAACTTGAGGCAGTGGGAATGAGGGTCATTAAACAAGCACAGCCTTTCTGCAGCCTGAGCAACTTTTGAACTCATAGGACCTAAGAATAAGTTCTCCTGGCACTGGGCAGGATCTGGAGACACACCAGATTGGAAACCTCCCCCACCGCCTGCCCTCCCCACCCCAGAAAACAGGCTAAATCAAAAGAAATCAACTTAAAATTATATATTAATAAAACCCTAAAAGAAAAGAAAACTGAGGAGAACTTTTTGACCACCACTAGATAGACTGAGTAGTTGTTCACAGGGATCACCAATGCTCTGACCCTAGATGGTAGGAAGGAACTGGAGGAGGGGTGGGGCATTTCCGCCCATTATACCTGCACTTGCAGCACAAGGAGCTTGAGGGTGGGTTGTGCTGCTCCTAGAGGTACTACGAGGGAAGCCAATGCAAGAGGAGCACCACAACATAGTGGATATATGCAAGCACTGCAAGAGGAACTAAAAAAATTGAGGTTAAAAGGGTTTGAAATTTTCCCTTCCTATGTCTAATGCATCATGATATTAATATCCATTAGTTTTCAAATTTACATGAACCCTATATTTTAATTAATATTTTCATTTTAAAAGTCAGATTACCAAAAACAACTAAAAACAATCATAATTTTTATCACCTTCCTGCTCCATTAGGCATATGAGGTGGGTGAGGTAATATATTTTACTGGACTAACAATAAGTTCTGTGTTGGCCCAATAAAATATATTATCTCACCCACCTGATCTCTCTAATATCTTGTGACCAACACTACTACAAGAATACCATATTATGTGGAACTTATTCTGTCCATTCATGCAGTTAGTTTATGTTCTATTTTTTTTAAACATACTCTTAACCACTCTGTTTCTTTGGAACCTACATTGCATTGTAGAGAACACCAGAAAGTACAGCAACAATCAAGGATAAATCAACCAGATACCAATTATTTGGTGTCAAGCAGTCACATACCAAACTGCAATGTAGTCATTCACTGGTTCAGTTTGGAGTAAGGTAAAGTTGATATAAATCCCATGGCCTTGAGGAACAGAAATAAGCCATGTGCAGTCCTTTGAATTTGGATATTCATCTGGAAATCCTGGAGAATAAACTGTGCCATTCAGAGAGGTTACATTATAGCCACAAGGAGCTGAAAAGAAAACAAATGAAAAATGAACAGGAGGAGTACATTTATTGCAGTTAAAAAAAGAATAAAAATGGCTCAAAATGTTAAAGGTTTTTCACAACAAAATAATCAAAGACTTTATGAGAACTATTTCCCTTGGTTGGGTGCCTTTCAATAATAAGAAGATTTATATTTCTAAGAAATAACTTATTCCAGATGTCTTTCATAATATGTTGCTTAAAACTCATCAGAATCTTTTCAAAATTCATTACTTAAATGAAGTTATGACACATTTTTAAAATTATTTTTCCTATTGTACTTAATCTCTGGAAATCAAGGGAAAAAAACACCCACAACACACAATGTATACACCACCACTCAATGAAAAAGCATCCTCCCTCAGAATGGAACCTTGAACAGAACAAATACAGAATTCCCAAGGAATGTTAAGCACTGATTGTGCTTTCACAACCACAAACACCATTTTCCCCCATTCTTTAATTGCAGTTTGTATGTTCCTTACTCTTTTATTTTTAAAAATTAAATGAAGATACAGGCATAAATTAGCACATACTTGCACAACGAAATTCTAAGGTGGATTTGTAACATGAAAGTGTGTTTGACTTCTTTAAAGGCTGTGGATATTTAGAATTGTGCCCTGTGTTTGGTCTGAACCTTGGAAAATGAATGACAGTGATTATGCATACAGGGATGATCTGCCTACCACATGTGGCTAGGAGTGTCAATTAATAGAAAATAACAGTGGGGTTTAATTATACATTTTCTTTTGTGGGGTGTACACATATATGCAAGAGGCAAGTTCTCTATATTCCTCTGCACCCTACATATACATCTTCATACCTTCAAGCACCCTTACAGATCCTGAATTGCAGTGACACTCCCTCTAGTGCAGGAGAGTTGGACATACCTCTCTCTAGAGACAATCCATTCTAGGATGACCAGACATCCTGTTTTTAAAGGGAAAGTCCCTATTTAAGCCCTCCTGCATGTGTCCCGAGTTAGCCTCAAAATGGGCAAATTGTCCTATATTTTCTGTCTCCTCCCCTATCAGTATTGGTGGGTCCTACTGCTGGTCAGATCCCTGCTTGCCAGCCATTCACTCACCAGTGGTGAGTGGGAGGGTCCTGTGGCTGACAATGGGGGTGGGTGTGCAAAGCTGGTGATGGAGTAAAGGTCCAGTGTGGGGAGCTGGCTGCTCCCCCCACTGGTCCATCAGCACAGCCCCCACGGCATTCCAGTTTTCAGCCAGCAGAGCCTCACCCCCTGTATCCATTTCAGCTCGCGCTGGCTGCACTCTGTAGTGGCTGATGAGTGCAGGCAGGTGCCAGGCAGTAGCCAGTTATGTGTCGCCTGGGCTGCTCATCCATTGGCCCGTTACATGCTCCCTCGCCCACACTGTTTTCTCCCTGCTTTGCCCCTTCATCCTCCCAATCCCGCTGCTCCGGCAGGGCACATCCCTCTCCCAGTGTTTTGCGGAGAACCAGCCCCTGGTCAGAGTGGTTAGCTTACCAAAGGGCTCCTTACTTTCCCCACTGCCTCTGGCTGGGCTAGTGCCCCAGGAAAACCCAAGACAATCTGATCCAGAGCACTGGCCAGGAGGAGCCAAGCCCTGCGTGTGCCAAAGCCCCTCACAGTACTGGCACGGGGAAGCCTCTCCACCTCTCAGCTAAGCTGTGGAGTGGTGCGGGGGGGAAGCAATTTCCAGTCTGTTCGCTTCCAGAGCCTGCAGGCTACACAGCAGCCCCTGGGCAGCAGCTTAGCACATTTTTCACACCCACTCCCCCCACCATGGGAGTATGGGGCTTCTCTGTCCCCTAAGCACCCTCCCATGCTTAACCATCTTTCTGGCTGGGTTTGCTGAAGCCCCTGCAGTCAGGTTCCCTGGGCCCTGGTGCACAGAGCATCCTTAGAGCTTAAACCCCTTCCTGCTGCACTGTAGCCAGGGAACAGGAGGCAGTTGTTTTATGTCAGTGGTCAGTAGCATCCTGGAAGTGTCAGCTGCCGTTCAACATTGTGTGGGCAAGAAAGGAGAAGCTGCTTCCAGACACAAGGGAGAAGGGGAGGGAAGAGATGAGCGCTACAATGACAAGAGCCAGGTCATCCCTTCCTCTCCCTGTCCTCCACTGTGAGTGGAAGCCGCTCCTGTCCCCTTTAAGTTACATTTTAGCTAAATATCTTTTAAAAAATGTTAGATGCTTTATACTAAAAATATTCAATATTTAATTATTATATTGCAATAAATGTATAGGTTATGTTTTTCTATGATTTCTGGTTCAAAACTTTTTTTATTATTTTGCCTTCACTTATCAGTCACTGTTTATAAAGCAGACTAAGCTTTAGCTGAATAAAGATCACCCAATTCTTCCTTTACTCTTGTCACCCAGATCTGTCAGTAAACTATCACAGCAAACTGAAATATATTATAAACATGACATACACAGCTGGTACTGCTCTTTTTTTCCGAAGATCATCAGAAAGTATTACAAGCTGCTAAATAAAGAGAAATAATGCCCTGTATCTCCAGCAACTATAAAAATAGTAATTTTGTGAGTAAGTCAGTCAGTCTAATTCAATTATTGTATTCTTCTTTAGATGATATGTACAGCGAAAAAAGGGCCCTTGAGATAGGAAAAGGTCTTAACTAGAGTGGAGCTGTTTGGTGGCTGTACCAAAAACCAAAAAGAAAATTCATTTAAAACCACAACTGACTTTTTCTTCATTTTATACTCTAACAACAAAACAAAAATAAAAAAATAACTTCAGTCAGAATGAAATGTTTTGAATGGTGATCACAAAAGATTATGGTTGGAAGAGACCTCACGAAGTCATTTAGTCCAACCCCTGAAGAAAAACAACATTTCCAAATTAAACATCAATTTGCTTTTGCATTTAATCTGTACATCATTGTGAGTTGACATTCCATTTAAATGAACCATTTCAATATTTTCTAAACTAAAGTTTTGATATTTCTGAAATTTTTGTTTTTAATTGTTTTTTCTGTAGTTGTTTTTTGGCTAACAGTATTTGCTGAATCCAACCCAAATTCACAAATAGCATTGTTATCCCCCTCAAAAATAAATGTTTCAATAATTTACTATTTGGTCAAAAAAAGTTAACATCTTTAATCTTAATCAGGCCTCTGGTTTTATGGATGTAACTTTACACCTGTGTGTGTATGTGGGGGAGTTGAGGTGTGCAATATATGGTGGGAAGGGGGCATGGCCACATCAATATCTGTGGATCTCTTGTGGTCCACTAGATTGTAATCCCACTGTAGCACAGAAGTAGGGCTTCACCTTGACAAGCTCACAAGATCCTCAGACAAGCCATATAAGACACATTAGAGGTCCCCAAGCTCCCTCCTCTAGCCTCTGATAAGAGGATCTTGAACTTCCCGCAAGTCCACCCCTTAGGGGGTAAGTAACCTCACCCTTCCCAAACCTACAAGCCTTAGGGCTGGTCCTCACTAGAGTGGAGGATCAACTGTAGATACGCAACTTCAGCTACATTAATAACGTAGCTGAAGTGGGCATCTCTACGGCCAACTTACCTCCCGTCCTCACGGCGGTGGCAGTCTGCGGCGCGCTCCCGCATTGACTCTGGCTTACTCCTCGTGGCGAGCTGGAGTTCCGGAGTCGACCGCGGTGCCGCTGGCAATCGATTTATCGCGTCCTGACAAGATGCGATAAATCAATCACCAGAAGACCGATTTCTGCTGCGCCAAGTGAGGACAAGCTGTTAGAAAGCCTTTTTGTCTCCAAGAAACTAGACTGGAGCTGCCAGCTGCCTGACAAAACTGGAAAGGAATGTTGGCCCCATAAGGTTTCCAGCGAGTGGTGGCTGGTTATGAGGGGCCCCTAAAGCCTTCTTAAGGCTAGGAGTGTCCCCAACAAGCCTCATAGGACTTGCAGAAAGGAAGTAGATGTAGAAGTAGGTTAATGAGCCTCTTAACACCTACAAAAGAGAAGGAATGTCACTGTTGTGCTGCCCATCCCCCTGAATTTTGTTGTTTCACACTTGTTCTTTTGCTTCTCTTCCTCCCTTCTGCACTACAGTACACTGCTCCTCACATCCCCCTTTTCTACTTCCAGCCACATATATCAAAGGAATTAACCATAAACAACTTTTCTGGTAACTAACTAACAAACTAACTGACTAAATAAATAGATGCATACATAAAATAACATTTCCCCATTGACAAGACTCCCTAGCAAAGAGTTTATATTTTCGGCACTCTCTGCAAGGACAAAAGGCTATAGACATAAAATAAGATAGATGTAAAACGAAAGATGACTTGTTTCTCCAGTATTCATTTGGAATCTTACTATAAACTCAGCAGAACTGATGGTGAATTCTGATGTTATATTTTAAATCTTACGTTTTAGCAGTTTAATGTTGGCTGTATGTACTCAATCATAACTAACATAAGCAAATACAGTAACCTAGATTTTATCTCTATTACTTCCACTTTTTACTATAAAATACAAACAAAATGTTAGAAGTTTTTTAATCCTGGGGAACATTTATGATCTTGTGGTTCATAATTCTTTAATTCCTTTGTCCGTGTCACTTCAAAAACATCAGAAAACAGCTCAACCTTTAGATTTAACTAATCAATTTTGAGGCCAATACTGTTTTTTATATAGATTTTTTGTTGGGTTTTGAGGGGAAAAGGAAACTTGCAGAGTATGCCATAACTGGGTTTCTAATATAAACTCAGTTGACTTAAATTGTAAATGGTACTTCTATCCCATAATGTTTATTTTGAGGGAACCTGTGAGAACTGTGAAAAAAAATTCTAAGCATCAGCCCATTTTATATATACATTCACTGCCTTTTTGCACACAAAAATGCATAGCTAAATCCACATGAACTCACTTGTAAATGTACCTATAATAGGAAGCCTACTCAAGCCACTATTTAAAGTAGCAGACAGTGGAGGAAACAACAATTAAGGCATATACTGTAGGTTATCAAAATGCCTTAGAAATGTTGAATACAAGATTACTTCAGTTAGCACTGAAGTACCATCCAGTTTTTGAGAGGAACATGACAGCCATTTTAAAGTACGTAATCTCAGTACCAATCAGTTTATGTAAGAAGTGAAGTTCATCCTCAATACAAAAAGACAACAAAGTCCAGGCACTACCTTAATGTCACTGAAGCCCTATTTCAAGGGCTAATGTGGTGCAACAGTCCTGTGCTGGCTCTATACACTGTCACAAATTGCACCCAAAGTGAATATATAGTTAAATCTGCAGGTGGGATTTAAATAGAATGATTCATGTTTGATGTTGCAAGGCAATTAGGGATAAAAGCTCCTGTAAAAATTGCAGTGGGATCTTTAACAAACAGTAGTGTTAAGGACCTTTGTTTTAAGGAGGCATCTTATTACTATGTTTGTACAGGACTAGTACAATAGTGCTCTGGCCTTTAGGTGTTACCAAAATATAAATTATAACAAATTATTATTATTATTTATTAGTAGTAGTTATTAAAGTGTCATTCTAAAGAATGTACTTACAACAGTAAATTTCCCACTTACACCATACTGACAATCCTGTACAATACTGTACAGTATTGAATCAGAAGGCAGATTGCCACTCATCTACTAAATCAAAAGCTCCACTTTCTAAAGCACCTGGGTTTTCTTTACAGGCCTTTCCTCCAAGTACATTGAAACATGAGCTCATTATCAGTTGAAAAATGCAATTATGTCTCCTAACAGTCAGTTAACTATCAATCCCCCAAAGAGATCCTCAATATTAATTCCATTCCATTAGATAGCTACCTCTTATAGGACTAGAAAACAGCAAACCCTTTGGTGGATGTAATTAATAGGTTTTACTATACTGACCAGGAGAGATCCGAAAAGCATATTCTAAGGTGGGAAAGCTGCAGAGCATAAAATACTGTCGATTTTTAAAAATTATTCCTCACATTGCTTAGACATGTAAGGAAATGTTAATCAGTGATTGCTTATTGAAATGATATGTCTATGGGCCTGATCCTGAATCGTGCTGAGAAAATGCTAAGATCCTTATTCAAGCAAATATCCTGACTCAGTGGAAATTGCAGTAAATGTAAGTATATGGATACTGATTATAGTAAGTAATTGTGACCAACATTTTCAAACAGGAGCTGTTACTGCTTTCCACCTCTGAAAATCAGAACATTTATTCAGGTGCCTAAATATGAATGTAGATACCTACCTTTAGGCACCCACATTTGAAAATACTGGCACTAGTACACTAAAAAAGTCTCACTGGCCAAGACCAATCTCACTATTATAAATGTGAACTAGATTTTTATTATTTATTTGCTTTTCTAGTAAGGGTTTCTAGTAAGGGTTTACCCTTAATTTCAGTCAGATCCTTTTTTAAAACACTTCTTCGCCACTACTGGAGTAGATGAAGCTTTTTCATATATAACAGCACTTTGAAGTTGACATGTGTTTTACTTTTTAATGCCATACAGGTTAGACAAAACAGATATTTTAATGACTTTTTTTTCTTTTTTAATAAACAAAATCTGAAAGATATAGCTTAAACAGAAGTTATGGGCTTGAAGGTCAGGTTACTCACCTTGTGCACCTTCTTCGAATAGTGTGTCCCTGTGCCTTTAATTAGACATTTTTGGTAGCAGTTCTGTTTGGCCTGTACATGCATCTCGCACCCTCCTAGTGTCCCACACCACGACTGTATGAGGCTGCATGGGTGAACAAACCCTGTTCCTTTTCCAACACAAAGTTCCACCAGGGAGATCCAAAGCAGAAGGGAAGGAGGGGGTGGGGAGGGAAGCACCCACAGGGACACAGCTCAAAGAACTCCAGTTATAGCACAAGTCGAGTAAATATTCTTCTTTGAATATTTCCCCTGTGGGTGCTCCACTTCAGGTCACTCCTGAGCAGTACCCCACTAAGGTCTGTAGCAGAGTTCAATACAGAGGAGAGAACTCAATTGCCTACTGCAGTATCTGATCTTGAAGATGGAACTAAGGCATGATGGTTACAGAAAGTATGAGCAGAGGACAAACTGCTGCTCTAAGGATGCCTTGAATTGGTAAGTCTTTAAATAAGGCTATAGATAGTGCTCTTCTGGAATGTGCTATCACTCTTGAAGTAGACTGGACACGAGTTCAGTTGCAACAGATCTTAATACAACTGGAGAACCACTTTGATAATCTCTGTTTTGAAATTACCAATCCATGTTTCTGTCAGCAATGGATAAAAATAGTCTAGGGGATTTTACAAAAGTTTGGACCTTTCTAGATAAAGGGCCCTCCTGACATCCAAAATATGGAATATAGCTTCCTGAATAGTCTGGTGTGGTTTGTGGGTAGGAATGGGATATTAACAGTTTAATATGAAACTAATATAACACTTAGAGAAAGAAAAATCTTGGATAGGGCTCTAGTGACTTTCTTTTTGGTGAATACCATAAATGGGGAGTCTACTATTAAAGCCCCCAATTCTCCAACCCTTTGGGCAGGCATTGTGGTCACCAAGAAAGCTGCCTTCACTGATAAATCTAATAAAGAAGATGTAGCCCATGGCTCAAAAGGATGTTTCATGAGGCAACTAAGAATTAAGTTCAGGTCCCAGGTGGGAGCAGAATCTCTAATTTGAGGGGAGAGATTTGACAGACCTCTTAGCAATCTTGCTGTTGTAATCTTACCGTGGTTGAATGAGCAAAGACTGAAAAAAAACCCCTCTATGAATGAGTGAAAAGCTGTTATTGCACATAAGTGGATCATAATGGAATTCACAGAAAGCCTCAATCCTTTCAGTTCCAACAGATAATCCAATACCATAGGAAGAGAAGAGTGAGTAGGCAAGATCCAACAATGGTTATACCAAAGATGATATAGTTTCCACTATGGAGATAACTATTTCTTATAGCTTTTTTCTACTATTTAATAAAATGTTTTATACTTCTGATGAACAGGGTATCTCTACTCCTGATAACCATCAATAAACGATGCTTGGAGTTTCTGAATCTGCAGGTTGGGATTCAGTCTTCAACTGGCATCCTGAGTCAGCAAATAAGGACTGATCAGAAGTCCTCATGGAGGGTGGAAGTTGAGTTTGAATAGAAAGGGATATCAAACTTGTCTCAGCCACATTGGTGCAATCAGTATGACCATGGCCCAATCTTGTTGAGAATCTTCAACAATAATGGTGTCAGTGGATATGCATAAAGACCTATGAGATGAGAAAAATGTCTCCTAATGAATGGGGATGAAGATCCTCTCTGGAGCAATACCTGATGCATTTTGCATTGGCTGCTCTGCCAAACAGATCAATTTCTGGGAACCTCCATGCTATGAATGATGTGTTGAGGACTCAGGAATCCAATTCCCACTCATAATTTAGGAAGGAATGTTTGTTGAGGTCATCTGCCATGATGTTCTGAATACTGGGGAGGCAAGAAGCTGAAATAACTAGCTGGTTTGTTCTAGACCAATTCAAGAGCTTTATCACTTCAGCATGGAGAAATGGGAAATATACTCCTTCCTTTTGGTTAATATAATACCTTCCTGCCACATCAGTCATTATCTTTAGTAACTTGGATCTGATTAGAGGTAAAAGGCCTTTCTCTCTGATCTAAATTCCAGAAGACTGATGTATAGAAGTTGCTCTCGTAGTGACTGTTTCCTCTGCATTTTTGAGGTCCCAGATGCGATCCTCCACCCCAATAATGAAGCATCTGATGTTATCATAGAATCAAAGAATCATACGACTGGAAGTCCAGACCCCTTCACTTAATGCAGGACTAAGTACTATCAAGATCATCCCTGACAGGTGTTTTTTTCTAACCTGCTTTTAAAAATCTCCAATTTTGGAGATTCTACAAACTTATTTATTACAGTGCTTAACCACCCTGATGATTAGGAAGTTTTTCCTAATTTTCAAACTAAACTGCCTTTGCTGTAATTTAAATCAATTGCTTCTTGTTCTATCTCCAGAGGTTAAAGGGAACACTTTCACCCTAGTTGCCTTCCACTTTCAAATTCTCAATCAGTTTCAAATCTTAACAAATCTAGAACAGCCTCTCCCCTAGTGGTTTTGTCCACCTTCTGAATTTATTTTTTTTTTTAAAAAATTCTGTCTGCATTACATTCCAAGAACTTGCTGTGTAATCTATGCCCTGCTGTGTTAGTTTCCCAGTGGATGTCTGGGTAGTTGAAGTTCCCTATCACCACCAACTTCTGTTCTTGGGATAATTTTGTTAGTTGTTTATAAAAAGCTCATCCACACCTCTTCCTAGCTAAGTGATCTGTAGTAAACATCTACAAAGATATCACCCTTTTTTTTTACCCTTTTTTCAGTGATTAACAAGTCTTTTTCCTATTTCCATCTCAACCTCAGTTCAACTGTATGCACTTTTGATATATAAGGCAACACCTCCTCCCTGTTTCCATTTGTCCTTCCTGAGCAAGCTGTACCCCACTATACCAATATTCCAGTCATGTATTATCCCTCCAAGTTTCTGTGATCCAACTATGTCATAGTTCTGTTTATTAACTAGCATTTTTAGTTCTTTCTGCTTATTTCCTGCTTATTAATACTTCTTGCATTAGTATACTGTCATCTAAGATACTGATTTGATTTCCCCTGTTTCCTCTCTTATCTCTCTCTTATTCCTGCTATAATGGCCCATGCTCCCCTCAAATTTTGACTCTTCTCCCAAATCTCCATATTTTTTACTTAAAGCAACTGTGAGCTTTTGTCTCCTGCACCCATCAAACTTAGTTTTAAGCCCTCCTCACTATGCTATCACTATGGGTGGACGGATTTTGAAAGAATGAAACAACTGCACAGGTTTTGCACGGGTCCTTCCATCAATTGAGTGACTGTAAAATCCATCGGGAAACAAACACTAACTTCCCTTTATTGTACTTGCTTGGTTTATAAACCATTCAAAGACATCATGGGAGACTTAAGAGATGTAACTGGGCATGCTGACACAGATGCAAACTGACGTGTGCCCCCAGCAGCTGAAGATTCTCTCTTACTGTTACTTGAAGACTTCCCTGAAATCTTGAGATAAGATTTGTTAGTGCGAGAAATCAGCTGGAAGGGAGGCATGCTGTGCATGTCACTGCTTCCAGGGATGCTCCTATGAAGTCCAAATGCTGTACTGGAGTCAAAACAGACTTATCTTCTGTGCAAAGCAGACCTCTTCTGTGCAAAAGAGACCACATCATCTTTACAGCTGCCAATACTTCCTCTGAAAAAATGGCTATTCTTTTTTTTTTTTTTTAAGAGAAAAACTTCTCATGCTTTCATATTTTATTGAACAACATTCACTAAGACTCTCTTCTGAAATTTTTGAGTAAGCTGAATATTGTCATTTTTTAAATAAAAAGATTTTAACGAATGAAAAAATTGAAGTGTTTCTCTTGCCAAACTAAACTACTTTACACAACAGCAGTTAAACTATAGATAAACTGTGACATTATCTCATGCAAAAGGCAATTTATAATGACAGGAATAGAAAAATATTTGTAAAATTTATCATTGCTGTAAAATGAGATATGGTTCTATAATATTAATGCTGGCAAAGAAGGTAAAAGTCTGATAAAGAATCCAGTTTGACAGCATTTGTTATTAATATTATTTTTTCGGTGATGAAACAAAACAAAAACAATTTCATTTAAGAAACCAGCTAAGATTACTAAATAGCAACAGCGTAATTATCTATCATGGTATTTTAAAAAAGCCTACATACTTAAAAGCAAGAAAATAAATAGCTGGTAATAATATAAAATCCTACACAGCCCATAATAAAACACATTATTCATACTGAGTACAAAAAACTGCATAAATGCATACAGCATTTCATAACAATTTATCTGATTCAAAATACATATTCTTCATATCATCAGCAATCTAAGAATAAACAAAACACAAAATTATTCTGAAAATGAATAACACAAGTATATAAATTAATGGAATATTGAGCAGCTTCAAATGCAAGTGTGCATATAAACATTATTTTACCATAAGCTGACATTATACACATTTCCCATAAAGCTACATATTCATTATGCTAATAAAACATCAATTTAAAACACCAAAATATTATACTTCAAGTTGGTGTGTGTATATATATATATATATATATATATATATTCATTGATAATGTTTCCCACTGAACTCTCTCTCTTAAAAGATTAACATGTTAAAATATTAATAGGTTACGGTTCAAGTTATGTTATGATGAATGTACAGTGTATTAATTTATGTTTAATTGGTATGAACAATATGTTTGTGTTTATTATTACATGGGCATCATAAAATTAGTATACGGTATTTAACTATTCATTTCCTTGCTTTTGTGTATTCCACTTTGCAAGTAATGTGATAAGTAAGTATATTTTGTCACTTACGGTATGTCTAAGCAGCACCTGGGAGCTTGCTTCCCAGCCCTGTTGCTAGCTCAACTCAATTCACGTTAGTTCAACTCAAGCTAGAGCACCAATAAGAGCAAAGTGGGTGAGGCAGCATCGGCAGAGACATGGGCTAACTCTTGAACCTCAGCCCCAAGGAGTCAGATAGGCTTAAGAACCTGAGCTGCTGCCCAAAGCACAATGTCCACACTGTTCTTTTTAGCATACTAACTTGAGCCAAGCTAGTGCAAGTCTGTTTACCTGAGCTGGGAGTCATGCTCTCAGCTGCTATGTAGATATACCCTTAACAACTTTAACTGGTTTCTGAGGGGCTGAGGGGGTGGGAAGAGTGTTATGCGGTTGGTTAAGGTGTAGTTTCATTTTTGACTTTTCTTTTTTCTATTGCATGTATTTGAGCTCTTACTATGTTGATTTATCTTCTTAAAACTATTATGTTAATACTTCTTAAAACACAACAGAAGGAATGCTTTGTTGGGTAATTCTAGCACACTTCTTGTCCTTAACCAAGAAATTCCACGAATGTCTCACCACTATTATGAGAATTGTGTTGTATGGTAGTGACTAAAATATGCTGTAAGTTGTAAAGATAAAAAAGGGA
Organism: Dermatemys mawii; assembly: GCA_007922305.1. Lineage (NCBI taxonomy): Eukaryota > Metazoa > Chordata > Testudines > Dermatemydidae > Dermatemys > Dermatemys mawii. Next base: position 23,021,758 of record ML677333.1, read on the forward strand.
GACAGAACAGAACAGAATTAGTACTTCTACAACTATTTATATATATATATATATATATATACACACACACACACACTAACACAAAGAAGATATATATACGCACACACACAAACCTATAATGCACTCAACATAAAAATGTATACTTTATGTATTGTTACACAGAGAGTTGTTTAAGGGACAGAGTCAAGTGGGAAACAGTATCAATGGATATGTTTATATATAAATGAATATGTTTGCATATATGTTAAAAACATACAGTACATATATATATTTATGTTGAGTGCATCAAAATTGGAAACAATATCTTAGCACATTTATTTCTATTCTTACTCTAAATTTGTCAAAGCAGCACATGATTATTTGTCAGCAAAACTATAATTGGAAAAATGAATTTGTTCAGGTGTGTATTTTACTTCCTGCCTGAACAGCCACATCCTCATATCCCCAGTGCCACATATCAAATCGTAAATGTCTCCCTCTTGCTCCAGTTTGGATTTTGTTGCTTTTAAACTATCTGTACCTTTTTAGTGTGGTCTAGATGCTTAGGAAAAAAAATTCTTTAATACAAAGTGCCTATAATAAAAAAAATACTTTCCTAAGAAAGTGTTTCTTGCTTTACTGCTATGCTGTCTCTGAAGGATTAGTTATAAACCAGAGCTCCCACAGCCAGGTTGACTCTGAAAAAATATATTTAAGTATCTGGGATGTCAGGAGAATTGAGGCACTGATTTCAGGGTCTAAAGTGGCTGGCCTGTGTCCCACTGCCTAAAAAGGGAGTCAGACATGGTCTTGCACCTGGGAGCATAACTGAGACCCAGAGCTAGGAACAGTGACTAGGCACTACCCCGGCCTAAGGGGCTTAGAAGCAAGGGGCGCTCATGATTTGAGTCTGTTTACAACACATTGGTGACTGTCCAAAAGAGAAGACTGGGTCAGGTTGTAACACTCTTTTCTCTCCCTATTTTCAACATTAAATAAGATAAAAAATCTGTAAGAAAATGGATACATCTGCAAAAGCAAAGAAACAAAACAAAGCAAAAAAAAAAATATCCTTAAACATGTTTTTTCTTGGGGTTTTTCTTTTTTTTTCCCCTTTGTTTCACTTTCCACTGTTTTATTCATTTCTTTTTTCTTTCCCTTTTCTCTCTTCCATTATCTTTTTGCCATTATCCTATCCTCCCGTTTTCTAACTTCTTCCTTTGCCCCCATGTGTCTATCATACTGCGTACTTTGATCCACTCCAAACTTCCTGCTTTGCCCTGATTTTCTCTGCTCATCACATCTTGGTTATCAGTCTTCCTTATTCCCAGAGGTTCTCTCCTTCCTCTGACCATGACTTCTCCAAATCTCTCTTTGACATTTTATGCTTTGGGGGAGTGTATTGTATCCCCGATATTCATCATTTTCATATAATTATGATCTTACATATAAAGCATGCCTTGTAAGGTACCAGGGAGAAGGTTATGAGTTGCTGAAAGTCATTTCTCTATCCATATATGTATATTATTAATGTGTATGAAGTTATGAGAATTGTTTTGTATAGAGGTCACTAAAATATGCTGTATGTTGGTGAATCAGCCAGAAATTAGGAAAGTAACCAACATCTGGGCAGGGTGTCAACCCATCAACAGCCATTGTCCAGCAAGGAAGCTACAATGTGATGTCTCACCTGCATGAAACCACACCAGGGGAATTGCTCAACCTTGCTTGGGGAAACTCAGCAATGCCCCACAGACATACCTGGACTTGTGTTCTACAAGCACATGGACTGAAAATATAAAACAGGAAGAGTGGACACATACTGGGCCCTTTTCCTGCCCCAGCTACACTGCAAGCAACCAAGACACAGAAAAAGACAAGACTCCAACACAGGAGATTGGCCCAGGTTTAAGGAACAAGCCTGAATATTAAAGACTACATATCCAGTGGGATGAGAAAAAATGTTTAATCTAGTTGCTGTCCAGTCTAATAAGGTTGAGAGTTTAGAGTGCATGCTTATATTTTCTCTTTTGATAACCATTCTCACTTGTTATGTTTTGACTTATAATCACTTCAAATCTACCTTTATAGTTAATACATTGGTTTATTCTACCTGAAGCAGTGTATTTGGTTTGAAGCGTGTTGGAGACTTTCCTTGGGAGAACAAGCCTGGTACATATTAATTTCTTTGTTAAATTGATGAACTTATCAATTGATGAACTTATTGATGAACTGATGAACTTGCAGCATACAGCGAGCAAGACAGATAGATATTTCTAAGGTTGTGTCTGGGACAGGAGATATTGGCTGGTGTCATTAACTTGCAAGCAGTTGAAAGCAGTTTACATGCCAGAGACTGTGTGAACAGCCCAGAAGTCAGGGGTAAAGCAGAGCAGGGTAAAGCTGACTCCCAGAGTCAAGGACTGGAGAGGCCTAGCAGATCACTGGTTCAGATAACACCAGAGGGGAATATTACACTCTCTTTGGCAAAATCCTGTCCTCTCCCCTAGCTCTATCTTTCTCAGAACAATTTTCTTTCCTTTCTCTTCACTTTCCTCATTTAGCCTCACCATAATTTTCCTCATATCAGTGCCAGCCTTATCTCCAATCATAGTACTCGAAGGTGGAATTTCAGACTAAGGTTTATAAAATGGCAGCTATCTTTGCTGGGTGATAAAATGAAGGATTCAGGCTCTTCAAACTTGGCTTTCCTGATGCCTCTCCTGACTGTGCTAGGTCTCTGGTGAGTGTGATTTAGGTGGCCCAGTTTGCATTCCCTACTACTGTCTGTCACCATCCAGAACATGCTAAATGCATAGGCATGGTCTCCCACACAGTTTTTCACATTTAGTGTGTGCTCTTGTATGGGCTATTCAGAAATCCATGCCCAGGTCTCTATTTAAATCCCACCATTGATGCACTTTGGGCTGGAGACACTCTCTCACTTGCTATGAGGGACACCTTCTCTCTCATAGGTCACAATGGTTGGAATCCAGCCACCACTTCCCAATTCAAGTGAGGGGATCCTCTAGAATGTCTTGTCTATCCATTCCCTGGAAGCTGTGAGAAAGAGATGGGCCTAGCCAGTGATGTCTACAAGCCACTCAACTGCTGAGCTTGAGGGTTACATTCTGGTGTTGATTAGTGCTCCTATCTCCTACCTGGGATCAAGTGTCTTTGATTCATAAATTCTTTTATTTCGTCACTCCCATTACTCATATTAAAATGCTCTGTTTTGATATACAACACACAATATATTCCACTGAATAAATATACCCAATTTAGATGTTTTATAAAATGAATTTAAATGATGTTTCCACAGAAAAAAATGGACCATTAAAATGCATTATACTGTACCAAATTATATGTTTTAAAAAATACCCAACAATTTTCAAGATATGATATATTCTCCGTGGCTCTCAATTAAATCCTTCTAGGCAGCTGCCCAGATGTTAGCTAAACTGTGTATGCCATAGTAGCTAGCAGCTGCTCAATGCATGGCAGCCTGCCATTCCTTCCTCTAAGTCCTACTACTCAGCCAATTCTCTTTGTTCAATTATTTTTTTAAAAGGTACTCCAAAATAATTGTGCCCGAGGCCTAGTCTCTAATGGGGTCCTGCATTTACTTTGTGTGCACAGTAGGTAAGACAATTCAGCAGAGACTATTCAAAAAGAAGGGAAATAAATCATCTGTCTCTCAGGAACTGAAGGAGTGAAGAAAAATCCAGGATCACACCACTCATTATGTTAGCTCAAAATTACAACATAGGTAATTTAAGTATTTTATTGGAACATGGGATTACCCATTAGATACCATCTGAAAAATAAGACAGATTTGAATGTTTAAAAAAAATCTTGTTGTGGGGCAGATAAAATAATTGAGTAAATAGGATATGGACATATTTAAAAATCATGCACACTTTTTAGAATAATAATCTGTAATGTTGCTCTCACTTAAACATATCTTTTAAAGAAAGTGGATTGGTGTTTTATTCCCATAAAAGAAAAATTTCTTCCTCAGTTACAGTACATCTTTTACTGTAGCTCTACACTATATCTGCCTTCAAGGCTCTATGAAGATCCTTTCTATTTAGCTATGCCTTTCCAACAATTCTGCTGTAATTTTTTTCATCAGCTTTTCCATTTCAATATTTTTGGCCACTGGGGTACATTTTATTTTAATTATTAACTTTAAAATTGCACAGCCTCTCTCTCAGATGACTTCAATGACAATATAAATTAAATAAGAACATGAGTCACTATTTTGTTGGGTAAAAGATGAACAACTTCAAATCTAAAAAGTGGGGTTTGTTTGTTTGTTTGTTTGTTTTGTTTTTGAGGCAAGACTTCAGTAGGGAGAAGTCAAAATATAAAGATTAATTCATTCAGAGATTAAGGAGATGGACAGTGCAAATGATTGTATAACATAGTATCTAATCACTAAACCCCGACCATTACCCCCGGAACCAGAACTGTGGAACAGCGGAGATCCACCCATCCACTCACATGGGCACTGGGATCCATGCAACACTGACCTGCCCCAAGACCCAGGATCTTGGGGAAGAAAGATATTCCAAGGAGGAAAGATATGGCCTTGGGAACAAAGATATTCCAGCTAGCACTAGGGGCAAAAGAAAGCAAAGATGGCCAGAATGAGTACAAGGAACAGTCTTAGCAGGTTCTGCTGCAGAATCTGGTGGACACTGATGATGTCATCAGGTTGCTTTCTACAGTTTTCAATCTGGGAATTCTCTTCACTGTGTTGACTATATGTTTGCTCCAACTCCCTCCTGCATCCTTCCTCACACTAACTACATTACAGCCTTTCCCCATCTGCCCTTCATATGTTCCTCCTTATTTCCCTCTCCTGTCCAGTCTCTCTCTCAGTACTCCCCTTTCAATCTCCCTTTCTCCCTTCTTTTTTCTCCACTAGCCAATACCCTCTTCTTCCTAACAAAACTCTATCTAAATTTAAAAGTAAAATAAAAATGTGGCACTAATATGATGTTTCCTGCCATTACATAGATCACTTCCTTTATATGCTTTCACTCTTTTCCCTACACCTTTATCTGTTGTCTGTTTAGACTGTAAGATCTTTGGGGCAGAGACTGTGTACTACTTTACTAGCGCAATGGGGCCACCTTCTCAGCTAGTTACTAGGAATCACTGTCACACAAATAATAAATAATGATAATGGTGAAAATGTTGAATTTCATTCCTTTTAAAGTTTAAACACAATGTTATTTAATTTCCTGTTTCCATCTGGATATTTTGCATGTCAAAGAGATAAAGTGTTGGTCATTTTAATTGCTTTGCACTTCTCCAGGCAAATCATTTACTAATGCTGGAATGCTATTTTAATTGTGCTGTTTCTTTGTAGTTCATTTGCATTCCATGAAAGGTACAATAATGTGCACTTCTCCTGTATGTTTAATTTGAGATAGCCCGAATTACCTCAAATTACTAAAATATATGGCAAACGACTCTGGAATTTTTAGTTCTGAGTTTTCACAATATTGAGTTTAAATGTCAAAATAAGGGAATAACATAAGCCTCTCATCCTAAATCTCTCTCTCTCTCTCTGTCTCACACACACACTCCCACCCACCCACCATGTATGCACCTATTCAGGTTTACGGAATAGTTGAGGTTCAAGCATGGGGGCACCACTCAGAAAAAAAAATTGACTGCATCATTCAGTGTGGTTAATTCAATATTTAGGAGTATAGGAATTGATATACTGAACCGGACCATTGGTCTATAGTTCATTTTTTTGTTTCTGATAGTGGTCAGCATCAGCTACCCCAGAGGAAAGTCCAAGAGATTGCAGTAGGAAGTAATATAATCTATTCCCATAAAGAGTTTCCTTCTAACTCCCAATAGCCAGAGACTGGGTTATGCCCTAAAGGATGATGATTTATCTATTTTCCAAAACTCTTAATGGCCCATTAACCTAGCTTCCTTAGGTGTCTGAAATTCCTCACGCTTTCTTCCTGTCCTGCCTAACCTCAATAATTTTGGGTCATCTGCAAATTTTGTCATCTGAATGCTCACTTTTCCAGATCATTAATAAGTATACTGAATGATGGTCCTATCTGGAAGCTTGTGGAACCCACTGTAATCTTCTGCTATTATGAAAATTGACCATTTATTCCTATTTTTTTGTTTTTCATATTTTACCCAGTTTCTTATTCATGACAATACTTTACTTCTCACACCATGACCACTTAGGGTTATCTACACAGGAACACTCAGGAAAATTAGTCTGAACTAAATGTGAGAATTTCAAGTGGATTTGTTAAACTAAATAAAGACCACTTTAATTCAGAGTGCATGTCCACACAGGGGTTTAGTGAATCCACTTTAAACTCACACCTTTAGTTAATCTGGATTAATTTTCCTGTGTGTTGCTGTGTAGACAAGCCCTTAGTTCCTTTAGTATAATCTTGTGTGGTGGGGTTTGTCAAAGGCCTTTTTGTGTTTGTTCTACTGTGGAACAATTGCTAAAGTTTATGCAGAACACATTCCACTGGGGCACCAAGGAAATAGGAGCAAAACTTGAAGAAAGGAACACAAGCTTAATTAACAATTCAGCAGTGGTTGCTGAGGATCTCTTTCATGAGTGCTTTTCATTAGTGAAACTGCCCATAACTTCAATGGCAGCAATGTCAAGCCCCTTATGGGCATATTAATTTGGTGCAAAGACATCATACAATTACAACTGATATATTGACCAGAGTTGCAACTAGCGCAGTCTGTGATAAAGATGTCACTTTTTAGGAAAAGCTACAGTATATGAATACAAATGAAAATAATAAGGGAGCAGCATGAGTTCTGACAATAAGATACCACCATAAAGTTACCTTCACATCTTGGGAAAAGATAGTTCCAGTTCCTGTTGATCCCATGCTGGCAAGTGAGAACAGCGTGACCTATTAAAACATACCCAGGGTAGCACTCAAATGATATTGATTGACCCACGCTGTAATCCGAGTTGACTATATATCCATTTAAAAAAGGAGGAGGATCTGGGCAATTCTGTAACTCGTAAGCTGGAAGAAAACAGAAATAAATATTAATCTAAAATAGATTATCTAATATCTTCTGGGCTAAACTAAGACTAGACGTGCAGCATCTCCAGTAATAAGGGAACTAACACAATGTGTTAATGAGAAAAGAATCATCCATTTGGATGATCTGGGAGGAAAACAAATCTAGGAGTCAGGTAGGATGACTCTTTCCATGAGAAAGGGACTAGAAGGAATAGTCCATTTGAGGAGTTTGGTAAGGATCCTCAAGGAACCTGTGTTAGGAGCCTGGACAAAATAATTAATGCAGGGCTTGTGTGTTTAAAGACCCACAAGCTTTTTGGTGATTCTATCTCTTTTAAGTCTTTGTACATGACAAACATTTGTCCTGGAGTGACTGCACTAGACATTTGGAGTTACCAGACATTTAAAAGAATGAAATTTTGTAGGATGCCTTCTTACTGTTTTGGTCCTTTTCTAAGTGCTATATTAAATCCTTTGCTTGGTCATAGGCTAGGTATGATTCAATAAGTATTTAACTCCCTAAATCTATCTTGTCAATGATTTACAGCAGATAATTACAGATTAGGATATTATATTAATCCTGTATTTGCTTTGCATTTTATTTCTCTGCTACAAACATAGCCCACTTTCTGGGTTCAAATGAGCTGACTAATTGGTACTGTGACAATATTTTTAACATTATACACAAAGGCATAAAATTATATAAATTATTAAAGAGGCATACATGAATAACTAGTTTAATAAATTAATATATGTGTACACATAATTTTAAAAAAGCATGAGCAAACTGAGATCTATGTTAGCACTAGAAGCAATCAAAATGAAGACACGTGGCATTCCATGGCTTTACATAGCAAAAACTCTAACAATAACAGAAAAATCTTATATCTACGAAGTCTGCTCTTCTAATATTACTTTCAAATATACTCTAAAACAGGGATCGGCAACCATGGCACACGGGACCGCAGGGTAAGCACCCTTAAAGGGCCCCGCCAGTTTGTTTACTTGCTGGTTCGCCGACCGCAGCTCCCACTGGCCCCAGTTCGCCATTCCGGTCCAATGGGAGCTGTGGGAAGAGGCGCAGTGTTAGCACTCAGCTGCTCGTGGAACTTCACTAATTGCCTCTGTCTTAGCCTCGCTGCACCGCCAACTAGTCCTTTAATGGCCCAGTTAGCAGCACTGACAGGGTCAAACACTAAACACCTGGCAACCCTAGTTATGCACCTAAATACTCTTGAGAATCTAGGCCAAACTGTCTAATAAGGCCTAGTGGCCCAGATTTTTCACTGGTTTATATCAGTATAGCTCCATAACACAGCTTCACCAATTCAGTGTAGCTTGACATTTAAAGTACTGTATCAATTTAAAGTAAGTATCAAATGAAAATCTGTCTCACTATAATACTACATATTATGAACATAACACAAGGCCCATAATGTCAGAACACATTTTTAGTTCTACACTTAATTCCCACTGTTATGGTTACAGAAGTAACCACTGTCATTTGTAAAGGGGGCTTTTAGATAATTAGACAAGCAGTTTTTTTTCTCTTGTGGGAAACACAAATGTTTGATTGGGGAAAAAGGTAACAACTCTCTGGATTCCCAATGACATTTATCTGTATGCCCTACTATACAGTACCTCACTCACAGCAAGAATTCCAGATTTTGAAGTGCTCTTTTTTTTTTAATGATAGAGTATGTTAGCACACCTACTAGAGGCTTTCACAGCGTGTAATGTGACACAAATTAGCAGATTTCTACAATGCTCTCCATATCATCCAATAAGAGATGTTGCAATTGCAGCACAGGTACCAATACAACTCAGATTCTGTGCAATACTTTATGTCTGACCGTGCACTTGCATCCAGAGACCTTATATGGCAATGCAAAACATTAAACTCGCATTGTACTAGGAAGGAATTTCAGCCTTTGAAAAATTACTGACTGATAAGTAAGCTAAATACCGAGTGGGGTCCCACAGGGATCAGATATTTGTTTAAGTGGCAACTTTTTCATGTTATCTACACCAATTAAGTTGTACAGTGACTGCATCTATTAGAACAGCAAACACTTAATGACAATAATTGTTTACACTTTAATGTAATTATCTACATTGTTATCATTATAGTCATGTGTTCATCAAAAATGTGAAAGTTCCACATTCCAGAAAGCAAAAGGGATACTGCTTTTAATTTATCAAACTATATAAATAGTCATTATTCACATGAGCAAAAAAAACCCTTAAAATATTAATGATGGATTTTTGATGTCATAGAGGATGTGAATGCCACTAACAATGAGGTAGGATCAGAGGCTGAAATAGGGAAAGAACAAATTAAAATTACTTAGATAAGTTAGATGTCTTCAAGTCACCAGGGCTCAAAGAAATACATCCTAGGATACTCAAGGAGCTGTCTGAGGGGAGAACTGAGCCATTAGTGATTATCTTCAAAAAGTCATGGAAACGGGAGAGATTCCAGAGGACTGGAAAAGGCAAATATAGTGCCAATCTACAAAAAGGAGAACAGGGGAAACCCGGGGAATTACAGAACAGTAATCTTAACTTTAGCATCTAATAGCTTTCTTTAACGGGGTAACAAGCTTTGGAGGAGAAGGCAGGGGGGAAGGGGAAGCAGTAGATGTGGTATTCCTTCATTTTAGTAATACTTTTGATACTGTTTAACATAACCTTCTCATAAACAAAGTAGGGAAACACAACCTAGATGAAGCTACTATAAGGTGGGTGAATAACTGGTTGGAAAACCATTTCCACAGAGTAGTTATCAGTGGTTCAAAGTCAAGCATACCCAGTGGGGTCCCACAGGGATCAGATCCGGTTCCAGTTCTGTATAATATCTTCATTAATGATTTAGATAATGACAGAGTAAGTACACTTATAAAGTCTGTGGAGGATACCAAGCTGGGAGGGGATGCAAGTACTTTGGAGGGTGGGTTTAAAGTTTGAAATGATCTGAAGTAAATAGGATTAAAATTCAATAAAAATAAATGCAACTTTCTCTACTTAGGAAGGGACAATCAATTGTAGACATACAAAATGGGAAATGACTGCCTACAAAAGACTACTGTGGAAAGGGATCTGAGGGCGATAGTGGTTCAAAAGCTAAATCTGAGTGAACAGTGTAACATTGCTGAAAACCCCCCCCAGCATTCTGGGATTCATTAGCAGGAGTGTAGTAAACAAGATACAAGAAGTAATTCTTCTGTTATACTCCACTTTGATTAGGCTTCAGAGGGAGTATTGTGTCCACTTTTGGGAGCCACATTTCAGGAAATTCCTCATATGATTCCATATAATGATAAAATACTTTGAAAAAAAATGTATAATGAAGAGAGCATCAGTAGAGAAGCTCCTTTTAGATATACCTCTTTATAAAAAAAAATACATTAATGACATCTAATATTTAATATAGAGCTTTATATCTTTAAAGAGCTATAAAATTTTAGCCATTTAAAGAAATGTAATTAATTAATATAATCTAACTAGTATAATTAATATATGCAGTGACAGGTTTCATAAATTGTAATTGAGATACAAAGATATATTTCAAATAATATGTTTTTATATTATAAATGGTGTTTCTTCACCATATTTGCACCATAATAGTTCTATGGAGGGAAAATGACAACAATTTTGCTAAAATGGAACACAGGATCCATCAGACCTCCAACATCTACATATTCCTGTCTTTGATTACAGAGATTCAGAATGCCCTGCTATTTCACAGACCATCCAATTTACAATTAGATAATACTGCTGTCAAAATATAAGATCAAAGAGTGATTATCCTAGTGTGTTTTACATTAACACTTGCCATAAAGCTTAAACTGTTAAAAATACAATAATAAAGGTGAAGTACCCATTCATGAATGTTTTTCCCCCCACAAAGCTAGTCATTCTCTGTTGGACTTTATGTCATATACATGTTTAACTTACTGTAGTTAACATTGACACCAACTAATCAAACAAATGACTTAAGCATGTTTTTAAGTGTTTTCCTGAATAGTGATGAACTTAAGCACATGCTTAACATTGAGCACATAAAAGAGGTTTCCTGAATCAAGGCTGTTAGGTATTTTTCCCAAAATTTCCTTTCAACAATTGCTGACTATGATTAAGATTTGCATAGAGAGAGGATTCTTGTATACTAAGCTTACTCCTCTGCCCTTATTTATTCAGTGATACCATAATCCAGTATTTGCAACATCACAAACCATGGAAGAGATTTTGATATCAGAAACAATAGATTCTGGTATTATTTGATAAATGAAGCTGAAGAAAGAAGCTAATAAGAAAGACTAAGGGTTTCTATTTACATGTAATGTTAGCTTGGCAATCATTTAAAGCAATTATGATTAGAAAGGAAATGCAAAAATTTTATGATAATTCCATTAGGGTTTGGTAACTTTCTTAAATATGCTTAAATCTATCAATGTATGTTAAGCACCATCAATATCCTTGTACAGAAATTAAGCATAAAGACAGTCTCTGCCGCAAGTAGCGTACAGGAAAAGAACAGTATGAAAAAACATTAACTAATCTCTAATTATCAAAGTATTCAAATTTGAAAAGCTGGTTGGTTTCACAGACTAAGTGGATACCTGGCTGCAGGGTTGTCGGATCAAGAAATAACTGGGATAACTAATGTAACTTTGTGGATCTGTACAATTCTTCCAGGAGATGGAAACTGTGGGAAGAATGCTAGTGAATTGCTTGTAGGGTAAATTTGCTTCAATATATATTTTAAAAATAATTATTTGTAGTCTACAGGCTTATTATGTCCTCAGGTTCTGGAGCCAACCCTTGAAAATTCAGTTAATTAATTGGATGATCTATAGGACAGGAGAGCCACAGGCACATTTCAGACAAACATAGAAGTCCTACTATGTCAATAACGCTTTGCTGAGAGATATAGAAGTCTGGGGGATGTTAAAAAAAAGATGATCTCGATATGGGGAAATGTTTAGGTTTTGTTGTTGTTTTTTAACAAACATTTACTAATTACGCATTCCTATTATTAGTAGGTACTTTAATTGAAGGAATATTAGTTAAGTAAAATTTGTGAGGAATAGCTTATTTATTATATTTTACGTTCAGAAGTTGAGAAGTATCATGCTTCTCACTAGATGCAGGACCGGCTCCAAGCACCAGCCTCGGCCATAATGCCGCCGCCGCATTTGCTGTTGGCGGCAACTTGGCGGCAGGTCTATGAGCCGCCGTTTTTATTTTTGTAAATTTTTTTTTCCACTGCTTGGGGCGGTAGAAAACCTGGAGCCGGCCCTGACTAGATGATAGCAATCTTGAGAGTCATTCAAATGTGCAATAGTACCCAGAGATGAGAAAATGGTTAAAAAATACCAAGGAAAATGTAGTAAGAAAACATGCAAGTGACATCTAGCATAAGTCATATGGTTGATTTATAAATCATGCAAGTGTCTGTAAATCACATGACTGGTTTGACAATTATATCATGATGTATAAGGCACTCAGGCAACTTGCATCTCAGTGCTTTGTACTTTTAATATAAATTTCTATATTATTCTCCATTCTTTGATGTATGTAACAACTGCACCTGATTTAACAGAACAATTTGTTATTCTATCATCATTATTAAGTATTATGCCCAAATCCTGATATATAAAGTTATAATTCCCTTTTTTTTTCTTTTTTTAAACTAATATCTTTTTCAAAGACTTGTTTTATTATTGAACTTTAAAAATGATTTATAGTATTACAGCAAAGAAACTTTAGTGAGAGCCTGAATTACACAAAACGAAGTAAAGACAAAGACTCCATTTCATCCTCAGCAATGGCTAAATATAAAATATCTGATTTTTTAAATGATCTTATATCAACATTCGGTCTTCCCATGTGTAATTTGCGTGCCACTAGTTATAGAAAAGAGTACAAATCAGAAAATAAATTGTAACATTTAATTCTGTATTATCTGATTTTCACAGGTGCATGTATTATGATAGTTTTGCCCAACATCACATGGGAAGTCAATGGACAGCTAAAAATAGAACCCAGCCCTCCTGCTTCTCAGTTTAGTATCTAAAACACAGGAAGACATTCTTTCCCTTCTGCAATATCTCTGGAAATATAGTGAGGCCCAACACAGAATCTAGATTAAGGTTCTTAGGTGATTGTGAGAATCATGATCTGTGTTATAGCAAAGTAAGACAATAGATTTCCAGTCCATTGAGAAGTACTTTGAGGCATCTCTACAAATCTTTCCAGAGATGAAGGGAAATTTGAGCAATTTTTAACCTTTAATGGTTTCTGGAACTTAGAATACCCATTATTATTTTCTGCTAGATAGAGCCCATTATTTTCAGTGTGGTCAATCCATATTACGTATGTAGGTGAGTGTGTTTGCAAAAGAGGGAGACTGCATTAGGTGCATCTTTTGTGGCTGTCTCCTGGAGCACTTTTGATCCCTAGGAGTAATAAGATGAGATCTCCACCCCATCTTTGGCTTCCTTATACCACATAAAATAACTTTCCCAGATCTGAAAAAAGGTTCACTGTAAACTCAAAAGTTTGTCTCTCCCACTAACAGAAGCTGGACCAATAAAAGAAATTACCTCACCCACCTTGTCTCACTTTAGATCCCTGACACACACTTCTCCACCTCTAGATTATGGCTTACCATCCAGCAACTATTCAGATCTCAGGACACTTAATATTATGGTAGTGGGGTTTTGCTTGAATACTTTAAAAAACAAACTCTTTTAAAATTGTATTACTGTGAAAAGGCATCTAAATTCACAAACCTTCCCTCCCCGAGCTTCACCCTCCCCCATTTTGCATTTCTGTAATTAGAAATGGCACTTTCTTCCATTCCAGGAGGGGGTGGGGAGAACAATTTGCTCTTCCCCAAGAGCTTTTATTGCATGGCCAAATGTAATCAAGAGTACATTTGTGAGTTAAGAGTATCTAAAATTCCTCAGTTTAAATGAATATGCTAATGGCCCCTTGCAGCCGCCCCTTTAATATACAGTACATATTCTCACAGACATTCCAATTAGTTGCTAAATGCTTTTATTGTCATAGACTCTTCATTTGCCTGTCTTTCTTGTGCTTTTTGTAAGTGTATATCAATTTCTTTTCATTCTGTCAGAAAGGTCATATTTTTAATTTATACAACTTTCTGCCAGTGATACTGTATTATGGCAGCCATATCAACCAATAACATTTTTTACCTCTGTAAAGACCTATACATCGGTGACATGGTTTGTAAATCAGATGTACAATTTAACTTAAAAGTCACGCGTATGATGAAAATGAACCGCATAATTCATAGACAGTTTCATGATTTAGACATATAATTTATAAATCACAAATCAGTGCTTAGCAATCCAATTCTTGACTTATAAATTAGTATTACAGGGTACTTAGGTGAAAACCATTCACTAAATGGAGCTGGGAACACCACCTATAATTAATGTTGCCTAACACTTTCCGTTATAGGATGGCTGTTTTCAGCTGCTTATAAGGTTGCCAAACTTTAAACATTCAATATGAAATCGTTCATGCCAAGTGTGTTCCTCAGGCTTTGTTTGTTTGTTTGTTTGTTCTGGTATCAATAGTTCAGCCATTTCCAAGAATAAAGTTAGGGAAAAATACATTATTTTGCTCATGTTAAAAAGGTATTATAAGCATTACACTGAAAAGTTGCAACATTCCTATGTGTTACAGCAGGGACTTGAAATTTGGTAAAGGAATTGATCTGATGTTTGGCATGTGCAATGTACTGTCTGAGTAAAAGTCCACTCACATTTGGCCACAGATAAGCCTCTGAAAAATCTCAGTTTCCACATGCTCAGTAGAAGTTTGTTATAAACTGGCAGCTAAATCTCTGAGGATTCCATCTATATTAAGCATGCTCAACCCCTTCAAATTTCCTATGTGACAACCAGACCACACATATGCCATCCTCACAAAAGACTTTTACAAAACACTCTATAACTCCTTGTACAGAAACAGTCAGATTTCTTGCCTTTAATTTCACCTTGCAAACTGTAGATCGAAGAGCCCTTTTTTAAAGAGATGTTCCCCATGCAGGTACTTATAGACTGTCACCAAGTCACCCACAAACCACTTCTTTGTTAAGCTAAATCCATTGAGCTTCTTGAGTCTACCACTATAAGACATGCTTTCTCATCCTTTAATCATTTTTGTGGCTCTTCTTTGAACCCTCTCCAAATGATCAACATCCTCCTTGAATTCTGGGTACCAGAACTGGACACAGTACCCCAACAATATTAGCACCAGTGCCAAACAAGAAGTAAAATAGCTTCTCTACTGTTACGTAAGAGTCTCCTATTTATGCATCTTAGGATCACAATAGCCCTTTTTGGACATAGTGTCTTGCTGGGAGCTCATGTTCAGCTGATTATCCATGATGACCCCAAATATTTTTCAGGTACAGGAAGGAGTCCCCAACACTATAAGCAAAGCTTACAGTCTTTTTTCCTGGATGTTGTACGTTTATATTTAGCACTATTAAAACACATATTGTTCCCCATTAAAAATAACAACCCCCCACAAAAAAATCCATAGAACTTTTAATAATATGAGCTCTCACTGCAGCACTCTACTAATAAATCACAATGTTGTTGATAAAATGACCCAGCAATTTTGTTGTGTGGAATATGGTATGTGGAATTTTGAGATTCAATTTTACCAGGTACAACTGTCAACATGTTGTGCAGTATTATGATATTGCAATATTTGTTATGAAATATCACTAACAGTCTTCCTTTTATTCTGTCAGAACTCTGAACAGGAGCAACAGGATGGGCAGATGATGTTTTTTTAAATACCAACAAAAACAAAAGAAAACCATATTTTCCATTATGAACATGAAAGAGATAAAACCAACATCAACACTACAAGAAACCCCAAAGCAAACCAAGCCTATTCGTGCTATCTCCCCAAAGACACCAGAGAAAAAAATCATAAAACAAATTAGTTTCTTCCATCCTTGGGAGGGGATGCTGAAATCTTGCCATTCTAGTCACAATGGTGTATATGGCAGAAGGTATCAAAGAGCCAGATAATGGCTTGACGTTTTAGGTCTAAAGTACAACTGAGCTTATCTGGACTATACAGTTAAATAAAAAAATAAGTTACAATCTGTAGGGAGAGAGAGACTAGGATTATGCTCTCCAGAAGCTGGGACAGAGAGCTTTGGAGAAAACTCAGGACTTACCCTGTATGGGCTTGTACTGTGTTTATGTTATAGTATTTTTAGTTGACTGCTTCTAAAACTGCCTTGAAAGAACATGAGTGTGATGTTGTGTTTTGAAACCAGATCTGGGAGTCCCCAGATAGCTGCTGCATCCTGACCTCTACCCAAGGTCTGCTAAAACCTGGTGGGCCAAGAAGCTAATACAGGAGACTCTCGATTACCCAGGATGATATCGAAAAAATTAATCCTGGTTAATAAAATCCCAGATAATCATCATCCATAGGAAATATGGAGGGGGAGGGGTTGGTTCATCAGCCATCCTGTGCCGGGGGGTGGGGAGGGGGTTGGTTCACTGGATGTCCTGCGCCCTGGCGTTTGTTTTTTTTGTTGTTGTTTTTTTTTGTGCTTGGGGCGGCAACAAAGCCAGAGCCGGCCCTGCGAGTTATACATATTTTTTTTTGACATCCTGGTTAATCCACTTTCTGGTTAACCCAATCCTGGATAATCGAGAGCCTACTGTAGGACTAAGGCACCACCCACAGGAGCCCTGTTTGGAGGATCACAGAGATCCACTCATTGGGTCAACCACACTATTTATGTCAGAGGAAGGTACAAGGAGTTTGTCTGAGCAACATAGTGATTTCCTGTTGTGGCTGCTTTGGACTCTGCTTGACCCTGTCTCCTGCACCCAATCCCGTTTCTGATCCCTGTTCTGCTCCTGACTCCTGTTTCACCCCTGCCTTTGCTCCTGTTCCCACCATGCTCCTGCTCTGTTTTTGTCCCTTCCCTCTCCTTCAGTTCCTGCCCATCTGCCTTCCTTATAACCATCAGTTACCAGTCTTGGGTCTGACCCCAGCCTCCATCTTCTGACCCTGACTCTGGCTTGACTCTGGCATTTGGTATCTGACCTCAGCTTTGGCCTTCAGCTTCAATTTCTGGTTCTGACTCTGGCTTGACCTCTGGCTCTAGTAATTGACAGTTGACTCAGGTCCTCTACCTTGGCTTCATCCCCCAACTTGGACACATGCTCTTCCCACTAGACCTGACTCATGCTCTGACTACTAGGCCAGATCACCTGCATATTGAACCATAACAATAAGAGACATTTTTTAAACTAGTATCAGATTTCAATGAATCCAGAATTCCCATAATAAAATCCTAACCAGAGGGTGCTTTCTGTTCAAACCTGAGCCTACAGTCAGCCATTCTCTCTCTCTCTCTCTTCAACAGTGATTACAGGTCACAGTATCATGTTAAAGTTATAGAAATGTCCACTAATTCATCACAATATTTATATTCATCAACAGAAAAACTGAGAAATGAGAAGAAAACAAAAAAAAGGAAGATAGATGAAATGTTAAACAGTTCATATGCTCTATTTCATTAACTTAAACATACCAAAGTCCGGGCCTTGATCCAGCAAATATTTATGCATATACTTTATTGTGTGCACTTTGAAGAGATGCACCAAAGTCCGTAGGACTACTAACAATATTTAAAGTTAAGCACATGCACAAATCTTTGTAGGGCTTGGATATGCTTATACAAACATGAATGTACTTGTTTTAATTGCATTTCTTGACATTCTGAGTTGCTGTTTCTTTTCACAGGAGTTTAAATTGCAACATTCAATGTTATAAAAATGTCTATTTTATAATATATACACACACTTTCCAAATAATTATGACCAAATCTTGAAATTCTTATTCATTTTTGACTAGTCTTACTCAGATAAAACGCCTATATAAATGAGTTCAAACCTAATACTGAGAACTTCTAAATTTGGTCTGCAGCACAATAAAAGGAAGCAACATAATTCAGTAGATAAGCCACTAGAACTTGACTTGACAGACCTGGGTTCTATTTTAAGCTCTATCAATAACTTTGGCCAAGTCACTTCATTCCTGCCTCAGTTTCCCCATCTGTAAGGAGGGGATACTGATACATAACTTCCTTTGTAAAGTAATTTGAAGTCTATGCATGAAAAACACTGTATAAGAGCTATATATTATCATAATTATTTTTTAAACAAGCAAGAGATAAATATTTTGAGGTCATTCCATAATAAGTAAGTTAGCATGCCTCTTATCTTTTTCTATATGGTTCATTGGTTTAATAAGTACTTACCTTGGTATGCAAGTTTAAATCCTTGTCGATTCTCTGAGTGATCACTATAAAAATGGATGAGTGTTTCGTGAGTTGTACTTAGCAAAGATGGTGGGAGTTCCGTTCCGCTAAACTGGCCTATCATTGAATTGGTGTGGTAAGGCTCATTCTGAATTTCAAGAAAGTCATGATTAGCTTCAGTAGAGAAATTCAGAAATTGAATATGAGCACCTGTATGGGAAATTAATCAGAACTATAAACAATGTTCATAATACATTTTTTCATGCTACAGTACACAAATACAGAAACTGACATAACCAACAAAACTGACATAATCAACAATTAGCTGCCTAAATTTAGGCACCTAATCCCACATTTAGGCATCTAAACAAAAGTAGCCTGGTTCCAGAAGGTGTTATCTTCAGTAAGGGCTACTAGAGGTACAACTCCTCTGAAAATCAGGCCACTCTTACTTAGGTGACTAAATATGGATTTACATGACTAAAATGAAGCATCAACACTTTTTGAGAGACAGAAGTATTAGATGGGTTAAATCATTAGAAATTATCTCTCTGAACTGACAAACTTTTTAGGACAGAAGAATATATATTTCTGAATTAGAGACTATTCATATATGTCAATTCAGCTCTGAAGACACGTATATATTACTCAGATCTGAACTCTGGAGTTTAATCATGCTATTTATGACTGTCAGTTTGACATCCCAGTGCAAACAGTTTTCTATGTGAAACCACTGCTGCCATAAAATTATACAAGATGAGACTGATAGCTAAAGAAATTAAATTACTATCAAAGGGCAACTCAAATTGCACCACTTCCTGCTCCAAATTCCATGGAAATTCCCTGCTCTCCCCATCCTCCGAACCCCTGGTTTGGAGATGCTTTTAGTACTTACAATCCCAAACTGTGTTATTTTCTTTCAGAAATATTAACTCACCAAAAGTCACCATGACTCATGGCCTAAAAAAAAACCACCTTTATCATGTATACAACTAGTTTTTCATACATTTAAATTAGGGTGGTCAGTTAATTGCAGTTAACTCAAGTGATTAACCCAAAACAAATACACTAGATTTTTAAAAAAGTCATGATTCATTGCAGTTTTAATTACACTGTTAAACAATAATAAAATAAAAAATATATAAATATTTTGGATGTTTTTCTACATTTTCAAATATATTGATTTCAATTCCAACATAATACAAATTGTACAGTGCTCAGTTCATACTATCACTTTGATCATAAACATTTGCACTATTAAAAAAATAAAAGAAACAGTATTTTTCAGTTCACCTAATACAAGTACTGTAGTGAAATCTCTTTATTGTAAATGTACAACTTCAAATGTACAATTATTTTTTTAAATAACTACTTTCAAGAACCAAAGAATGTAAAACTTTAGAGCCTACATGTCTACCCAGTCCTACTTCTTGTTCATCCAAGCGCTAAGACAAAAAAAATTGTTTACATTTAGAGGAGATAATGGGCCCACTTCTTATATGCATTGTCACCTGAAAGTGGGAACAGGCATTCACCTGGCACTATTGTAGTCAGTATTGCAAAGTATTTACCTGCCAGATATGCTAGACATTCCTATGACCCTTTATGCTTTGACCAGCATTCCAGAGGACATGCATCCATGCTGAATTTAAATTGGCATTCTATTATTGTTTAACAATGTGATTAAAACTGCAATTAATCACTACTACTTTTTAATCTTATGATTGTGATTTTTTTTAATCGTTTGACTGCCTTAATTTAAATGTATCTTGTTGGATTTTCAACACCTACTGTTGGCCTCTGTATCCTCCCAGACCCCATGCCCTTTTCCATAGGGTTCTTCCCCAGCAGTACCCCCACGCTCTCAGTCTCCCCTTCCAGGGGAACACCCAACCTTCTATCCCCACCTGGACTTAGTGGCTACTGCCAGTCGTCATCTAGCCCCCTCACACTGGGGCAAACTGAAGTCTGTAATGGCTACTTATGATCAGCAAGGGGGTTGGACCAGCCACCTCTGCCTATCTCTGAGCTGCACCTCTATAACCCCAGTACCTCCCTTGGCCTTTCCCAAGGCCTCAGCCTGGGGAGTTGCCAGGCTGGAGCTCCCCAGCTCCTATTGTCTTTTCCCAGCACTGCTCTGTGCCCGGTACCCTGCTCCCAGGCAGCTAAGTCCTTCTCTCTCCACAGCTAGAGAGACAGTCCATAGTTCCTAGCCTCCAGCCCTCTTATTAGGGCCAGCTGGGCCCTGACTGAGCTGGCCAGACCTGTGGTCAACTATGCAGTCAATTTCCCCAAGCTGTTCTCACTCTTCTTATTTCAGGAAGTACAGTAATCCTATAGTAGCCTATAGTGCAGTAATCATCCTGCTACATGCACTATAGGCTAGACCAGTGGTGGGCAACCTGCAGGCCACAGGTTAACCTGATTTCAGGCCGCACGACATTTTGCTGACCTTGACCATCCGTAGGCAACCCCCACCCCCAGTTCCTATTGGCCGTGGTTCTGTAACTCATGGGGATCTACCACTGGGCTTGGGATATTCTGATGTGGGGCTCTTTGTTAAGGCTGCTCCACTATGGGTAATATTTTTTTTTTAAAAAAAGCCATTGAAGCAGGGATCCTGGATCTCCTAACTCCTAGCTAACTGCTGTAAGCGCCACACTAAAGAGTCATTCTCATATTTGCTTTCTCTCTCACCCAAATCTGTCTTTCATTATTTATCTAAAGTGGAACAGCTTCAACAGGAGAGACCGAGGGAACCCCACAACAGAATATGTGATGGCCCAACACTCAACTAAAAGGTGGCACATCCTATTCAAACCCTTCTAACTTTCAGGTATGTGTCTGAGGGGAGGGGATTTGAACTGGAGGTCTCCCATGTTCCAGGTGATTACCATAATCACTGCATTTAAAGTTATGAAAGAGGTCCCCCTCTTGCCCTGACTGTTCTTTTTAAGCTCACTTATTGGGGTCCTATCCAGAGCAGAGGTCTGAGCATGTTTATTGGATCAGGCCCCATGGACAAATTAGAAGGAGGAATGCCTATCTTCCCTCTGTTCTTGAATGCCTGCAGTGCTTAGCTGTCTGGACATTTGGCATGGGGCTGCAGTGTGCGTACTCAGAGGCAGAAAGGTAGGTGCCTAGGGAACTTTACAATAAAAATATAGGTATTAAGCAATTAGTTTTTGGTGGCTACTGAACAGGGATTTTGCGACTCACAGTGGGGCCTGACTGTGGCATTTAGGAACCTAAAGTGTCAGTCAGGCATCTAGGTCCTTTTGTGAATGTAGCCCTAGGAGGGGGAAAAATCAGGCTTTTCCCATGTTTTCTATTTTAAAAAAACTAACATTCAAAACACACTTTGGAGATCACTCCACACACATATGAAATAGTGGCTGAAATTTGCTTCAAATGCCTCATGGCATGTTTACAAAAAACAGTTCTGTGAAAAGCTGAGAGACTGTGGTACAGACTTCATAAAACAGAAAATATGATGCAACCTTAACTGTGGTCTCACTACTGCAAGATCATAATATACTGTATTTCATCACGGAATATTAACCAAATCAGTCAAAGATTTCCAAGGTGAGAAACCTTTCTACTAGATTATTTCTACTGCCACTACAAATTATCTGTACATCTTTACTTTGGGAAAACAAACTAATAAGTATTGCTAACAACGATCTGCAAGAACTATTGAGCAGTTCTGACTCATTTTACCAAACAACATTAAAGCCCTTATAATCTTCTTTCCTACTACTGTATATTTGCACACCATATATGGTCCAATTTTAAAACAAAGTTAGAAATAAGGTATTCTAGAAAGGGAACATACTGAGCCAGAAGCCAGAAAATAATTGTTCCCCTGATTCCATATTTAAATAAAAAAGTTAACCCCCTGAATAGTCAATTTTATTAATTTATTTTTCTAAGCCCACCTGAGCGTCAGTAGTAGTCTTTGCATTTTCCAAGAGTTACTACTGTGATCATACTGGAACTTATAATTTAAGGGAAAAATGTCATGTGAAGTAGATGCTGTAATAGGAAGACAGTTGAAACTTCTCAGTAAGAGTTACAGAAGGTAAAGTAGAGTAGAGGAGAACACAGGTTGATAATCATTGGGGTCAATGACACAAGATGGGTGGGGCTCCTGAGGTTACAAGTTGCCATTTGAAATCATTTCACTGGAGGATTCATTCCTACACATTAGAAATATCCTTTTACTGGTAATCTTATAGATTAAAATAATAGAAGTTTGACAATATAGCATTCTATAAAGTGTTATAAGTGTTCAGGGAAAGGCTTAGAAAATAAAGAGACTAATACATTTTGATTGAATTATAAATATTTTTGTTGGAGTATTTTTTCCAAGTGCCTTTCTTTTAATATTGCTTGAGTCCCTGATATAAAAAGCTTTCTTCCTATACTGAAGAATATAATATATTTTCTTCTGCAACACTTCATATTTCAGAAGATGCTTGAATTACAAATCAGTTTTTGTATGTCTGTAAGATTACTCATGTTAAAGTGTTCGTAGGATCTGGAGGCATCCCTTTCTTGTAAATTGTAAACTCCTTGGGGCAAGAGTGTATGGTTTTCTGCATATTTGTAAAGTGCCTAGTACAGTGAAGTATGATATAAAGATTCCGGTTGAAAATTTATCAGGTAACATATGAACATTTTTTTCAAGGATTTAAGAACTGAATGGTTAAGAACAACTTTACAAGCCACTATGTAAATCATGCAAAAGAAAATAGTCTTTACGCTGTTATCCCAACAAAGAGAAAGATTTTAAAAAAAAACATACAAAGGGGAAGGCAGGTCCTCAGCTACTGTAAACTGCACCACTTCTCTGAAGTCAGTAGAGGTATGACCGTTAAGGAGGCCCGCTACTATTTTTGTTTTATATGGATATACTTTTAACAAAATTCATTAGAGCTCAGAATGATAGCAGGATATGTAATACTGAAACTGATTAACCTAATTAGTTTAGCACAATATATCTGCTGTAAATGGTATATATTGTCACATAAAACCATGTTATGAAGGTAAATAGTCCTGCTCTGAAAGAGCAGAACATACATGAATTTTATACAAGGGTATGGTGAATTTAACAGTGATTTTTTAAGTTAGTACAGGTGTTGAATTTTCATAATATGGCATGTTTCAGAACATGTAGCCTCATCTCCCTTTTATTTCTAATAATGATACAGGATATATTTTTATATGTGCCGTTATAAATAATTTATTATCCATGATCATCACCCCAACCTAATTATTATTTATTCTATGAGGCAGACAGTAAAACAGTTGTAATACCATAATGAACCCAAGAAGGCTGTAAACAAGTCTGTGGTTGCTATTTGAGGAATTTGATTCCAATTGCTTAGGACTTTTTGAACTTAATGTGTGATGCCAGAACTTCAGCCTTATTGTCCACTACATTCATGCAACTTATACAGCAGTATTCATAAACATAAAAAATGAAGAAGTTATGTTGGTGGATTGGGAAAGGGCATTTTAAATAAAAGATCTCTAATTGAATTAGAAACTACATTTTGTATTTAATTTGATGCATTACCATGCAGCAGATTTAAATAGCTTTGAATCCAGCTTCTGAGAAAGACTGAATTTACAGATAATACTATTCTAAGTTAACATTTGCTCTGGTCAATGATTTAATATAAATTGCAAACCATTTTCAATTGAAAAGACAGTGTATAATTATTTTCAGTGTTGTTGCACAGTTAGGTAAGGGGTATAAGAAATTCCAACTTCAAAAACCAGAATGTACTTTGGAAGTCAGAGTACTTGCATATAAATCTAAAATCTGCTGAAGAGTTGAACTTGTTTCTTTCCAAAATACTACACATCTGCCTCAACAGGTGGGGGAACCCGAGGGGCCTGGCGGTGAAAGAGGACATCCTCAGCAGCAAGGAGGGAGAAACTTGCTGAGGAACACCAGTTAGCTGCTCCCCAGCCTTGGAGTCTCTAGCACCCACTGACCAGTTGTTGGGAAGAGGTACTGATTGGCCAGCATTTGCTAGCTCCCAGGATCTAACCTGAAGCGGGGCTGATGCGGAGTCTCTTTGGCTCCATTCCAGCAGCCCCATGCTAAACTAGGAGTCCAGCTGACAGATGCTGTGGATCTAGCTGCTCGCCTGTTTGGGAGGTCAGGAAAGACTTTCTTCTCCTATTAGCCAACTGGCAGAGAACCAGGGAGTCTTCTGCCTTCTATGTAGCACCCTCAAGCCACAAAGTATGTATGAAAGTGGTTGTTACTTAACTGAGGTACTTGGGTGAGTTGTTAATTTGTCAAAACTTGCAGATGGTTTCAGTGCAGTTAAAAGGATAAAATGAATGGTTCCCAGGAATTTGGTGGTGGGCCTGGGGCTCATGGGATAGGGTGAGACCCTGTGGCCCTTGCGGGCTGAGATCAGACTCTGTAGCCATCATAGGCCAAGGTCCCCACGCTGCTGCATCCTCTGTCCTCCTCACAGTGGGGATGGTGGTGGTAGTAGGACTCACAGCAAGCTCATGGGAGCCTAATCCAAGTTATGGATTATATGGTAGAGCCCTGTAATCACCCTCACTGGAACCAATGAAATGTCTGATATAGGAGAATATGGATGATGGATGGGTAGCATCCTTCCCTGTATTAAAGTTTTAATAAAAATTGTGACCTGCTGCTTACAAATTCATGCATGTGTCTATCCTCATTTCACTGCTGTGTTCACATTAATGTCCGTTCACTTACCGTATCCAATAGGCAATAAGATCTTCCATGTGCAATCTAAGTTACTAGGGTAATTTCCAGGAAAACCTGGGCTCAGGATCACTCCACTCATATTTGTCAGTGTTCCACCACACTTAGCTATTAAGCAGAAAATTAAAGTCAGTCTCTGTTTTAATAATAATTAGTAGTAAAACTTCAAACTGCATTATCCAACAACTATCTCCCCACACACTCTTTAAACAGAGCATGATTCCAAAGGTCCAGCATACAGTATAAACAAAAACGTTATGTAGTATAAGAAAGGAGAGGAGGCAGCCTTTATGCTGGTCCCCTTATAGCTCCCACATTTATGTTACAAATATCTTTTAATATCAAGAATAGCTTTTGCTGATCTGATAAAGAAATTTAAAATCATACTATGAGTAGGTATTGAAAAATATATATATATATATATATTTTAAGAGCTGATGTGGAAAATGAGAAAGAAGTTTTGACTAAATTATGAAGACCTATAGAAATGAAGGAGGCATATCATTCACAGAGGGGAGTAAGCCTGTCACTGCATGTCTCTTTCCAAAGCCAATAGTATCTTATGCCTCTGTTAGTCATAACAACATACTTATAAAATATGTATTCATACCAATACAGAGGGGAGATGGATAGTTCCAACGGCGAACCGTTCCAGGCATACAAGAAATATGAGAACGTCCCTGTTTGGGGGGAAAAAAAAGCCCTAAATCAAAATGCACACATTCATTATGGGGACTTTTGTAGTACAATGATAGTAACGTGTATGTGTGTGAGTGTGATTTTAAAAGGGAAACACTGAGGTGCTGATAATAAAAGTTTGACAATTTTTCTCCACTAATGTTTCTAATGAAGGTGGGGAAAAAAGCCTTCAGCAATAATTACAAATCTTTTTAAATATGGGGAATAATTCTTGATTCACATTCCAAAGAAAAAATTATTATCAGATCAACAGTTTTGCTGTAAGTTGTAATATAGCTTTGCAGAGCAAGGCAAAGCAAAGTTCTCATGTGGTTCATTAGAGGTGACTCAATTTGAAATGCTAATTTCCCATATAGCATTATATCATGAGTTAATGGTTTGTCCTGAACAAAGGGGAGGGTGTTATTTTGGTACTCCTGGAGCAGAGGAGGAGAGTGGGATCTTTCAGTGGCCTCTCCACTGCTCCGTGCATGTGTAAAATGTACTCAGTCTATCTTCTACACCCATTGCAGCATAAATGTACCAGAATGTCCACCATGTGCTGTCAGCTATGACATGGGTATCTAACACAAAGTGGTAACAAAGGGGCACCTCAAGCACCATTATTATCTTGCCCGATTGCACAAGCTGGCCCACACTATTCTGAAAAATTACCCATTGGTGATGGTAAAAAGTTCCTGATCACTGGATTAATATTGTTTATAGTTCTACATAAATCAAATGTTGATCAAAGAGTTATATGTTCTTGGTTAAATTAACTCTGATCAGTAAGCGCCTTTCTCCTCTATGAACATGTAAAGGTCTTTCTCCTTCAGAAAAAAATAAGTTTCTTATTTTTACTTCTTAATGAAGACATTTTGCAAGATCAATAGCAAAGTCAGAATCCACAATACATAGTACCACTAATTAGGGCTGGTCTGAGCACTTTGATTTTACAAAGCATTTCAGGATTTTAACCTCCCTTCCTCCCCGCATTGGAATGAAAATGAGACTTTTTGACAGGATGGGGGGAGGAGCAAAAAGAGATTCTCTCTATAGCCTGGAACATAGTCCACCCAGGTTCAAGTTCCTATGCAATCTGATTTGGAGTGATCTGGATTAGAAAAACTCTGCTCTCTCTCATATATGCTGGACAGGAGCTCTTAACATAAATTTAATGAAAACCAATATATTTTCATAAAACATCAGTTCTACCAATAATATATTTAATATTGTTAATTTACACTAAAATGCAAAGTGAGAAATTAAGATGGCAAACCACTTAGAATTAAAGCTATTTATTTTTACCAGAATTATCTTCCTAAGGTGACTCAGAGCATTTATCCTCACACTTAAGATGTTTTTCCAAGTTTTCATCATCATTTTCAAAGAATGATCAAAAATATTTAAAACGGAAATCTTTGATTCCAGATAAATGACCCTCATCATTGGTTGGGATGCTTAAAGTACTACACTGCAATACCATGGTTCTCAGCAGTAAATCAGGAAATCACAGAACCATGAAACTGCTGAATCAATACATAAGAAAACCACTTCTATACTTGCTTTCCTTCAAGCATGAGTATTTCTGTCCATATTCAGCAAAGCACTTACGCATATGCTTAAAGAGGAGCATAAAGTTAAATCCCATTAATGTTGATGTTTTAGTGCTTTTCTGATTCAGGGCCTAAGAGCTAGATTTTCAAAGGTATTTCTAAAATTGCAGATAGGTGCTAAAAGAATTTACAAAAGCACCTAAATTCCATTCACTTCAGTTGGATTTAGGCACCTATCCTTCTTAGATGCATTTGTAAAGTCCCACTAGGTACCTAAATAATTTCGTAAAGGTATACATTTAAGAACACAGAATGTAGACCATTCTTACAAGATGAAGGATTCTATCCTGTGAATCAGTGACTCTGAAATAGATTTGGGAGTTGTGCTGGACAATCAGCTAAATGTGAGCTCCCAATGTGATGCTGTGAGCTAAAAGAGCTATTACAATCCTGGAGTGCATACACGGGGAATTTTGAGTAGGTGTAGAGAGGTTAATTATTTTACCTCTGCATTTGGCAGTGGTGAGAACACTGCTGGAATACTGTGTCAAGTTCTGAAGCCCACAATTCAAGAAGAATGCTGATAAATTTGAGAGGGTTCAGAGAAGAGCCGAGAGAACGATTACTGGATTAGAACACATGCCTTGTAGGGATAGACTCAAGAGTTCAATCTATTTATCTTAAGAAAAGGAAGGTTAAGGGTTGACTTGATCACAGTCTATTGGGGAACAACTCTTTAAAAATAGGCTCTTCAGTCTAGCAGAGAAAATTAAAACATGATCCAATGGCTTGAAGTTGAAGATAGCAAAATTCAGAATGAAAAGAAGATACATATTTTTAACGGTGAGAGTAATTAACTATTTCAGCAATTTACCAGGACTGGTGTGGATTCTCCATCACTGGCAATTTTTAAAATAAGAGCGGATTTTTTTTCCTAAAAGTTATGTTTTAGGAATTATTTTGGGGGAGTTCTATGGATTATGTCATATAAAAGTCAGACTAGATGATCACAATGGTCAGTTTCAGCCTTAGAATCTATTAAACCCAGCCTTTGGTGCATAAAACAGACTGCCTGTCCCCAGATAACATCTTGAAGTGAAAAAAAATCCCTATTCATTCTGAGACATTACTGATCCTTACTGTACCAGTAGATTTGCAAATGTAAACACAAAATACTGTACAGGTTTTATTGAAAGTGACACATGGCAGTAAATTTATTTCATAATGATGAAACCAATAGAATAATCAGTTTTACAGATCAAGGGTCATAATAGTCTATTGAATTTAGCATAAAACCCTGCTGAGTTTAATGTTAATTCTCCTTACAGATCAACAGACGGTCCTGGTTTAAATTATTAATTTTAGTTTAACCATGAAGGGAAATTTATACATCTATATTTTAAATAAAAAGATCAAACCACCTCTGTAGAGCTCAAACCACCTCTGTAGAGATCACACCACCTCTGTAGAGCTCCATGCTCAGCCCATCCCCACCACCACACACAATTCTGATTTCTGTGATGGATAGGTTTTTAACATGACTAAGAACTAACAACTATCTCTGCACTTAACGAGTACATTCAGGACACAATTATATGGTCGCAGTAACAGGGCATAATACCATAACACCATAACAGGACAACAGCAACTGAGCAAACCAAGGCCACAAACTGGGGAAAAGAACCACATTAATCACAAGAGACTCTTTTCAGCTTCAGAGAGAGGGATATAAATAGATTATTCATGCTTAGGTTTCACATAGTCTGTTTCCTAATGAATACAACTCTTAAATATGAAGATGTAATTGTATTTTCCTAATACTGTATTTATGGATTTGCATTTATTTGCCTTACTAAGCAAAATAATTAGGAACCAGAAGAGTAACTACACATTAGGATCCTTTAAGACAAGGAAATAAACTTTAGGCTGAGTTTCACATGTATCTGTCATGGGCGAAAAAATGTTTGCAACACAGAAATAGTTTGTTTACTGTTGGAGACTAAACTAGTGTCTGCATGGTAAACATCTCCAGTATGTGCATTTCTGTGTCATATTTCTTTCCTTTAGATTTTTTTAAACACACTTAATGTTCATGAAAGATGGCACTGGAAACTGAACTCCTATTTCTCAGCAGGACATGAATATCACTGAGATTCGTACTATATATTCCCATCAGTGTGCCTCAGATATCACTTAGAGGAACCACTTCTAGAAATGAGAATGCATTTCAGTCTCCATGTCCTTTTAATCATCTGTCTCTCTGCTAACACTGCCAGTCTGATGACAAATTTATTCACTGAAGAACAAATTTTAACTATTGCTGTGCTTACCTATCCATCTTAAATGATTTCTAGCTACTAGCTGGTGAAGATTCATTACTCTTAGACAACTCTTTAGTTAAAATCTATAATTTTGTATTACAATCCGTAACACACTATGTTTTGAAGAAAAATAAAATGAGTACCTGTAATGTGTATCCTGGCTCACATTCAAAAGACAAAACATCATTCACCATATATCTATCTCCCATTTTGATGCCATTGCTAGGAAGTATTGGTTCTGGACAAGAAGCAAGGCCTACAGCTGAAAAATGTAAATACAAAGATTGAAAAGGTATGAGTAAGTGAATGAAAACTCTTCTCTATTCTGTTTATGAGCTCTTCACGGTATATTTCAGAAAACAGTAACAAATTAGTTAAAAATCACATTTCATTTATTTAATATTAAACTTAATTGTGCTTAAAATGTTCAATTTATCATTCAAGTGCACTGAATTTTCACACAAAATCCAAATGGCAATATTTATATGCAAAGATTCTAATGTGTACCACACTAATATTTTTTGCTATGGGATTATTAAATATACTCTTCAACTAAAAGTTGTCATTTACTTTAAATCATAACCTATTCTGGCCTGTCTTTGGAGACCTCCTTGAATCCTTCTGCTTTCTGAAAATGGGAGGAAAAAACAGAATTGGTCAAGCAACGTGAAATCTCAGAATAAAAAGTAACTAGTGGTCATCACTAGGAGGTCATCAGTCAACAAGGACTAGTTCCACTGCAGTTCTGTACAAAAGCTGAAAGAGAGATTGAAAGAAACTGATGAAATCTGAGGACTCCAGATGACATCAGAATTGCTCCAACACAATCTGGTCAATAATCTTCACCAGTACTGGATTCTTAGAGTCAGAATGATGATCAGCAGATCAGTAACACTGACAGATATGGAGGACATATCTAAACCACCACTCATTTGAGAGAAAATATTGTTCTTCCTCCGGGAAACTAAGAATCTAAAATAATAGGCCCAGTATCTCACAACTTGATTTCACTAACCATAATGTGTCTGACACAATGAAGCACCCCCAGCATATTTAGAACCTTAATTCTGTTTGTTCCTTTCACACATAAATCTGTTACCAAGAAACAATTAAGAGTCAACTAGATTGGCAACCTAAGCAAAGTACATTTAAAACAAAAAGCAAAACCAATATCTTTTCACAGGAAGTAAAACATGTCTTCCCACACAGAGACAGCTTAGAACACTTAAAACAGCTCAGCATAGTTTAAGACTTAATGGAAGCTGTAGGGAATATAAAGAAACAATTTCTCTTTGCTTTTCAGAGCCAGTACTGTCTGTTGTCCACTGAGCCATTGAATCCTAGAATTGTAGGACTGGAAGGAATCTCAGCCTAATTCAGTATCCTGCACTCATAGCAGGGTTAAGTACTATCTATACCATCTCTGACAGATGTTTGTCTAACCTGCTCTGAAAAGTCTACAATGAGATTTTTACACAACCCCCGTATGCAATTTATTCCAGTGTTTAACTACCCGACAGTTAGGAAGCTTTTCCTAATGTCCAAACTAAACCGTCCTTGCTGCAATTTAAGCCCAATGCATCGTCCAAAAGAAATTTTAAAAAGGCTCAGGTCATTGACTCAGCATGATCCTTGCCAATTGAAGCCAGGCTCATAGTGCATTTTAATATTTCCTATAGCTTAATTTATGTGAAACACACAAATTTGTGGGCACAGCTTAATTTGTTTTAGGACAG
The DNA here is from genome assembly GCA_007922305.1 of Dermatemys mawii. Classification (NCBI taxonomy): domain Eukaryota; kingdom Metazoa; phylum Chordata; order Testudines; family Dermatemydidae; genus Dermatemys; species Dermatemys mawii. The sequence goes on from ML677333.1 coordinate 23,053,190, forward strand.
AACATGTACAGCTCCATTTTTAAATATTTCTCTTTTTCTTTCTTTTCTTATTTTAATATTAAGACTCAATTCTGTTATAAGATACATGTATGTATCTGAAACAACCAAAACAAAACCCTATAAACAAGCGCAACCAAATATTACTATAATAGCCTCTGTATTCTGTGCTCTGTGTTCTATGCTATGGACTATAGCTATAAGGAATCTTGGCATTCTCCAGACTGCACAGGAAAATCTGGGCATGTTTTCTGCACTTGTGTAAAAAGATCCTGCAAATGGGGAATGGTTTATAAACAGTGTGGGAAGTCTTAGTCTTATGCTCCAGTTATACATACCTATTTTCTCAAACAAGAATACATTTCATAAGCATGTATTATATCATATACATGATAGAATAAAAATGGATACAAGACTTCCTGGGTGTATAGCCAATAAAACACTATCCCATTAAATGAATTTAAACAACTTTCACTGAAGTCAAAGAGGAATTAGCATGGATAATAATCTTCAAGTAATCTATGTACAACTGAAGCAAGTTTAAAATATTCTTCATTTGATTTAACTGAATCAGAGTGCCATGGGGAGAAAACAGAGCAGAATGGAACTTTTACACTGTGTGAAAATGGGTTTCAGCATTTTCTGGCATATCTTTCAATGAACGGCCAGTCAAATGATGCTTTTTTGGCAGTGGTACTGTATACCTTTCACTTCACTGACTTGCATGCTAAATCCCACTGAATGCTACAGCTCTTACTGCTTCCTAATGGAATCTAACCCATTTGGTGACAGTAAGTGTGACTTGACAGAATGTTCAGTGTAGAAATTACATGATATTTGGCCTTACTGTGATATGTGACATTTTGGAGTCTGTTGTTCCAGATGGTTCATCAAGCAACAATATCTCAAATTATCCACTGAGCCCTCAGTCTTTCTACAGAAATATAATTGCTCTTCAGATAATGCTATTTACCATTTTTGATACAGACAAGGTTTTAGCCTTATGCCCCCAGACATCTATTTATTTAACACTCATCACCAAGCCATATGAAGGCCAAACATATACACAAAAAGGCTCTCTGTTTCTCTCTAGTCACTTCTAGCCATCAACATTGTAATTTTTAAATGTAATTAGTTTAACTCTTATTCATTTTACAGGTTAGAAAAAGGAGAAGATTAAGTAGGTTTTACACTCTGAATGGAAGTTAGTAAGATTTGGATCATTTTAATATTTTCCATAAAGGAGTTCATAGTTCTGGGCCAGCTGCTCTCTTCTGTGCTCAGAAGTCTCACTATGGAAGTTGACTTATCCATTGTTCCAGAGGAACACAGTTGTAATGGTTGGTCATGCTCACACTGAGTGAGGCAGTCCTTTAAGTAGCTAGGAGAGCTTTGAAGATAAGGACCAAAGCCTTGAACCTGACTTCAAATTCAATGGGGAGGTAGTGTAGAAAGAAGAGTTTAGAATTGCTGCTGCAGTTTAACCCTATTTAAGCTTATAAATGATTTGGTATACTGAAATCTTTCTCCTGTGTGGAATAGCATATCTTTTGCAACTCAGTGTCTGACAATATGCTAATCAGTTTGATCCTGCCAGATAAATCCATGCTCCTGCGCTGATTATGCCCTGGAATTTCTCTGTTCCCCAAGACAATAGAACTGAAAGATACAGGGAAGATCACATGGAGCCTGGTTCCTCCAAGAGTGGGGTGGTCTCTCATATGCAGTTCTGTATCCTGGGGGTACTGAGTAGTCCCAGTGTAGTCTCATCAACCCCTCTCTCACTTGTTCTGCTGTACTTGCTGCAAATAGTTCTGAGTCTGCTCTGACTGAGTTGCTACCCCTGAGATGGCTCCACCAGAAGGTTTCTCCCTGAAGCCTTGCATCAATTTCTTATAGTTCTATTGTAATAATGCCTTCAGACTTGAAAATTTTAATTCATACTTTGGTTCTTCAAGGACGTTTCATGGTGTCTTAAGGCTCAGTACACACTGAAAGCAGCATGCATAGATTGAACAGGAAGTGTATGAAAACAAATTGGAAAGTTCAGTAAAACAAGTAAAATAAAACGAAATAAAACAGGCTTCTTTGGTCTTTTTTGGCTAATACGTTCCATTAAGAAACAAATCAGGGCTCTGAACTGTGATTCATTTTAATTTAATTTTTTCTCTACATTGAACTAAACTGTGGACAAACAAGTGTACATATTTAAGTAGCAGGAATCATACACATCAGTTTTTTCCACAAAGGGAGTATTTGGCAAGTTATATTAATTCACATTATTTGTGTCTCTCTCTTCTGAATGAATGAATGCCCCATTTACAGTAATTGAAATATATTACTAACCATTTGGGTAGGCAAACAGGAATGGCAAACTGGAATTTTGGAATACATAGCTGTGGACTGTGGTCTTAGAAGTAGAAGGAGTTTCTGAGTGGTGTATTTGGTCTGTCATTTGTTTTCTTTCTGTAAGGGTTGTATATCTAGGAAGGGGGGCCCTGAACAGGCCAGGTAAGACACATCTATTTCTCTGTGTCTCAGGGGAGGGGGTGATTAGGACACTTGGGGTTTTGATCAGCCTCTGTGTTTGAAGTCTGAGTAGTTAAGCCCTCCCTCTAAGCAAGGGAGTGCAGCTGAGAAGGAAGGCTTAATATAAATAAGTTAGTTGCCAGACAAACTCCTGACCACGTGAACAAGAGAGGCAAATGGGAGTTTCAGAGGAAATATGAGAGGATCTCTTTCTAGGTGCAGTTCTACATCCAATACTATGATGGACAGTGATGAATCATTGTTTGTGACCTGCAACAAATGTGCTATGTTTTCTTTCTTGTCACATGCCAGAAGGGACTTCTTATGTATGAAGTGCAAGTCAGTGGTTGTGCTGGAAGAAAAGACAAGTACAGACACTGTGAAACTTTAGAAGCTGAGCAGGTATTGTACAATCAGATTCAGGAAGCATCAGCACCATCGGTTCAAGGAAGAAGGGACTGGACACTGAGGAATCAGAGAAAGAGGGAGGAGTTTAGAGACTGCTTGATAGTTTGCAGTCACCAGAGGCAAGAGGACAAGGCAGAATTCTACCAGGATTCTGGTAGAGGCAGATGAGAATGTGTCGATCGTGACTACCAGAGGCAAAAGGATCAGGAGAAACTGCATGCAGCTAAATGTGTCCAATATTTAGCAAGTCCTTGACATGGAAACTGCAGAAAATATTTCTGAGGAACTATCTTGTTGAATGGAATGGAGAGGTGTACAGTACACATCTCTAGATGGCTGTTCACTCCAACTTATAAGAAAATCCAACATGCTGACAGAGAGATCTCCAATTATCCAAGGAAGACAAACTATCTTTGGAAGAATGGAAAGAACGCTCTTCAAGAGAAAGCGGGCAGTAGGGCAGTTTGTTGTCTTCCTGGGGCCAAGACACAAGATGAGTGACTTTAAAACATTGGACAGGATTCTGAAGTTGGTAGGCCAGAATCCACTGGTCATGGAAGATATTGACACTAATAATGCTGCTTCACAGGATAACTGACAGGTAATAAATGAATTCAGAAGGAGTAGAATGTCCAAGTGATCTTCTCAGAGATCCTTCCTTTCTCACGAGTAAAGGAAAACAGGAGATTCTGGACATAAATGACTGGCTTCATAAGTAGGGTAAGGTAGACAGTTTTGTACTGCGGAACATTGGTCCACTTCATGGGGACAGGGGGTACACAGTTTGGATGGTCTTCATCTCAATAGAAGAGAAAACGATCCTCTATATGGGACAGACTGGGTAGACTAATAAAGAGGGCATTACCTTAAGAACAAAAGGGGGAGGGTAAAAGTAGGGAATGCAAAATAAAGATGTGGAAAACAAAATTAATAAAGGCACCTGCTGTAGTAATTGGCACATAGCAGTCCTACTCCACCTGTGCACTTAATTGGTGGAAACAAGTGGGCAACAGTTCATAAAATGTTACCATTTTTAACAATAAATGACAGAAGGGATATAAAAAGGAGACAGAAAAACTACATTACTCCAGATAAAAAATTTACTGATACCACCTAAAGACTGTGTTGAAATCAAGACTGGTAAACAAAGGAGAATGGAATTGGAAATTCACCAATCAAAATTGGTGGTGTGTCAGTAATTAGACCTAATTTAGTGAACAAAGTACTATTCTGCCTATCACCTCTTTTTGGGGTCCTCAAAATAGAGACTTCAGCGGGAGATTAAAATAGCTGGAGGAAGACTTGGCTTCCAGAAGAGAACATCATCATGGCTGTCACTGTCACCATCTTCTGTGTGGCACTCCCTCTTTCGTGTGTTCTTTGTCTCCCCCCCTTATTTATTTTTCATTTTGGAGGTGTATTAGCAGGAATGTTGTAAGCAAGACACGAGAAGTAATTCTTCTGCTCTACTATGTGGTGATTAGGCCTCAGCTGGAGTATTGTGTTCAGTTCTGGCCGCCACATTTCAGGAAGGATGTGGACAGATTGGAGAGAGTCCAGAGAAGTACGACAAAAATGATTAACAGTCTAGAAAATATGACCTATGAGGGAAGATTGAAAAAAAATGGGTTTGCTTAGTATGGAAAAAGGGAAGACTGAGGGGGAACATGACAACGGTTTTCAAGTACATAAAAGTTGTTACAAGGAGAGGGAGAAAAATTGTTTTTCTTAACCTCTGAGGATAGGAAAAGCAGCAATGGGTTTAAATTGCAGTGAGAGGTATAGGTTGGACATTAAGGAAAAGCTTCCTCACTGTCAGGGTGGTTAAACAATGGAGTAAATTGCCTACAGAGTTTGTGGAATCTCCATCATTGGAGATTTGAAAGAGCAAGTTAGACAAACACCTGTCAGGAATGGTCTAGATAATACTTAGTCCTGCCATGAGTACAGGGGACTAGCCTGGATGACCTCTAAAGGTCCTTTCCATTCATGTAATTCTATGATTCAAAAAGTAGTTTTTCATTAAGTAAACTCTCTACAGCAAAACAGAAAGTGAATAAGGGTTATTTAAAAAAAAATGAGATCCATACTTGCTACTTTACATTTCAACTGTTTTTATTGCTTTTCTTTCTTTTTTGTATCTTTAATTTTAAAAAGTTTAATAAAAATAATGGAGGTTATAGCCATGGAACAAGGCAGGCCAATGTCTATGTACTTAAAACAGTGAAACATGTTTAACTCTTTGATGTTGCATTAAGGGTCACATTAATACTTTTAACTCTCTGGGCCCATTTATTCCATCAGAATTTATACCACACACCAAATGATATTGTTACCTTAAGAGCCCATTGGCATAGGGTAGACTCTCTCATCAGACCCAACCAACTTACTACACCCAACATTCTTGTCATTATATTTATCCAAATATATTGTATAAGGTATCATATGAAAGTTAATGGCATGCTGGTTATTAATATCATTGTAAAATGCATGGTTTAACATTATATGTGAAGTTATGAATGCCCTGTCTGTGATATTACTAGAACTTGTTTAAGACCAAAGCCTAGCCCAGGTAAAGGACTGTCCTAGAAAGGGAATGCCAATTTACCTCAATTTACATATCAGCAGTAACCAATGCCACCAAGCTAAACCAGTGATGGTTATCTTGATCGTGAACTCAAGATACAGAGAATTAACATGGCTCCTTCACCCCGAAGAGGCATAGGAGGCTTTCCTGACTTTTAAGACAAAGACAATCCTTTGGGGATATAAGGAACAGAAAAAGACTCCATCTATATAATTCACTTGAAGAAGTAACTAAACCAAGTGATTTGATCCCTGTGTTGGATCCTGACTAGTAAAAGCTGAAAAGGAGACTGTGGGTGAAAGAAACCATCCTGTTATATTAAATTTGGGCCTTTTAGATGTGTGTTTTCACTTTGATTGTAACCAGTTTTATCTACTTTGGTCCCTTTTACTTGGGTATAACTTAATCCATGTTCTTTTATTAATAAACTTGTTTTGCTTTCATTATAAATCATCGGTGCTGTGCAAATTCAGTAAATTGTGTGCTTTTAGAAAACTGGCAGGTTAGAATGTTTTACTGTCTCTGTATGGGTAGCCAACTTGACACTTTCTCTGTGAGGGTTCAGTGTGAATGACTGGTCCCTTCAGTAGGACAATTTTGGAGCAAATTAGGGGCTGGAAGCTTACTACGGTCAGCTTGCAAGGAATAATCAGGCTGGAGAAAGCCAGGGTGAGACTTGTGGGCTGCTGGGATCAGAGCTCTGGACCAAAGCTGCACAACCACAAGACACCCAGTCAACACCCCTAGTGGTCTGTGTGAACACGGAAACATCACAGGTGTGAAGAGAAAAAAAGTCTTCAATTGCCTATACACCAGTGCTAGGGAATCAAAAGAGAGAAACTGGAAGTGTTCCTTTCAGAGCATAAATTCAACTTAGCTGGTATTACTGAAACTTAGTGGGAAGAGTCATATGACTGGAATGCTAAAATCAATGGTTATGGATTATTTAAGAAGGACTGAGTAGGCAAAAGGGGGTAGGGAGAGAGAGATTGTCAAAAACTGCATTATCTGTTTCCAAATTACTGACAACTTGGAACCAAATGCTCTCCTCCATGTATCCTTCATCCTTAGGCATCGATTCCACACTACATTACTAAGTGGAAGGGAAAATCTTGCTCCAGTAAGTGTTGCAAAATATAGAATACAGCAACATTCATTGATTTGACTCCCCAATAATATCCAAGCAAAAGTGGAGTGGATGAAATGTTATTTCTGATTTTCCTGTCTTTTAGCAGGTTATATAACAGAACTTTTATTTATAATTTACATATAATCATAAAAATATTTGTATAAAAGCTACAGTCTGATAGTGATAGTATTGTTCTTGTGACATCATTGCTTTCCCTAACATGTAAACAATACATAGTTTTTAATGGAACTACATTGTAAAAAAAAATGTTCAAAGTAGATTTATATAAAAATTACTACTTCCAGCAGTGTATTATGTAATTTTATTAGATTTTAATCTAGAAATCTAACATTTCTTTTTGTTAAAGCCACATACTTAATAATACTACTACTACTCTTTTGTACCTCTAAGATAACATATAGAAGTTAAATGGCATCTTCCATTATGGTAAGTTCTATCCAGAGATAATCAATTATTGACTCCATTTGACATACAGGGAGACAGAGGCACTGAGAAAGCAAAATGGCTTTTCCCAAGGCAAATATCAAGTCATCGGCAAGGTCAGGAATAACTCCCAGTTCCCCACTTTAACCATTAGATTATGCAGCCTTTTTAGTAGCTGTATAATTAAGATTACAGCCAAGAAAAAGAAGTCCATGCAATTTTTCTGTGCAATGTTTTTTTCCTGAGGTATGGAATGAGTTCATTGACAATTTTTGAACATGGGAAAACTACTACTTATTTTTTTTTACTTATAAATGACAAATGATGAAAAATAATATTCTAATTCACTATATTCACATCTGCAAAGACTCGTGACCTAGACTCTAGAGAGCAGTTCACACTGCATGTTAATTTCAAAAAATCACAAAACAAACATATTTTAACAAATAACATTTATGTTGAAATATATAATATAAATATGAGATCAGTTTTTCAAACATGTTTCTCTATAAGACAATTATATTTATAATTTCTCAATCAGACTCTATATATTCACTCACTGAAAAATTATATATAAAATATGAATATTTGTGAGGTTAAGTGAAAAGACAACAAATTTAAGTCCTGATACGGAAAGAAAATGACTAAATCCCCAAAGATCCAAAGGCACTGAAACACATTAAACTGGACTGTTTGTGCAGTCAGTAGTAAAGGGAAAATATGTTAAATGTCAAGTCCAAGCAATCAAAAAGACTGGGATTTGCTTTGTGCATGCTCTTCACAGCTCAGCTACTTCTTTGCAGTATGACAGAGAACACATCAATGTCAGCACTGATAACCCTCTCAATGACCTTCTCCCACTTAACTGCCTGATAAACACTGTCTTGGCCCCAGGTGTGGTGGGAGACAAACATGCCAAACATTTATAATTATATATATGCTTACAATTACCTCAAAATGCCCAGACATCTTTCATGAATGACAGAACGAAAACCCTGGCCAACATATTTAACTATGTGAGTCCCCATTAGTATCCATTACAAAAAGCTGTCAACTAACTAAACAAGACAAGTCTTCCTTGACAGTTTCACCAAAAGACAGTAATGCTTTTTTGGTGCCAAAAACAACAGAAAAAACCTGAATTGCTCACAATTCTTAATAGAAAAATAGTGTGTGGGGGGGTCTGTTTTCTGTGGAGAATATTAATTTGGAGAAAATAGCTCCGTCTTCTCTATTTTTGTGCATGTGTGTATTTTAATATCTCAAAATGTGAAGTTGTATTTTTGTTAGACTGAAAGATTAGGGTCTAATCTGGGGGAAAATACAGACAAAAAAAATCTGCCTAAGTAGACTATTATCCCAATGGGGAGTCTGTCTCTGATTAAAATCAGTGAGATTCTGTGTGGCTATAACATTCAGCCTGTGTGACTCCATTTGCAGAATCAGGGCCTGTTTAATTGCAGGTGCCAATTCTGTGCTTCACAACTGTTTTAGTAGGGGAGTGATCTGAAGGAATAAAACATATTTCATTAAAGACTTCAACATGGTCACTATACTCAATAAATACCTGGACATTATACTCAATAAAAAAGTGGTACATTCTTTAGAAGAAAAGAGTCCCTTGCTCTTAGCACAGGTGACTGATTTACTTTTGCAGAATTTATCTGAGATCATTGTGAAATAAGGATTACTGAAGATATTTATCTGTCTCCTCTCTTTTCAGTGAAGTTATTTCAGTTACGGACAACTTTTGGCAACTGAAAACCTATTATGCACAAGGTCCAGAACAGCCTATGATAGTTAAAATTCAGCTTCAGTTTTCAGTCATCAAGTGTTTCATATGATCTTTGCTTCACTGCAACACATAGGCTCAGAAAATCCAGAATAACATACCTTCATTGCAGTCTCCAACATTTCAAGGAAAATAGGGTAAAATATGTTCTTAAAGTTGGTATTGTACAAAATGCACATTTTATGAGATACTTGAAACTAGAAGTATCATATTTTAATAAAGTCACATATACTTCATTTACAGACATATGTGGCCCATATATATATATATATATATATATATATATATACACACACAGACACACACACATATATCTTTTCTGAATATCTATTTACTACTTACTAACCCAAAACTCCAACTGATTTCAATGATAAGCTCAAAGGGAGTATTACATGAGCAAAAACAGATTAATGATTTCAGGAATTGACTCTGTTGCATATTCATTTGTGTATTTAAGAAAATATGTATATTATTATTGTATTTACAAGTGGCATCTGAGGAAGTGAATTTCTAAAATGAAAAACTTGAATGCTTAATGCTCATAAATGTAATTAAAATAAAGAGATAAATGATTAAATCATGCACTTTTGTTTATATGTTGTGTTTGTTAATTATAAATCAGGATAATCCATCCAAATTGCAATCATTGTTATTCTTATTCTAACACATATTAGAAATATAACACAAAAATGGTTTATTGGAGTTTCTGGCTATTGTAAGAAATAATTACGCTATTTATTTTACCAGAGTTTGGGGAAAACAAACATGCATATGAAATAACAGTTTAAATATTTAATATCTGTCTTTTTGGATTCACTTTTGTATATTTTTATTGCCTTATTCCTCATACTAGCTTTCTGAAGCCAGGTTCACACCTCCAGTACTTTTGAAATAAAAAGAAACAATGCCACACTGTGGATTTCTTCAAAATTTACAGTTGTTTTGTGACCAGAATAAAATTATTCAGTGTTACTACCTTTTATATCTCAACTTAAGGAACTCTCTGTAGAATTAAATAAAGTTTAATGTAGGCTTTGTAAGATATTTAAATTACCATGTTAACCCTAAAGAACAAATTAATGCTGCAAGACCTCTTTTATTTTGCAGTGGATTAATCTGTCAGCATATTATATCATTTGGTGAAAATACTTTATAAACCAGTTGAATTTTAAGACATAATTGATCAGGGAACTATGACTAAGGCCACCATTTTAGTACAGAAATATTTAGTAAATTTCAGAGCATAGATTCAGGAAAAAAAAACAAATGATATAAGTCATGGTGGGGGGCATGGAATTGGAAATTGAGCCCATCCCACACTCATCCCACAATGACCGGCCCTGTCCCAGGCATTGTGACCTGAAGCACATAGTCACAGTGCCGCTCAGGTTTGGCCCATCTGTCCCTCCATCTCCATCTATGGAGTTGTGGATGTGTCACACTTGAGAGTGTCACTGCAACTGACAAATGCCAGGTCTGCAACTCTTGGAGTGAGGAAGCTGGGCTGAGCCCTGCAGGACAGGAGCTGGTGCTGACAGGGAGCGTGCAGATTGGGCTCATCACGGACTTTATTCAGATTCACAATTGTCATGAGCATCATGACCTCTATGCCAGAATCATAGACTTAATTATGGCATATTTCCATAGAGACCAATCTTTATTTAAGACCTACTATATGCTGTACATATCACAAATTCAATGTTAATTAATAAGACACTGAGGCTAAGTATAGTTACTATTTATTTGTATTACAGTAGCACCCAGAGGGTCCAATCAGGCATGTGGCCTCACTCTGCCATGCACTGTACAGAAGTTCAATGAAAGACAATCCCTTAGAAATTCAATAAGGAAAGATGTAACAGGTGAGGTAGCACACAATAGAAGGGGTTGGGGAGAGGAAGACTAGGGTAACTGTAGTAAGAACACACAATTTTGAGGGCTAGCTACATACATTGGTTTCAGATTTTAAAAAAAGTCAAAATGCACAACTCTTAAAAATGTCTAGTTTCTGATATTGGAGTTTCACACATGATGTAAAATTCTGAAAATGACAGACATACATATTTTAATGACATAACAGTCCTAGTCCAGAGTACAGCGGAAAACTGGAGATATCTTTACTCCACATCTTTCAGGAGGAAAAAAATTCTTAATGAGTAGGGCCCTCAATCCCTTTACTTGCTAGTTATACATTGCTAGGGTGATCTATACTTTCTCTTTTTGGTGGGCTAATGAATGAAATATATAATGAAATCTATAACAACCACCTTGATTGCTCCCTCTATATGTCTCCGATTCTTTGGAATTTTCTTGGGAAACAAGGTGAATGCCACCTCCATGTCACTGAGTCCTCGCTCTGTGAGATCCTGTGAGGCTCCTCTGACTGAATGAGATCTGATATCCACATTATTTTAGGACACAGCCAGGCCAGGGTAGTTCTTCCTTGAGCCCTCTGTTTTCTGACTGGAAATCTGTGTAGGAGTTAATGTTGGCTGAAGCACTATTATCTTGAACTTGGTCCTTCTGTAACTACAGCTGCAGAGACATGGAGGTATTGTGATGTGATGTGATGTGGAGAGAAGTGTCTCTGTAGGCTGCTTTAGGAATCTGTGCATTTGGGAAGCTGTAAATCTTCTTTAGGAGTACTCAAAGCCCTTCCCCTGGAGTCAAAATTGTGCCAAACTGCAAGGTCAGTCATGTCGAATTCCAGGGTCTCTTCTCACCTTCCTGAGCGTGTCTCCATGACAGGGTGTGATTTGGTTACTCATAGGGGCATGGATACATACTTCTGGTGGTATTCATTTCTAGTATCAAGTATTCCTTGGTGCCCTTCCCATTTAAGTTTTAAAATATGAAGTTTATTTGTTTGCTTGGTTGGCCCTTTTTTAAAATGTTTCATGCTAGGAGAAAGGTCTGTCCCTAATATTTATTTTAAAACAGGTAAGTACACCCAAAAATATTAAATAATGTAATAAAAATAAACAATATGAAACTATAGTTTCAAATGTTTTGAATTTAAAGAATGGAATAAAGATTTATAATTACAGAGATTGATTTTTCTCTCTTCCCTAAAAATTTAATCTTATGGTCAAACTAAAGGATCCATTCCCCTCTTGATGCATATACATAATTCCCAATAACTTTAATGGAAGTTATGTATGGGCATCAGAGGAACAGATACTTGAGGCTCCATACCATAAGGGATTTACTCCATCATGAAGTTGAATGTCAAGGTTATTGTCTGAAAAATAAAATTAAAACAATACCCTGTAGATGTCTTTAAAATTCAGTGATGAATCAGAATAACTGTGCTGATTTTATTCATAGTTTTGATTGGCTGCGGCAGCTACTGCTTGCACAACAAAACAACTACATGAACAGATCAATTCCTTTGCCATAAGGAATTGTAAGCTTTCTGAGAACATATTTAAATTAATGGAAAAAATTAATCAAATACTAGAATCAGAACAGTTACAAACTAAACAAAAATGAGCAGCAATGAAATCATTCTCAGTTTTCCATCACTGAGAACACATTACAGAAAAAATAAAATGATCTAATGGAAAAAATAAAATAAACAAAGAGCACATTCAACTGATCAGAAATCAAACAGTATGTATTTACACCAATTTTGCAGCCCCAAAAGACTTATCTAAATATATATGAATATTTTTGTGTGTTTATACCACATGAACCTCCCACCCTAGCTAAGAAACAACGTTAAATATCTATCCTAACTCCTATCTACACTACTAAAAGTGCTGTGTTTGAGACTTTTTAAATGCACTTTTAAAACCAAGGACCAGCTTCTCAACTGGTATAACTCTGTTGAATTTAATGAACCTACAATGATTTACACAAGGTAAGGATCTGGCCTTTGGTTACGACCCTTTGGCAATTTTCCCAGTAATTTTATCCCTTTGTCTCTGCCTCATCTAATCCCTTCTGTCGGTCTCTCCTTTCTGATCAGACCGTGAAGGAAAGGGATGTCTCATAAACCTACCAGGGAATAATCTCTTGCTATTCAAAACATTTTCTCTTCCATATGCTACTAAGTGTAGCTCCTTTGGTCTTGATTCCTTTGTTTACATTACATAGAGAGAGAACGTACCCATGCTCAGCAGTGGGACTGCTGGATGAGGGAGGCAGACAGTAAATCTTGTAAGTAGTAAGCTCTTTGTTTGCACATAATGATTTGGGGGATCTGTCTGAGCAATTCATGAATTCTGGTTGATATTATGAAGTTATTAAGAAGTTGATATTATGAAATTGCTGTATCCTGTAATGTGTTTAAGTATATGTCTGTACTTTGAGATGCAGTTGTAAATACAAGCTCAAGGAGACATACCTATACTAGCTCTGATTGAGCAAGTGCACCAAAAGTTGAGTGTAACTGCAGCAGTCACAAGTGGTGGGAGGGGCTAGTTGTCCAAACTACATACCCTTCAAAGACCAAGGTACATAATCAAGGTGGCCAGCCCCTTCTGCTGTTCATGCCACTGTGACTACCCTCCATTTTTAGTGCACTAGCACATCAGACCTAACATAGGTCTGAATTTTGATTTTTAATTTATACCTCCAGCTCAAAGCATACACATACCCTTGATCTGTGTAATCACCATGGCTTACAAGCCTGAAAGCACATGTCTGCCAGATCAGGGACAATATTCAATGGTTAAGCACTATCAGCACCTAAATAGGTCCTACCTGAGAAAAACAAACAAACAAACAAAACCCACACCTAACTGCATCTTAAGGGAAACCAATTCCATCTTTCCTCTGCAGTGGGCTGGCATTGGGAGAATCAAAAATCCCCAAAAGCAGGACAAAGAACTTTGGAACTGAAAAAACTTTGCATAGTCCAAAGAACTCTGACCCTAGTCCAAATAATTCTCTGGAGTGGTGAGGAAACTGAGGCAGGGAAAAGCATTTAGTAGTTTTTTTTAAAAAAAAATATATCTATGTATTTCTTGTACTATTACAGAGCAATGATGTGTTCAAGTCCTGCGCAAAGTCTGTGTTAGTTATATGCTACACCTACCACATAGACCCTTTAAGAGGCAAACCAGAAGGCTCACCCTTTTATCTGGAGTTGTATATTTAAACTATGGGGGTATTTTGGAATTACTGCTGGTCCTGGGGTTATCATTAGTGAAACTGGGATTAGACAGCCCTTGTCCTTGAGAGCCCTGTGATTAGCCCTGTGATCATCAGGGAACATAGAATGGGGGAAGCAACTTATCCACGTGGACAGAGCAGAGCATAGGGTTTCATCAAGTTCTTCTTGTACAACGTAATGTGCATTCAGCTTCACTCTTTGTGAAGGAAACAATAGGAGCCCAAGGCAGGTGGACTGTGGGATTCCCTTTCTATAAAGGGAAAACAGGCTGAGAGTCAATGCCCAGGAAATGTGCCAAACAGGCCAAGGGAGGAAACAGGGCTGTAGCCTACTGAGACCCAGGGAAGCCTAAAGGACAAATGGGGATTCAATGTCTGGATCCTCTCACAGCAATCTGGAAAGCTGACAGCAGTGGGAGCCTGGCCAGATCAGTGATACCACATAGCTCAAAATCCATGGCTTCTTGTTCCTATCAGAGGAAAACTGGGAAGAAATTGTAGGGGGAATGGCTGCAATGCAGTTTCTGACAGTTCAGGAAGAATAGGGCCAAAGGACCTTGTTCAAAACACTGGACTCCTTTATTTCAAAGTCGGTATTCCAAGCTGGGGATGTTGGGAGGAGGAGGGATGTTTGTGGAGAAAAGGTAGGGAGAAGAATTATACAAACCTCAGGTAGCTGAGCGCCTAAAAGCCTGAGCAGTCCACAGCAAGCACTAGCCCATATGTGCACTCCTTACTGTTTATAGCACCAGCAAAGTGTGGTTGGCTCTGCTTCCTTCTTGGGTGGCTCCTTCAAATAAGGGCAGAAATGTTCCCCTTATTAAGCTGGGAAGATAACCTATTTTGTGCTTTCTGTATAGCTGTACAATACATGCTATAATAAAGAATGGTTAAGGGTAGAAAAAAAACCTGTTCTATGTAAAAATGGCAATTTCTTATTGTGCAGACCTGCTTGCTTTCTGTATTCACAGTCACACCTGCTTGCTATACTCCTGCTGGTTCTGCAGAGACAATACAGCCTTAGGAGAAAGAAAATTATTCTTTATGACTGTATGTCAACAGAATAGGTAACTAAGCTCCAGTTGCAAAATCTCTACCTTCAGTTGTACAGAGGTGTATATCTGAAAAAATACAGAAGTGACAAGGAGTCCTGTGGCACCTTAAAGACTGACTAAAGTATTAGAGCATAAGCTTTCGTGGGCTAATACCCACTTCGTCGGATGCACTTCGTCGCATCCGACGAAGTGGATATTAGCCCACGAAAGCTTATGCTCTAATACTTTTGTTAGTCTTTAACGTGCCACAGGACTCTTCGTCACTTCTGCAATTTCAGACTACAACGGCTACCCCTCTGATTCTTGAAAAAATACAAACAGTTAAAGCCTGGTCCCACTAAAGTCAATGGGAGTTATACCATTGTGATTTCAATGGAACCAGGATTTCAGCCTCTCTTACTACTGTAATATACCTCACCTGTATCAGTTACTGGTGGCTATGTATAAGCCAGATCGACTACAGCTTGACTTTCAAATCACAGAGTTTTGTAGCACTGGCAATTAGGGAGACAAACAAAAACATACAATTCCCCACCACCACCAAAACATTTTTCAGTTGTAACTGAGCGGAGCTGAGCTGGAGTCACTGGCGGAATATAAAATTGAACCTCACAATGCCATTTTCACAGTTATTTTTGAAAGTAAATTTGCACTTTATAAGCTTTTAGACTACATTATACTTAAAAAGTGCACAGCCTGTGCGTATTGTATCTTGGAGGCACCTAACCCCAAAAGGCGTCATTCATTAAGGTGTCAATCTGTGTGTCTCCTTAGCAAAGCAGTGAAGGAGACCTGCACAGCTTATATCAGTTAGTAATACCCTAGACTCACTCACTCTGATTCACTTCTCATTTACACTGGGTATCTCAGGGAATGACTTGTTATTTAGAATGATGGATAGAATTAGTTCTATTTGAGAGATGGTCTCTCTGTAAACACAACCTCCCATGACAACTATCCCAATAGTACAATGAAACTGTCAATTGCACAGGAGGCTATTCAAAAACTAAGACAAAGACAGAAGCAAAGAAATCACTGCTAACACTGCCACATTCAGAGGTAAATGAAAAAAAGAATCAAACTCCTTGCGCAAGCTTTCCCTTAATATTACCCCCACTCACACTTCATATTAAAACACAAACAAAATAATCCTCATGCTGTTTCTTGCCAGTGCATTCTTAACACTATGTGGTTAAAAAACTCTGGTTAATATATTTCTCACTGATTCTTGTGGGTGAATTAATTTATTCCTAGCTAACTGGAGGGGAGCTGATGTTCTTTCTAATAGTTGGTGCTCCCAGTGAAAAGTGTCCACCGTGGACAGCCATATTTGCATTTACCGATTCAAAAGTTGGAAGGCATTGGGCCTGTGCCTTGATGTGCGCAGGATGGGAGCAATTTTTCACATGGAATGGGGTACCCAAAGTCTGGACTCTTAGACCTTGCATGAGGAGTAGGTTGAAGAGGTATTTGAGCAGCTTGGGCCTAATCCTATTATTATGCTTGTGCATGGGGAGGTTGCCTTCCCTTAAGTATTTGGTTGTGCTCCTTGTTTCCAATATAGGAACCAGCCTGGTTCAGTACTAGCGGGGTATTTGTTCAGGGAGCTACCTGGATTCTTTGGTTAAAAGTTAATAAAATTGTAGTCTTTGTTTTACCATATTTGCATGTCTGACTCTCTCACTTCCTAGGTTTGGGTGAATTTAACTCTAATTACATAATAATATAAAACAGTGTTGAGAATAGGCTTTTATTTTGCCAGATGTCTGCTTTCTGAGAACATTTTGAACCTCTGGTTTAGGGCTTCTTAAAGTATATATTATTGATGCAGCAGATAACTCTTCCTAAGTCTAGAATTTAAATGCACTGGGAAGACTTTTTGGACTCAATGGAAATTTAGATATTATTTAATGCATGGATTATTGACACAATACACCACAATGGCTACTTCTCAGCTGTTGCACTCTATCATGTGCCATATACAAGCTAGCATGAAGCCAACATAATTAAAACTGTCATAAAGGTCTTATTGAGAGGGGGAATAACATTAACAGATGTCTTTAAAGTGAAAGCAGTGTTTGTTTATAAGTGTCCATAAGAGCGTCTGAAAAAGCTAACTTATTTTTGCACTTTTATATTTTAAATGACGCAGAACTGATTTTTTTCCTATATTTTAAGTAACCCAGTAAACAATAAATAATATTAATAATAAATCTCCCCAAATGCTTCACAGCTGACCTCTAAGATCAGAAAAGGCTTCAAGGGTACAGATATATAGAAATAACAAAAATAATCTTCTCTTTAGCAGGAACAACATTGCTAGCATAATATATGCAAACAAGATCCAATCAAAGTAAAAAATAGATATTAAGAACATAACACGGCATTCACAATTGCTGATAGACCTCTCAAAGCTCATTCAAAGTTATGTGGCAGCATACTGACTGTAGCAAAATAACTAAAACATAAAAACATTTATAATGCCTAAAAGTTTGCTAGGCACTTCACAGAAGAAAGACACAGTTGCTGTCTGAAAAAGCTTGTAATCTAAGTTTAAGATAATTGATGGTGACAAACAGTAGGGAAACCATTATAGAAAAACCTTACAGATTTTTGGCCTTGATCCAGAAAAGCAAGTAAGCACATGAGTAATCCCATTAATGTCACAGGAATGACTCGTGCTTAAAGCTATGCACATGATATGTGCTTTTTTGGAATGGGGGCATAGTAGTGACCATTATTCTAAATCCAAGAGAATGCAAAAGAGAATAGTATCCATTCCAAAAACATTTTTGGATCATCCTATAGTGCTGGCTTAGAGGATCAGGAATAGGAGTGCATTCCACTCTTGTGAAAAATGTAAAAAGGAAACATCAAGACTAATATTATTGGTTTAGGGTAGAGGTGGGGTGTGATTTATACTCCTATAATAACATATATGTCTTATTAGAAAGGCAAATTTATGTAGGGTCTTGAGGTGAGTATAAAAAGTTAAAATTTAAGGAGATACAGAAAGGAAGCCAATGCAAAGATCTGAAAAGGAATTGTATGTCATAGTCACATCATGCAGCTAGGAAGGCAAAATAATCACTTTGTGCTAAAGTTAAGAAAACAAATGTTTTGTGAAGGCTGGACTTCTACTGGTTTTAAACTTGATTATTTCTTAAAGATATAATTCAATAGGTATCAGTTTATGTCTGCAACATCCTAGATTGTTTGATAAATACATTTTTTTTAAAAAAAAGAATGAGTCAAACAACAGACAGTCTTACTTTTGTACTCCAGGTGAAAACCAGCTGCTGCCACACTAATATCAGAATGAAAGTGCAGGTAAAGTTGATTGGAGGTGCTGTTCAACAATGCTGGCACAGTAGTACCTGCAACAAACAAGACAGTTTTATCTGTGGTATGTAGTAAATTGCAATATGGTAACTTTTTTGAAATAAATTCCTACAGTCTGACATAAGTATAAACACTAGCCTACTCTCTCCTATGTGTTGTATTGTGCCCTGGATTATTACAAAACTCTAGGTAAAGTCTGGAGTTTGCCACACATGCTTCTTGGGGGCAGAGAATTCTGGAGAATCCTTCTAAATCCTAAACGGCTGTCCAAAGCCTAGGCTCAGGGCAAAGGTCTGCCCCTTGTTGCTATGGAGACAGGGAAGGCCCCACTATGAAGACTGTCTGACATGGAGAGGACTGAAAAAAGTATTAGAAAACAGAGGCTACATGTTAGTTTATAATATTGCCGTAGTGCTGCTCTTATTCAATGCAAATTTGCCAGCTTGTCTTACTCCTACAAAATCTTTCAGTGTGAACAGCAAAACAATTCCTCAGGTACTAAGGAAATAGAAAATTACAAGTAAAATTGGAAACATACAAATCAAATTCCCAGGGATCAAACTAAATGCTAGATTGTGCCTCTTAGACAAAGCTCTCCCATGGATTTCCTGATGTGGAACAGCTCTGCACTGCTTTCTACCCAAGTCTGTGTAAAGCATGCAATCTGAACAAGGGCTTTCTAGTGCACATAATTCCACATTGTCCATTAGGTACATTGCCCTTCTGCATACATCCTTCACTAGACTACCCTTTCTCAATAATATTAGCCGTGCATATTTGGTATAGTAGTATCATGTAGCCCCTCACAATTCAAGCTATTCAGTATCAGAAAAAAATAGGTAAATAATGTATTCAGAAAATTTAGTCAATCACCGATTTAGTTAAATATTGCAAATAAATAAATAATAAAAATAAACACTAAAAGCAGCAATATTCACAGAATAACATAATCAAAGATTATTATTTGTCCAGCTGTCGTCATTAAGCAAACTCCCTGCAATCAGAGAGCATGATTTTCCATTCAAGAGTAGAGTGTTTTTATACTTTTGCTGAGACAATACCATTTCAGTAGAATTTATTAATCTATAAACAAATAATGTAATGCTGCCAAACACACACACACACAAACACAAATATTTGTCTGAACTAACAATGGCATTTGTTAAACTGGAAAAAGTCATTGCCTGTGTTACAAAACGTCCGCTTCATCTAATCTCAAAATATCCTTTTGTTCTGAACATTCCACCTAATGATCTATTCTGTTTGCTTGCATTTGATCTTTATATTAAAACAGCAAACATTTAAAAGGTTCAGTGCCAATCACTTGGCTTCTGTACCTGTCCTTTAAATCAGCTTCTGTGCTCAATGACTGGAAGATAGCTAATGTAACACCAATATTTAAAAAAGACTCTAGAGGTGATCCTGGCAATTACAGACCAGTAAGTCTAATGTCTGTACCAGGCAAGTCAGTTGAAACAATAGTAAAGAATAAAATTGTCAGGCACATAGAAAAACATAAATTGTTGGGCAAAAGTCAGCATGGTTTCTGTAAAGGGAAATCATGTCTTACTAATCTATTAGAGTTCTTTGAAGGGGTCAACAAACATGTAGACAAGGGGGATTCAGTGGACGTAGCGTACTTAGATTTCCAGAAAGCCTTTGACAAGGTCCCTCACCAAAGGCTCTTACGTAAATTAAGTTGCCATGGGATAAGAGGGAAGATCCTTTCATGGATTGAGAACTGGTTAAAAGACAGGGAACAAAGGGTAGGAATACATGGTAAATTTTCAGAATGGAGAGGGGTAACTAGTGGTGTTCCTCAGGGGTCAGTACTAGGACCAATCCTATTCAACTTATTCATCAGCGATTTGGAGGAAGGGGTAAACAGTGAGGTGGCAAAGTTTGCAGATGATACTAAACTGCTCAAAATAGTTAAGACCCAACCAGACTGTGAAGAACTTCAAAAAGATCTCACAAAGCTAAATGATTGGGCAACAAAATGGCAGGTGAAATTTAATGTGGATAAATGTAAAGTAATGCACTTTGGAAAAAATAACCCCAACTATACGTACAATATGATGGGGGCTAATATAGCTACAACTAATCAGGAAAAAGATCTTGGAGTCATCATGGATAGTTCTCTGAAGATGTCCATGCAGTGTGCAGCGGCAGTCAAAAAAGCAAACAGGATGTTAGGAATCATTAAAAAGGGTTAGAGAATAAGACGGGGAGTATCTTATTGCCCTTACACAAATCCATGGTGCGCCCACATCTTGAATACTGTGTACAAATGTGGTCTCCTCATCTCAAAAAGGATATACTGGCATTAGAAAAGATTCAGAGAAGGGCTACTAAAATGATTAGGGGATTGGAACGGGTCCCATGTGAGGAGAGATTAAAGAGGCTAGGACTTTTTAGCTTGGAAAAGAGGAGACTAAGGGAGGATATGATAGAGGTATATAAATATATGAGTGGCGTGGAGAAAGTGAATAAGGAAAAGTTCTTTACTTGTTCCCTTAATAAAAGAACTAGGGGCCACCCAATGAAATTAGTGGGCAGCAGGTTTAAAACAAATAAAAGGAAGTTCTTCTTCACACAGCACACAGTCAACCTGTGGAACTCCTTGCCTGAGGAGGCTGTGAAGGCTAGGACTATAACAGGGTTTAAAAGATAACTGGATAAATTCATGGAGGTTAAGTCCATTAATGGCTGTTAGCCAGGCTGGGTAAGGAATAGTGTCCCTAGCCTCTGTTTGTCAGAGGGGGGTGATGGATGGCAGGAGAGAGATCACTTGATCTTTACCTGTTAAGTCCACTCACTCTGGGGCACCTGGCATTGGCCACTGTCGGTAGACAGGATACTGGGCTAGATGGACCTTTGGTCTGACCCAGTACAGCCTTTTCTATGTTCTTATTCACTTGAAAAAACAACTGTAGTTTAACAAGTTCCATTTCCAGTTATAATGATGTATCCATAAAGTAATCAGAAAACACTCTTCTAATTAAAACAAAGAAACTTTCCTTCTTTCTTACTTTAATTGCAGAGTTTCTTTCATCCACAAAATTAAGTTCTGAGTTATCTATAGGTTTGCATATGATAAAGCTTGCTGCTAAATTCTCAAAATAGACTGGGTACTTTGCTGATTTTTTAAAGACAATAGAGTGTCAGTTTCACCTCTATGTGAGAAGTGAGCCAAAAGAATACTAAAACTCAATTAATATTAATTGCCCACATAATATGTGGTTTCTCAATTCTAAATGCCTCAGGGCACCTATAGAGATATTGGGTAGTATAACCTGAGAATTTAGGTTTCAAAAGAACTAGTTTTCCCACCAGGGCATCAGCTGCCAGCACTCATTGGGAGTAGGCTCAGCTGCTCTTTCTTTCTTCCTCAACTTGCACAGCGGAACTGTAACAGGAACCCTTATGGCCTGTTTCCCTCCCACATGGGGACTCCTCCATACTCACTAGGAATAACAGCAGTAGGTCTCTTTTGGCAGTGTCTTTATGAAAGTCCTTCTTTTCTCCCTCACAGAAGACTGTAGAAACACCAACTGGAAGATGTACCTTCACAAAACTTTTTACAGTTTTGTTATCTTGCTATTGTCATCCTCCTCTAAAGCAACATCTCCAGACTGAGGAAACTCGTTACTCTGTGTTATGCAAAAACTGCTAATCCATACATCAGATGACAGAAAGCTGAGATGACAAGTGGACCCTGACAACTTTAGACAGTTTTTGACTTCCAGACATAATAGATAGTCCAGGATGAAAGGAATAGAAAACCATATCAGGCCTATTCTCTATTTAGCTGACCAGCTACAAAATCTCTTCCAATTCACAGGGTCAATTTGACTGCTTAAAGGCTTCCTGCATTTCAATTTGATATTTTAAACAATCAACTCTCAGTCTATTCATCCCAAAAATACAAAAGCCAGGCAGTCAGCCTGAGATGCTCCACAACAGATGCTCCACAATGGATTGGAGAATCTCACCTCAAACTTCATGGAAGTGACCCGGGTAGACTGGGAGGCAGGACATATAGAAACCTACAAACAACTGGAAACAAGCCAGGGCAATCAGTAGCATGTTGGGTCAAACTTTGTCAGATTTTTCAAATGACCTTCTGCTGCAATAGATTTAGAGACAATGCATAGAAAAACTCTTGATTCCAATTCATGATGAAAGAAACTAGCAGTGATGCTGGGTCCTCCTGTCTAACAATGGAGCAGAATCAGGGGAAGTTGCTGCTTTACTGAGAAGCAAAGAGATTTAGCCTAGGTTCATTCCACCGACAGATAATATAGGAGTGTGTCCCTGAGGAACCACTTGTGTTGGTGACTATGAGAAATGTCAAGGAATCTGTCTTATGTTGCTTCTGCTCCCTGTCAGAAGAAGAGCTATTGGATTGAACCAATGACAGTTCAGGACTTCCAAAGCGAGATGACTCCCTCACATATCTAGCTACTTTTATCTATCCCCTCCTGTGCAACGGTGTTAAATACATCCGACAATCTAAAATAATTCCCTCACATGCTGCAAGGAAATATATAATGTTGCTCTCAAAAAGAAAACTGAAAGGACAGGGGTCTATTGATGTGACTCAAATAAGACTCGTGTCATATATCAAATGTAGTGTTTAGCTAAAAAAATTGTATCAGAAGAAATATAATTGAAAGTATCTTGAAAGCCTTGTTTCCTCTGCATATGCTGCTACTGGTGATGATAAAAGGGAAGAGGAGAAGACTGGGACTATTGAGTTAATAGTAGGTTCCAAAAATCCCTGCCAAGTGCCTCTGAGAAATAAAGGCAGAGATGTTCTTCTATCCAGCAGAGTGTGATACTACCAAAACTCTGGCTGTTGCAGTTTCTGAG
The DNA here is from genome assembly GCA_007922305.1 of Dermatemys mawii. Classification (NCBI taxonomy): domain Eukaryota; kingdom Metazoa; phylum Chordata; order Testudines; family Dermatemydidae; genus Dermatemys; species Dermatemys mawii. Next base: position 23,076,466 of record ML677333.1, read on the forward strand.
CTTTTCAAGATATGGATCTGTTTTAACATCAAGCAGATCAGGACCTTCAAAGGAAGGTCTTGACTACAACTGTGGTATGACAGTGAGATTAAAAGATTTCAGTAAGGCATGATGGCACAGAGTCACTGCCATCCATACTTCCCTAGCAAATTCATCCAGTTCATCTTAGGATGCCCTCTAAAATACCTGGTTTTCAGTCAGCCTTTTTAGATACCCTTGTTTGTATTTCCATCAGATGGCCTAGAGAACTAATAACTTCTCCACGTCAGATAATTATAGTGGGACAAAATTGTCTATCTTTTATTCTTATCATAGATATTTTTATAGTATCAATCGCTAGCTCTGGTTAGGATGAACTGAGATTGATTGAAACCATTTGCTTCTTTTGTAATCCCAGCTCCAAACAATCTGACCCATAAGGAGACACCTGTGGGTATATGGTAGCACTATTTCACTAAGTGGTTCAAGTTTTAGAATTGGTGCACACTGTCTTAGAAATGGGAATTGCAAAGGCAGTTGTGGAGTGAGAAGGATAAACTTCTCTTGAGACAGAATATTATTAAACATCAATAAGTGTCCACAAAAGTTAAACTGAAACTCAAGAAGTAAACTCCAAAGTCAATGGTACAAAATTCAAGGCATTACCACCAACCTAATGCCATAATTGGTAATATTAAAATTGAAAACAAAAATTCACACAATGTGTAGTATGTTTTCTAAAAATGCATCATGATGGATCAGTAGCAAACTCCTTTTAGCAATGTATCAATTATTAAATTGGAGTAATCCATACAGTAGTTTCAGCTACAATCAAAACTCCAAGCATTGCCACAGTTATACATTCAATCATAGAGATAACATCCTGCTGCAATATGAACAAAGTTAATTTTCTTTTGCCTTCTTTTTATGTGAGTCAGTAGACTATTCAGGAACCCACTTTTTCATGCAGATTTCCCTTGATGATTTACCTAGGGTGCATGAGATATTTTTGAATACCCTAAACTGAAAAGAATATTGTTCAATAGAAGTAGCCCAGGTATCTCAAGCTCATTCCTTTTGGAGAGGGGCAATTTCTAGTTTTGATTATTGTCTGGTGGCCTGGGTATAAACTTAAAAGTTAATACAGTCCTCAGTAGCTAGCAAATCTTCCATTGATGTCAATGGGAAATTTGCACAAAGATCAAAGTAGAATACAGCTTTGAAAGAGTAACTAAATGATGTAGCTTTTTATCATCATTATTTGGCCAATACCCTCTGGTAACATACACTATCACTTTGAGAGACAATATGTGCCCCTTCAGGACCACCACATTTCTGCCCTTTATTTCTCTTCCTTTCCCATCATCCTTTCTCTGTCTCTCCCTATTCCTTTTCCTCGTGTTAATCCTCATTCCTTCTCTTCACTTTCTTCTCTGCAATATGTCACCATTAAGATTTCAACTTAACCTTTCAATTAGGTTATTTAGGGATGAGGAAGTCCAGGCCTCTGAGTCATTATTTTGGGTTGTCTGGAGATTTGAGAAAATACAACAATTACAATGCTGAAAGCTCTAAAAAGTTATCTGAAATAGCCTTTCCAAATATTAATAGTAATTAACATTTTAAATGTATTTCAACTCTGAAAAGTGACTAATTTAAATAACACCATAGCTCCCATAAGCCAGCATCCAACCTTAATCCTAAATCAGTTTCCTTATACTTCTATTATCAAATAATCACCACAGCTGGAATTACACTCTTTTCCCATAGACTGGATGATTAACATAAATGAAAATGTTATCTCAAAACCCTTATATTCCTGCCATCTTCTTCAGGGTCAACAATCCATTGTAAGGGCTTTTGCTCCTGCCTACACAAAGGTGGGTTCAATGAACACTTTCCCTCTGGCTCATCTGAAGACGTTCTTTCCCCAGTGCCTTCTGGAACCTTTCAGGCCTTTTCTGATCCCCAGCTCTCCTGGGAGGGAGCTAAGGAGAGTCTGTGCTTCTCTTTCATGAGACATGCTTTCATTTTTCCTAGGCAGTCTTGCTACCCATGTCCTCTGCACAGGAGCTAAAGAGCATTTCCTTGTAGTATGACATCTCTCCCTGAACTCTCCTTGCTCACTAAACCCAGGCTGCTCTTTGGTCATAGAAGGCCAGCTTCCGAATAAGAAGTTACCCTACCATGTGACCCCCAGGACTTACTCCCTTGACTTGGAGCCAGAGGCTCACAAGGCTGATTCTGGCTGAGCCTCAAACCCCTTAAAAGACCAGCTCACTCCGTGACAGACAACAATCTATACCAGACTTCCTCTCCTTTTTGTATTCGAAGTAATTTATATTGATTTTACAAACAAAAGTGATTTTTTTTCTGTGTGTTTGACTCTTGTGAGTCATGAAGATCCAACATGGCTCTAAGAGACTGAGTTGGACTGGATCATCATCAGTATTGTGTATGAAATTCAACTCAGTTACAGATATACAATTGGACAACTAAAGGAGTGATTGGAAGACTGTCGAGTTTTATATGTTTGCAATATGGTACAGAGGGCACAATCTGAAGACAATAGGACTGCACAACAGTTATTTAGAACTTAATTATGTCTGCAGAACATTTAGTATTCCTGAAGCTACACAAGGGAGAAGGAACATAGCTTTACCATAAGGTCCCAAGTTGAGTTTGCAATAGTTTAATTTAAGTTGTTTGGGAATCGTTTAACATGAAGTGAAAACCCTGCTTTTATACTGGAATAAAAATGTCTACAAAGGGCAGTAGGGGGTATAACTAAACTTGTATAATGATATTGGCATAACTGGTCAAACTTTATTATGCAGCTAAGTCCTTCTAAAGTAAGAACATTTAACATATCAGTTACTGAGAGACAATAAACATGAAACTCTACCGATATCACATTTAACAGTATACTGCATTTTCAGACAGAACCAGGATCCAGAAGCTAAATTTACATTTTTTCATAAAAATAAGTGTCAAGCCCTTATGGTCAGAAGAAAATCTTCCAAATGTGAAGCAACCCATGCAGTGTTATCTGACCAAGAGTATGTCTATGATGGCACTGGAAGGTGTAATTTGCAGCTTAAACAGGCATGATCTCTGATTCTGTGAATCTGCACTGACTCCGGTTGAGATAACATTCTGAAAACAGAAATGTAGCTGCAGCAGCTGAGTGGCAGGATGGGCTAGATGCCCTGAAGATGCACCTACCATCTTGGCTAGGTATGTACTCAAGGCAGCTCACCCTTCCTGCCACCTGTGTCACACAGCTACACTCTCTGTTTAGTGTGCTAGCTCGATCAGAGATATTGCAGGTATATCTGCTCAAACTGGGAATTATATCTCCAGGTCAAAGTGTGGCCATATACCGTTTGTCTGAGCACAACTTGGAAAAACAGATCAGTGAAGGGTGAAGACCTTGATTTATCTCAATAATGTCTAACTTTAAATGTAATGACGACAACTGAATTTTCAGTATTGTTAACTCTTTCACTCCGAATCATTTTAGCTTTGCTTACCCCACAAGCCCAAACTACTTCCCAAATCTCGTAAATTCCAAAAGAATCAATTGTTTCTACTTAGCTGCTAAAATCATGAGCTCCTTTTCTGACTTTTACAATATAGTTAAGAGCTTTCAATATAATATTTTGCAGTGCACTGAAAATTAAACGATCAAGGGCAGCATCAAACATATTATATTAATATCAAACTAAATAACATAGAGGCTACTACTGTATGAATTGTATTATTCATTTTCTTATTTAACATAATATAAACCTTAATTTTAAAACATATATGAAGCTACCACAAAAGCTCACAAACATATGCCCTGGAGTGCTATAGTTATGCCTCACAATAGAGATCAATCTGTTGCAGAATAGATGAGCCTGGGATATAATTCATCAGACCATCCTATGTGTTTGCTCATGTTGGTGGTACTACAACACATTCCGTCAATAAAAACATTACTGTATGAAAGGGGAGTGATGCCAGAGATGTCTAATATGCTCATGAAACAACAAATGATGTGGTCTGTAACATTTCCAGTTTACCAATTTTCTTTTCTGTTCTCTAAAGGTCTAGTGAGTTTACATGAATACTGAATGACTTTGTCTCCTCCATAAAAGGGTGTCTAAAAAGGGCAAGTTTAAGCCTACATTTCCAAAGCAACCTGTATCAGCAGTATAAGCCCACTTTACATCAGGGCAGAACATCTATATAGGGAGTTGGCAATGATGGGGACAATTTTCAAAGGCACAAATGGTGGTTAGACACTTTGAAAATCTCCCTAGGTGTAAGTACATTGGCAAAATTATATCATTTCAAATTTATCACTTGAGACTGGAATGTAGTTTAAAGAAAACATGGAAGCTTTTCACGTACACATGCTGGTCACCATAAAACAGTTGCATTTAGCCAGATCATATGGTTACCTGAAAAGCTCCCCAGACGTGGTGCTGTCATATCCCCACCGTCATAGATTTCAAGGGAGTCCCAGTTATGCTCTGTGGCAAAACTTATTACTTGGATCTGTAAAACAATGTCATTTGGTATTTATTTTTCAACCCAAAAATATATTTAAATGGATGCTCTGAAAATAAATAATAAAAAAAAAAAAACACAAAAAACAGACACAAGCAAAATAAAACAAAAAAGCCCTGGAAAAATGTAAAATAAATTGATTCTTATTCTTCACTTTCTTTTCTTTTGTACAGTCATCTGCACTTGTGCAAAGACGGTGCAAAACATCAGCATGTGGGAATAAAATTTTTTTGCACGCACATTGCAAAAATGTGAGTACAAAAGGTGCAAGAAAATGGAAAACCATGCCCAATTATGGCCCCAGTCATGCAATCATATCAGCTACTGTAGACCACTGCTTTTGCGCAGTGCCCATTTGACATCAATGAAGCTGTAAATGAGAGCAGGATCAAATTGCAGGATTGGGACCTATCTTTGCTAGTCTACTCAGTTAAAAAAGAAAGCTGCTAAGGACTATTGCCGTTAAATCCATTTCTCCTGCATACAAGCGAGCAAAAAAAAAAAAAGAAAAGAAAAATGAGATTAGAAAGTATCCATTTGCAACAAAAATAATAAGGGGGGAAGCAAAACCAAAAAGCCATGATTACTCTTTCCTGAGTAGCCTGTAGAGGGGAGGGGGTTGGGGAGAGTATTTAGTATTCCATATTTTGCAGAATATGGACTTGCCTGAATACCTGATCCCTCAGTCACTATGATTTTCCACACACAATTCAAGCTGTTACCATAGGGTTCTGGATAACCAGGTGACAAGATAGTGCCCCTCCGTTCAGTGAAATTCCCGTTGCATGGTACTGAAAGACAATATTTTCACAGATTATGTCAAAGCCAAAAACATTTAACTGGACAGAAAATTAACATTAATTGTACAAATTGATCTAATGATTATAACTCTCTTTTTATTACAAATACATCACTTTTAAGTTTTGTTATGCACTTTGGAATGCAGCTTTCAGTTACATAAAATGTAATCAGGACACTTAAGTCTAAAGTAGCTCTAATATTTGCCTTACCTGGTAAATGACAGTGCAGTACTTTAAATAATATATTTATCAGTAGCTCAGCATTTTCTCGGATTTAAAGAAAAGATTACATAGAATAACGGGTCTGTAAAATCAACTCTGCTTAGGCCATTAAAGATAATTATCATTTAAAAATTTGGTGGTGTATTTTACTCTACATACAGGCACATCGTTCCACTTAATACCAATGAGATTTATGCACAAAAGATAAGCATCTATTAAATGTATAAATACATCTAAAATGCTAAACATTACTTTACTAGAGGTTCTTCTCCAAAATGAAGCAAATTAACTGCAACTAACAATGATATTTTTATTCACCGTATATTAGAATGCTACTCCGAGAGAGAGAGAGAAAGAGAGATAGAGAGCGCACTATATATCAACAAACATCTGCTAAAAGGGTACCACAAATATGGTAAAATAAATTGGGATTATCGTGATTTTCAGAAAATGAAGTTGTATCCTATACTTCCAATTTTAGAGGTAGCCGCACAGATAATAAATATGCAAGAAAACATGCATCACGCTTGTTAATTTAATAGGTTATTATATGAAACACTACAACTGCCTACAAACCAGCTGGTACTCAATTACATTTGATATGAAAAAATGCCCTTTTAAATTGAACATGACCAGTATTAATCAATGGAGAGTGAATATATGTGTTAAACACTATTTTCTGAAGCATTTCTTAAATTCTGATTTGGAGAGTTGTGTCTCTCAACAGATTACCAAAATGTAATTGCTTACCTATACAGCTTGGCACAGTGTCATTCCACTGAGCTAAAGCATTAGGCACAGACTGACATCGAATAGCTTTTGAGCCTTGCAGTAGATAACCAGGGCTACATTCAAATCGAACAACAGAGCCTGCTGAAAATTCAGACCCAATTCTCCGGCCGTATCTGGGTTCTGGAATAGAGCTGCACTGTGTATCACTGGTGCGTGGAACAGCTGCATGAACAGAAAAAGGTGCTGTTACCCAAAATGCCAGTCATCATCTGAGAAATAAATAGATTAATAGATATAGCTATAGGTATATACACTGGCATTTAAAATATGGAATTTAACTTTACATAATACTTGTTGTAGTCATGGTACCTTAAAGCACTTTAAGAGCAAGTAGTTGGGTAAAGGCATTACAGTGATTATGTGGACAAATACAGCAGTAATTGTATGTTAGTCAGTTAATAGCTTGCTTGCAGCCATAAATATTAGATTTCCCCACCTTTGACCTTTTATATTTTAAAAATGGTCGGATAGCTGAATTTACCTCTTCTGCTTCAACTTTTTTTAAAGAAATATGGCTGAGATACATTATTTCTAACAAATTATTGAACTCAACAAACTATACAACTGATTTATAATGGAAGCACGTTTTGAAAGTTTAAGTACAAAAATTTCAGGAGGGAGTGTTATAAATGTTCATTTCTACACAAATGCTATTTTTTGCTTACTTATTCACTATCATTACTACATTAACAAGTGTCTGTTTGAAGTTACTATTTATTTAGTATTGTGTTGTGTTGGTTAGTTGTAAGTTATAACCTAGTCTCACAACTGTAATATTTCAGAGACCAATCTCCTTAGCATAGTATTTTCATTTGATTTTTGTAGAATTAATCTTATAATTAATACGTAATTATATGCAATGGAAACTGCCATTTCTAAACTAAGACAATATACAAAATATATTCAAGAAAATTAAATGATAGAAGCACCATTTGTGCCACCATAGTTATGGCTTGTGTTATAATAAAATAATTCTACTTAAATTATCCTTCCTGCTGACGAATATGAGTTAGACCTCTATGTGGCACTCACATTCATGGACTTTGTTTTATCATTACTGTTTCTTCACCAGATCTGCCAGAACTATCAGTTCCAAAAGTAAAAGAGTGGACAGAGTTATCAGACTAGGTCTCATGAAACAACAGAGTGAGTACTACAGGGCCACCAATTTCCACTGGAACCTCATATTAACAAACATATGGGATGGCAAAAAAGAATTTTAAAACAGTGAAAGTAATCAAGGTTGAGGGCTAGATTTTGATTTTGGCAGAGCAAAGTGTGTCAGCTCTGCCACACTAGTAGCTTTCCCAGGGGGAGTCATGACTCAGAGACATCTATGAGCCACAATTACTCAATTTTCTCCTATTTCCAAATCCAAGTTTATGAATTTACTGCTGGCCTACAGCAGCAGCAAATCACTATACCCTCTCTTACCTCATGTTCACACCCAGGCTCACCTAGTATGGCCAGTGAGTAGAACTGTTTGGAGCCAAAAACCCATTCATACATACTTGGATCAGGTAGCTTTTGAAGGGATAGGGAGAGTCTTACCTTCTCTTTCTCCCTTATACAGGCTTATACTCTGACTCAGAATCTAGCCTTCAGTTATTAAAGTGAAAAGGTTAAACTTAAAAAATAAATATGTTAAGGCATTGAGATGCAGTGTCAAAGTACCCAAATAGCCTGAACTCTGCCTTGGAATAACACCATGCAATAACCATATGATCATGGTTTTTAGTATTTGTGGTCCTATTTAGATTAAATTGATTTTTTGAAGACTTCTCTGATTTTTTTCTCCCTCCACCTTCATGTTGTCAATAAAAGAAACTTTACCATGAAGAATAACAGGAAAAAATGAATATCAATCCTAAATATTTAAAACAGCCATTGTACAATATTTCACTGAGTTTTACCTATATAGGAAATTTGAAGACTCAGCATTATTTCATTAATGGGATCAAGAAGAACAACAAAAAAAAAGTTATGAAACCAGCTACTAAATTTCTTAAACGGCCTTTTAAAAATATTATTTTAACTTATCAATTAATTAAAGTATGTACTTGGAGCAAGTAAGTGAAGGAGCAAACACACAAGCATATTAAAATCCTGTATAGCGTCTTGCTCATCATTCTGCATATCAGAGGAAGAAAGAGCTATTCTATCACTGAATGAGCCACATAAAATGTTTTCTGTTGAAATCTCGAACTTGATGTCAAAGCAAAGAAGCAAGCACAGGACATTGACGAAAGAAAAACAAACCAAAAACCCCCCATCAGACTAGACCATTCTCAGTCTTTTATATATGTGATTGTTCCCAGCTGCAGATTTCAGCAGGCTTAACCCTAATATTCTAGAAGGCTAACAGTAGGATCTGAACAGATTAGGTATTCATTCAGGCCAATATTATACATAATTATTCTGTGAAATATAGGGAAATGTAGCTATCAGAGAAAAGGAAACGAAGAAGAGATAGATGAGACATGTAGAAAAAATAAGTTTTTCAGAAAGTGTCACTGCAAAAACCATTAAACCTGAATTCAAAGCCACAAACCTCATCTGCTGCTTGTTAGGACCAGAATTTGAAATATTGCAGGTTATAACTTTCTCTTCCTCCAGTCCTCCTTCTAGCTTTTGCCCATAATGTTGGCAAGCAAAACTTCTCAGACTGTATTACAGAGAAATTCTATTTTCTATAGTAATTATTCTCCATCTTTTAGTAAATGTTTCACACTGCTGTGAAACAAAATTGAAATCAGCCCAGTGGAAAAGTGAACAGGGAATAAGGTCAGCCTGGAATAGAGAGTGATAAATAAAATGACTTTCTTTCCAGGCCAGATTAGTGTGTTCATTCAGAGTGTGGATGCTATTCTTCAGTGTATTTATAATGTTCGCAGGCAGGCAGTGCTGGAAATGTGTTGACATATTTCAGAAGAGTGGGAAAAAAAAACAATATTGAGGTAACCTTTATTAAATGCCTCAAATATGTTGTATTAGCGTAATTTGCACTAACTTGAGATCTTAATGTATACATTGTGACGGAGTCAGTCCAGAAGGATATAGGAGAGTGCTGGAGGGCAGGTATATTAGTCTCAGGATGTGCAGGTCCCTGTTCCCTGGATAGCCAAACAAAGGCTACTCCAGGCCAATCAAGACACCTGGGGCCAATTAAGAACCTTCTAGAAAGGAGTAGAAACAGCTAGCCTAATTGGGACACCTGAAGCCAATCAGGGACTGGCTGAAACCAGATAAAAACCTCCCAGTTAGTCAGGTGGCTGTGGGTGTCAGGAGCTGTGGAAGGAAGTTATGCTGTTGGTGAGACTGAGTGTTGGACAACATATCATACTGAAGGAAGGAGGCCCTGAGTTAAGGGTGAAGTGGAGTTTGAAGAAGCAGGGACTGCTGTGGGGAAGTAGCCCAGGGAATTGTATTGTGTTTTGTGCCTAAAAGGTCAGCCATCTTAGCTGATACTATTAGGGTCCCTGGGCTGGAGTCCGGAGTAGAGGGCGGGCCTGGGCTCCCCGCTTTTTCATCTTCCATACTGGCCTGTGATGAAGGTAACTCACTAGGTGGTGACTCTTGCCAATTATACTGAGAAAGGGAGGTCACTCTGGGGCCTAGAAGAGTTTCTGAGGCCCCCAAATCTGCCAGGAAGCCCAGGACCCACAAGTACAGACTTGGAGCTTTGTCACAACATTTATCAAAATGTACACAAAACCAGTATCAGGATTCTCCTGAGATAAGTCAAGTACGATTGATTCATTTTGTGATGCTGAGGGTAGCATTTCCTCTTTCTAGAAATCAGTTCCATTCAGTTACTCCTTCTCCTCCTCAGTATAATAGACCGAAATGAAGCACAGCATAAGGTATGCTTAGAGACATTTTCTTCTGCAGTAAAATATATGCATATGCCTCATCAAATGAAAGGTTTGTGTTCATTTTAACTTCTTTGACAGGCAACTTGTCACAGACTACAAATAGTTAGACACAGAAGGTGTTTGGGAAAGCACACACATGAAAAAGATTGAAAGCTACTGTTCAGATGGAGATAGATGATATGAAGAAATCAACATAAAATCAAAGTGCAATTCTGTCCTTGTTTAAAATTATGTAGATTTCCCCCCTTTTTTCCCCTTTTATTTCATGCACAGTAAATTTCAATGTCAATGACTTCTTTTAATTTATAGAAGTGAGAGACTGACAGCACTAGCTACATCCAGACAATCTTGTGCAAGCATGGTGAAATGAAATATTTCTACACATAAAAGGAATAATTCTGTACAATCCGATTTTTGGCATTCCTACTAACTCCAGCTTTTTAAATGCTCCTGAGGTGAACTGGTCCCTTACAGCAAATTGCTGCATACCAAGCCATGACAGTGTTGTGATGTAAGGGGAAAAAAAGATCAATATATTCAATAAGAATTAAACTGTGCTTATAATGCTTATTTTGCTTATGACTAACCCTTCATCTGAATCCAAGTCATTAGAGGTGAAAAGCAACTTATTGTCAACATTAACATAACATGGGGAGTGTGGTGGGACAGCTCCCTCACCCCTATGAGAGATTGGGGCAAGCCAGAGCGGTTGCGCAGACTGGAAGCCAATCAGGGCCAGCCTGCGGGGAGCCAGTCAAGGCCAAGAAAGAGCCAGCCAATCAGGGCCAGGCTAGGCCCTATATAAAGGCTGCACAGCAGAGCAGCAGGGCAGTCTCTCCGGGATCTTCAAAGGAGAAGGTCTGTCTCTTGAGCTAAGGATTAAAAATCATTTCACATTATTTTTAAATTTTATTTCCATCTTCTTTACTCCATTTACTGGAGATGTAATTAAGCACCTGGCTTGTATTTTTACTCTAAGGCAGGGGTCTGTGGCTGCTCAGCAACCCCTCCCCATGCCTGCTCAGAATGCCTGCTCAGCTGCAGCAGCCTTTGCCTGCTTGCTTCTCCCTTGTTGGCTGGAGGGCCAGATAAATCGAAGCTGCGGGCCAGATCCAGCCCTCAGGCCATAGTTTGGAGACCCCTGGCCTAGAGGGTGCAAGGAGTCAGAGGTGACCCAGGGAAAATGGACAGGCGAGGGGAGAGAAGGAGAGCAGAGAGGCTGCCACTAGAGAGTCCCTAGGTCGGAACCCAGAGCAGTCGGTGAGCCTGTCTCCCTACCCCCCGCCCCCAGGCTACACGTGGCAGAGGGAGAGTGGCCGTAGCAGACTGCAACCATCCCCTGAGCAGAAGGGTTAGACTGTGGGGTTGCAGTTGGGCAGTGCAGCAGGAATGATTAAAAGACAGCACCCCTGGAAGAGGGTGAGCATGGATTAGGGGGCACTGCCGGAGGGAAGTGACCCAAAGCGGACATCACAGAGCGGGGAGCAACACATGTCTGGAGGTCAGCACAGCAGACGATGAATGGGACACTACTGGCAAAGGGTGCTCTGTGACTGATAGAGCTAATTCCCGGACTAAACAGCTGGAGGCGCTGCAGCGGTGAGTCCCAACCCCATCACAGGGAGTTTCATAAATTTTGACTTTTCACTGACTCATCACCAAACCTTACCTCACAACTCTCTACACCAGCGGTTCCCAAACTTGGTTTGCGGCTTGCTCAGGGTAAGCTCCTGGTGGTCCGCAAGACACTTTGTTTACCTGAGCATCTACAGGAATGGCCACTCTCAGTTCCCACTGGCTGCGGTTCATCGTTCCTGGCCAATGGGAGCTGCAGGCAGTGGTGCGGGCCAGGCCACCACTTCCTGCAGCTCCCATTGACCAGGAATGGTGAACTGTGTCCACTGGGAATTGCAAGTGGCTGTGGACCAAGTTCGGGAACCCCTGCTCTAAACTATTGTTATGAAGCGGGTTGAAATATCATTGAAAACAATGTGTGAATATACCTTTCCTTTAAGATAGTTGCAAGAGACAGTTAAGGGGCTACACCTAAACCAAAACACAGTGAAGTCTGCCCAGGTCCTAGCATCACGTGGGTAGAGAGTTCCACTATACATTGTTCTGATCAGATATATGTGTTTATCTGTGGGTATGGCAAAAATCTAACTGGGGGTGGGGAAGAGGAGATAAAAAACTGGGAAGGAAAGCAAGCCAAGCACCAGCTTATAAGCTCGATATGTGATCCTGGAAAAATCTAAAGGAAGGTTCTAAGTCTACTCTGCCTAAGGAGGTCTGGGGCTGTAGGGAAAGAACATATCCCTTGTTTTTGGTGTCTCCTTCATTTGGAAAGCCAGACTTTACATTCCTTGTAAATAAACAAGATTGCATCAAAAAAAGACCAGACTCCATTACCACTTTCTACTCCCCAAATGGAATACCCCCAGGGTCCCAGACTGACAACTATTCAAGTAAAAAAGGAGCTACATTACAGTTTTATCTGTAACTAAACAGGGATTTTTGTGATACTAAATCCACATGGTATATTTCCTGTGGCATTATCACATACAAGCTACAAGATGGAAGTTTTCAGAATGAAACAGTGATACTCTATAAGAAACCTGACAACTGAGTTTTGGATTGATTTTTATTAAATTTCAGTTTAGAAAAATATTTTTAATATTGCAACTCCAAGTGCATTTGCAGTGCCCATTTCTGATTATGAGATGGAAAAATGTCACCATGTGGCCTGTTTTCATTTGCTCCCGAAGGTTATACAGCTTTTAAAGCAAGTCTGTAATCTGCCTCCTCCTATCTTCAGCAATACAAAGGTCTAGATTTAGTGTACACTAGAAAATTAGGTTATCAATATTATTTCACTTAGGGGTTTAAAATATCCACAACCCTGAATAGTATTGTTAAGATGACCTAAGTCCCCATGTAGACAGTGTTAGGTTGACAGAAGAATTCTAGTATCAGTGTAGCGACCACCTTTTGGGGAGATGGATTACCTACACCAACAGGAGAACACCCCCTGTTGGCATAGCTAGTGTTTTCACTGAAGCTGAAGCACTACAATAGCTGTAGCATTAAGTATATACAAGCCCCTGGAAACACAGCATTCCAGTCCAAATATAAGACATATCTGACAATCTTTGCTCAACACTGAACTTCTAACAGTTATAAGATAACAAGCACTAAGTATTTTGATCCTCATGTTCATAGTCAGGAAAAATTCCCACTAGTTTTAATGGAAGTTTCACTTAGGTAAGGGTAACAGTATTGTATTTTAAATGCAGTAGCTAAAGAGTGTCAGATGTGAGATACAGCCAAATGTCCGATTCTCACTTGTCTAATACAATGACTCAATACAACTACTGAGTACAAAATAAACACAGAAATAATACTCAAGACTACTTGTAAGGCAATACAAATATGAGCTTAATTGTAGTTGCATCCATTTTGTGGATTATTATGCTTACCATTTACACATAAAGATGATAGCACCACCAAACACATAACAGAGAGAGAGAGAGAGAGAGAGAGAGAGAACACCTCTCTGACTTGTTAAAAATAACCAGCTTCTGGGCAGTTTTTCAACAACACATTTATTCAACACTACAGAGATGCCACAATAGGCCAGACCCTCAATGAAGTCAGTGGAGTTTAAACCAGTTTAAACCAGCTAAAAATCTGTTGCAATATGTCTATGAACAATCTGTTCCACACTGTATATCAAAATTATTTCAGCTAAAAGAATCCTATAAACATCTTGTGATCTAATAAACATTTCAAGCCAGTCATGTAGATAAGATTGGCACCATTGAGTCTGCCAACATTCTATAAAGGGGATTAAATAAAAACCAACAGATTTACCTTGGTAGACAAAATGGAAACCCCTGGCAGATGCCCCACTCTTTGCATTAAACCGCATCAATATCTGATTGGATGAAGCCAAAGGTAATGTCTCTCCTACAAATGAAGAAGGGAAAGGAAAGGAAGTGAGAGAATGGAAAAAAATTGAAATAAAGACTGGAAAGATGAGATAATTTTAGATTTTAATAAAATATCCTGTGAAAAAAACCTGATAGTTTTCTTTTTTCTTTCCATGTTTTATTATAAACAATTCTGTTAATCATATTTAACAATGTTAAATTTGCCATTGGAAGTAGACAGAAATAATCTTCAAACAGAAACATTTTATGTTGTATATAAACTTTCTGATATTTACTGCAGCTGTTGGGATTAAAGCTTGCCTGTGAATCTGTTACCTTTTTGGGACAGTATAATTTGAAGAGTTTTTGCCAGAGTTTATTCGTGACTGACAGCTTTAGCTTGCATTCAAAAATGCACTAAACAATTAAAAGGCTTTCAAAAGAGCCCTAAGATCTCTCTCTATAAAGATGGAATATATAATTTAAAAACAAAAAAAAAACTAAAATGAGAGAAAATAGGTCCTTGAATCTCTTTTTGCAGTGAATCTTGCTCTGTCTCTGTGAAATATTTAACATATCACATGAGTAACATTATATTATTAACAGGTTTCAGAGTGGTAGCCATGTTAGTGTGTATCAGCAATAACAACGAGGAGTCCTTGTGGCATTTTAGAGACTAACACATTTAGTTTATTACTAAATAAATTTGTTAGTCTCTAAGGTGTCACAAGGACTCCTCATTGTTTTTATTATATTATTAAATAGATCTTCTAAAATCAAGTAAATTTAAAATAATATCAGCTTCCTCATTGTTTTTATTATATTATTAAATAGATCTTCTAAAATCAAGTAAATTTAAAATAATATCAGCTCATCACTTAGCATGTTCAGTATGTCCTCTCTTCAAGGCAAGCTTTGCAAACCTGGAAGGCTAACTTAAGAAATTATGAAGAAACTTAAAATATTTACTTTGATTTTTTCTCATTTGCTAAATGTATATCAAAATTCAGATTTCCAACTTCCTATATATATATATATATATATATATATATATATATATATATATATTATGGCAATGGTGTGCTTACTCATTAGCAATATAACTAGAGAAACTACTGAAATGACTGGAGACGTGCTGATTTACTCTGGTTTTAATGAAGTGACTCAGTAGGTCTGATGCTTCTCTCACTCATATCAGTTACACACTGTTGTAACTCTAATGACTTCAATGGAGATACTATTGATATACCCCAGTGTAAATGAAATATGAACCCCTTGGCACATTAAATCTGTTCTGAAGATGTCATGGAACAATAAGGAAAAACTGCAAGTTTTTTGTTCTTCAATCATTTTCTAAAGGCTTGTTGGGAAATACAGATGTTGGTCTTCATTTTGTATATATATGTATGATACAGCATAATTGGATGTTTGGATAATATTCTTTCTTTTATCTTGACAATTAAAAATCACACAATATTGTGTTGTTAAACTACTGCAAACAATGTTAAAATGAATTCTGGATCTTTCTCCTTTGCAACCTAAATGAATGGATTTACCAAAGGGAAAATATAATCTTCATTTTTCAAACATTAAAACATTATTTTCTTTAAATTGTAAAACAGATACATATTTTTTCTAAGTAGTAGTAAACATTTAAGTAAGCCACATGTTCAAGACTGAAAAGAATGGAGAATGGTGTGTTGTAAAACTTCCAAACTCATATTTGTAAAGTTCAATTTGTGTGCCTCTGTGAGGCTAGATTTTCAATATTAGGTGCATGCAATTGCAAACATATTTTTGTGTATGTTACATTTTAAGTGTACAAATATGTAACATAGGCATGCAAATCAGGGACGAAATCCTGATCCCATTGAAATCAATGGAAGATTTGTCATTGACTTCAATGGGGCTAGGATTTCACTTTAGATACCTGCCTGCATACCTGGGCAGCTGTTAACTGGACATGTAAATGCAGAAATAATTAATTTTGTACACACATAAGTTATCTGTGCATAAATCAGACACTCAAAATTTTGTGTGTGCAATGCAAAGATTCATACTTTAAGCCCAGAAGGAACCATTGGATAGTCTGACCTCATGCATAATACACACTATAGAATTTAATCCAGTGAAACCTTCATTGCACCCAATAACCTGTATTTGTCTAAAGCACATCTTAAATAAAAAACAAACAAACAGCCAGTCTTAATATGAAAACATCAAGAGATGGAGAAACCACAACTTCCCTTGACAGTTTTTCCAACAACTAATCCCCTTTGCAATTACTTAACTTTTAAAAACAGAGCCACAATGTGCAGAAGTCCATGCTTTTTACATTATGTCACAAAGTAGTTTATACTTATTTTTGCTTTCTCTTTACCTGAGTGAGATCCAGAAAGTGAACTGAGAAGTCTCGCCTGAGGGTGTTCTCCATCAAATAACTCTGCCACATCATTCAGAGCAGTCTGGAAATAGGCAAATTGCCCAAACACAACTGGAATATAATAAGAGAAAACAAAACAAAACATACAGGATATTTTTGCTTATACTCATTATTAAATGATTCCTCGCTGGGTTCTTGTAAGACTTCACGCAGGGAGTGCATCTTAATTTACTTTCTATTCTGATAAAAGAGAGCAAAAGATAGTCATCTTATAGCCATTAGCTAATTTCATTTATTTGGTGATTAATAAGAGTACACACTCTAATTTGATTTTCTATATTTTTCTATTTTAAAATTAACAAATTAAATTGTCCTTTCCCTAAAGGCAACTTGTCATCATGCTAAAAAGTTAGGGTTTGAGTTTGCAGCTATCATTCGATTTTGCTACCTCTGAGAATGAGTAACAACAAGATACGGAAAGGAAAGGAACTTAATGTATTTTAATTTTGATTACCAAATAGTAGTACTGCTAAGGCATGAAAATCTTATCATACTAGTATTCCCCCAAGGTAGCATCTAATATCATATATTATTTGTTATTCCCTTTACACTAATCTGAGGAAAAAAATATAAAGTTATTTTAACTGCATAATTCCCTCAGTTCCTATTACTACTCATTTTAGCTAAAATAATACAAAACACTGGCAATATAATAGAAACATAATACTATATCACCTTTAAACTATTATATTTATTTCTATTGTAAAAAATTTGAACTGTATCAACAAATAGCACATTTTATTAGAGGTCATTTCTGTGTGCTATTAATTAATATTAAGAACTACCTAGTTCACTATAATAGTGAATTTTGTAAACAATCATCCTGCAATAGTGAATTTCAGAAATAAAGTAGTAAACTCAACCTAATAAAAATAAATACTGTATCATATCATAAAACAATATTTTATTAGCAAAGAACTGTATTGATTGTGACTAATTTTTATTTGAGATATTGTGCACAAGTAACATGTTGTGTGTTATGGGCACATGATGAATTACAGTATAGTACAATACTCATTGGCTAATTATTTCCAACTTCTTTTAAAATCTCTTTTCAATTGATTTGATATGGTGAAATGAATTTAAAAACAATTTACATGTCTCAGCATGTACAGCTGTACAGATAATCTACAGATATATAGTGTTTGGCTTTTAAAGCAAATCTTTGCAAGTTACCAATATAAACCTCAAGGAATTTTATGTTTACCTATGAGTTCTGGAGAGGAACATTTTGTAATAAATCCTTTAGTTGTACAAATGTGTCTCAATGTATATAGCTCTATAGAACTGTATTATAATCGCTCTCTCAAGATACTAATAATTTGTAATGCTTTCATGAATCTTTATGTAAACATTTCAATGTTTTGTCCTTCTCCCCTGACTCTCTTTCTGTCTTACAAAGAAAGAAAACCACAGTAACATATCTTATTCCTGTTTGTACAGAACTCTAATAAGAAAATATACAGCATTTTTCAATTGTTTCCTTAATCTAAATCACAAAAATAACACCATCCAAGACATTCAGATGTGTTTCCTATGGTGCACACTGTAATTTGTGAAATAGGATAATGAATCTTTTAAATATATTATTGATTTAATCACTTCATTACAAGTGCTACATTTGCAAAATGTATTTGTTTTTTAAAAAAGATGTTTGTGATGTATAAAAATACAGTTTCTAAAATAGGTGGAACAATATTTAATTTATTACATTTCTGCTACAGATTTCCTCCACGATAAACTAACAAAAGTATTGGGGTTTGTGGAAACTGCAAATTGCTTGTATTTATGCATTTCTCAATTATTAGTGTCATTTAGAGTGGAAACATTACACTTTAGTCAGAGTGTGGGACTGAAAATCTGGAGGCCTGGGAAGGAGTCCCCCACCCACTTTCTCCCTCTTCATCCTGGCTACTAGGAGAAAGGAGGTACTCACTTTGCCTTTCCCACCTCATCACTGGCTTATTAAGAATTAAGCTACTTTTCTCATTAAAACAACCAAGCAGCTGTGGGGTCAGGCTAGGCAAACTGTATTTTTTCTCGACATCTTTTTAGAGTGGTACAAAAGTTTCTTTCCTCTTTCATTTGCCCTATACCTGTTCTTAGAATAATTCTTCCCTTTCCATTCCCAGATCACTTTCCAACTTTTTATAGAATCATAAGATATCAGGGTTGGAACGGTCCTCAGGAGGTCATCTAGTCCAATCCCCTGCTCAAAGCAGGACCAATTCCCAACTAAATCATCCCATCCAGGGCTTTGTCAAGCTGGGCCTTAAAAACCTCTAAGGAAGGAGATTCCACCATCTCCCAAGGTAACCCATTTTCACTGATGCTTATCTGTCAAATTCAGTTATTAACTCAGCCTCCTTCCACACTACCTCCACACAACTTTCACTGTGACCAGCCTTCTCTTTGTTAGTTTCTCCTGACCCAGAAGATGTTTCTTGAATTGAGGGAGGTGAAGTAAAGCCGGAGCACTGTCGTAGAAGAAAGGAGATCTTAGCAGTAGACAAAATATATTGGAACTTGCTCCACCCCTAATTTGTAGCTCTATTCTGAAAAAAACCTGATATTGTCAGAACTCTTTATTAACCTATAATGAATTATACCAGTGAAAACCCAGTAAAGGACAATAATACAAATTGGAGAACTGCCTTATTGGTGATAATGCATTAGATAGAAAGCTTCAAACTTGACAGCAACCTGGCCAAACCTCTCAGTGATTCCTCCCCAGCAGTCACACTAAACCCTATAGATCAACGACTATGTGATATACTCCTGGACAGTAACTACTTGCCTAAATTCCTAACTGAACTATTAGTTGGATTCATATGTATAAAATCTCAGATAAAGCTCATGTGCCATAGTTCAAAGTTGCATATCCAAAGGCGTGAAATAATTCAGAATAATTTCCAAAATGATTTCATAAGCAAGAAACTGGAAACTGACACACAGCAAAAAAATTATGGCCATTTACATCAGAGCTATATTTATCCCAGGGGAATATTAAACTATAAACTCTTAGAATAAAATTATTCAATACAATCATTTATTGGCTTCTTCTCCATTACTTTGAAATGAAAACCACCTCAACAATCTTTTAAACAGAAATATTTTTTAAGGGAGCACAAGAGTGTAGCCATGTGAGTCACAAGTCACTAGTGATCTCATTGTACTTTGCAGATGATTCCTTATTCTGTTGTACTAGGAATACAAAATATCCTCAGTTTTTCTAGTGATATTTTCCCATATATTTGTGTTTGATTTGGGGGTATTGAATGTGGCACAATGCTGAAAAGCGATTTGCCAAAGAAGCCCTAGCAGCAGAAACAGATTATGCATCATTTGTAATTCGCCATTCTCTCTCTTGCACTAGGCTAGCTAGCAAGGGAATTGAAAGCTATGACAATCCCACAGAGATATTTTAGAGGATGATGTTATTAACATAAATGAGCTAAGAATGCAATGAGAATAGATTATAAGGTGAAAATTAAAGCTTTGGTCCATAATATTTTTAAAAAAACCTATGGCTTTGGGCCAATTTCTGCTCTCACTTACACAAATATAAATTCAAATAATTCCAGTGACTTCAGTGGAATAACTAGGACAGATTAGGGAATGGAAACAATATAATAAATTAGTGTTGCCGTGGAATAGGGGAGTGTGGGTGGGGAGGTAGTTATGTAGAATTTAGGAGCTACTGCTACAAATTTTTGTCCCCCTGTACTATGGATTCTTATTTAGGAAACATAATTTGACTTTTAAAAACAAAGATGAGTGTTTTATCTAATTTATTAATAATAATTATAATTATTAATTAATTATTCTTATTACATTATCATAATGTCTAGGACCCCAGTGTGGTAGGCACTGTACAAACACAGAACAAAAAGCTAGTCCCTGTCCCAAAGTGCTTACAATCTAAGTATAAGACTAGAGATAACAGATGGATACAGGCAGACAAAAAGGAGAGTACAAAGAAACAATGAGACAATATTGATCAGCATGATAAGATATCCCCTTACTGCACCAGAAGCCTAAGTAGTTCTGGAAGGCATTAGATATGTTTTTCAACTTCCACAATGGCAGGGAATTTTGAATTAAAAGTGCTATCATCCTGTGAGGATATCTGGCAGGAAACTGCTGTTAACATTCTTACTAGTTAGTTTGAACATTTTTTTCCTTTTGGTTTTTTTATTTTCACGTTATATATATATATTAGTTGATAACTATTTCCTCTTAGCATAAATTACATTAGTTGTAAATGTATTAACTATCTAGGGATATTGACAACAGAACAAATGAGCTGATACACATAATTTGAGAACTAGCTTGCTTCTTGTGATTTCTTTTCACCACACCCCAAAATTCTAAAGGTAACTTTTGAGATCATTTCAGCTAAGGGCCAAACCAGAACCAGGCTCCACACAGTCTAATTGACTCTCCACCCTAATCCACAAATTCCCTACCTCCCTGTGTTATGACCACCTCCCCACCTTTTCAGGAACAGATTTAAAATATCATAGTTTTTCATTCTGTAATGAGAACAGGATTTAGGCATTTCCATTTTTCCACTAGCCTCCCTTACTTTCCTGTGACAGCCCAGACCCGTGTCCAAATTTTTCCCTTGATAAATAAGATCACTTAATGCCAATCTCTACAATAGAGACTTCATTACATACCAGACCAACCAAGCATTCATTTATAATGTTTTTCTAGACCAGAGAACACATTTTTAAAAGTGGAGTGGAATTAAAATGATTGGGAGCTTGGTGTGAAAATGGAAAGAAAAAGAGGCACTCTCTTCCCTGACCTATACTGTCCTCATTACAGAATGAAAAACAATGATATTTTAAATCTGTTGCTGAAAAGCAGGAGCAGATGCATCAGGGAGCAGAAGCAGACAGTACTATATTCTACCTCTAAGGGGACAAAGAGTCCTGAGGCACCTTATAGACTAACAGACGTATTGGAGCATCAGCGTTCGTGGGTGAATATGCATCTGACAAAGTGGGTATTCACCCACAAAAGCTTATGCTCCAATACGTCTGTTAGTCTATAAGGTGCCACAGGACTCTTTGATGCTTTTGCAGATCCAGACTAACACAACTACCCCTCTGATACTTGATACCTGTATGGGGTTATCGTTAACAAAGTCTGCTCTGTGCCTCCTTCCTCTACTGCCTACCACCTGTATGCTGCAGCACCAAACTCCCCATGAGGCAGTCAAGTGTAGGCCAACTTCCAAGGGCTGGACAGTCCCCCGGTGGCAGTAGATGGCAGTGTACCCTACATCAGCCACATCACACAGCAATGACATTAGTGGTGGGACTTAAACCCTACTGACCAGCCATCTCTGGTAGTAAGACTTAAGCATATGATAATGTAAGCAGAAGGACAAGCACCCAGCAGAAAGAAAGTTGAGTTAACAATTTTTCTTTAAAACTATGCAGACTCAGTAACTGAGTGTGCCAGAGGAGTATCGTTGGAGTTGGTGGTAAGGATGTCAAAATCATTTTGGAGAGGATTGAGCTAGGAAGGGACTTACTGAACATAGGTTACACAATCAAAGACAGAGGGGTGTTGACACAGATTGCTGTTTAGGAGAAAATGTAATGGTGTCAAAATATTAGATATGGAAGGGCACATTGTTAAATTATTACAGGCATGACGCATCTTAGGCATATTTAACATATACGATTTCCACTTTACACGGTCCGCAAAAACAGAAAAAGAAAGGAGAAAAAAAAATTTAAACTTCCTGCAGGGGGTGCAATTTCACCTTCCATTGAAGTGAATGGGTTCTGGCTATATGCGGTTTGCGCTTTACGTGGTAACTGCGGAACGGAATGCTCCCGCAAGACGCGACATGCCTGTATTAGTATGTGTGATACATTTTTTACACATATGATACGTATTATTACTATCTGTGATGTACCTGCTTCCCTAAGATTTCAACCTGTGATTCTGTAATTGCTCCTGTTAGCAGTTCTTCCAAATTCCTTAGTGGCAAAGCTGCTGAATCCGTATAGCAAAGATTTTGTGGCATATAGCATGTACTACATATACTAAACTGCACTAAATCCAGTTCCACAAACGACTAATTTTTCAAGCCACACGTGATAAGAAGTAAAGTGGCCATTTATCTTCTTCCTAGTTATCTGTGCCCACAGTAGTGGGACTGGCTTTACTGAAGCCCATATTTGAGAACTTTCTAACTCCAATCACACGTGCTTTAGAGATAATGTACAATTATTTTGACACACTGCAAGAATTAGATAATTTAGTTGTTTATTTTATAAACTTTTTGGAGATCCCATTTAGATAAAGTTTTGGCTTTTGTATTGTATTTTGTATTGTATTTGGTTTTTTTTGTATATGTAGTTGTTTATTTTATAAACTTTTTGGAGATCCCATTTAGATAAAGTTTTGGCTTTTGTATTGTATTTGGATTGTATTTTGTATTGTATTTGGATTGTATTTGGCTTTTGTATTGTACTTGGATTGTATTTGGCTTTTGTATTGTATTATATTTATACTATGTATAATTTTTTTTCTTACCTAGTGATTTACTGTGTATGCATGAACTCTTGATGAACGATTACACTATGATGATGAATGATTTAATCAATGAAAGAGTTCATGATGTTCTTGGAAAACAGAAATAGACCATTCTTAGATGGATTCTGTTAATTACCCTGGGCCACATGGGATGGTGAAAAACCTGGAATCTATTCCCGCATCAAGAGTGTGTATGTTCTCACTAAACAATGTGCAATACTGCAAAAAATTGTCCCTTCTTGTTGCACGAGAAACAAAGTTTCATTTTTCTTAGAACTATTTCTAAACAGTAAATAAAATCAACCTTAGAACAAATGAGTTAGTGAACCGTAAATCAGTAAAACCAAACTCTTACCAAATTCCTTAGGTACAGTTATAGAATAGTGACAGGTCTGCCCAGCGGTATAATTATGTGGATAATTTGGTGATAAAACCACCCCATCTGATCCAATATACTGGCCGCCACAAGGAGCTGAAACAGAACAGAAATAAAGCATCATCCTTAATTCCATCTGCTAGTGTCTATGGTGTTCCAGCATGAAACTGCAAAATGCAGTAACTTAAAATAACATTTTTGGTAATTTTGTTTCTTCTATGGCACCAGATATAATGGTCTTTGTTAGGAAACTATATTTATCAAAGCATCTATTAAATTAAATTAGCATCTTACACAATTACATTAATTGTACAGTTCTGTGGAAATAAATTATTACATTGGGAGAAACAATACACATAAAACTGAAAAGCTTGTTTTCAATGTGTAATCTAAATAAAATCTCATCAAAGTCTTGCTACTTATTATTTAGATTGCATCAGCACCTATAGTAGGGGTGGGCAAACTTCGGCCCACGGGCCACATCCAGCCCGCAAGCTAATTTTGCCCAGGCCCCTGAGCTCCTGGCTGGGGAGGCTACCCCCAGCCCCTCCCCTGCTGTTCCCCTCTCCCATCTCCCCTGCTCTCCCGGAGCTTCAGCGCCCCGAGTCCAAGAGCGACCCTGGACAGTGCTGAAGCAGCATGGCTCTGGGAGGGGGGTGGGCTCCTGCCGCGTGGCCTGCTGGAGTTCACAGCCCCGCCCCCTTACCACGCTGTTCCCCCATCGCCCAGAGCCTCTGCATGCCATGTCCAGGAGCAGCCCTGGACAACACTGCAGCGGCGTGGCTCCGGTGGAGCCTGAGCTGCCACTGGGAGCAGTGTGGTAATGGGGCAGGGCTGTATGCTCCGGCGGTCCACGCGGCAGGAGCTCACCCCCACCCCCTCCTGGAGCCATGCCGCTGCAGCGCTGTCCAGGGCCGCTCCTGGACATGGGGTACTGAGACTCCAGGAAAGGGGGGAGGTGGGGGTAAGTGGCACGGTAACGGGGTGGTGGGGGGTTGAATAAGGGGCAGGGAGTTCTGGGGGCAGTCGGGGACAGGGAACGGGGGGGGTTGGATGGGGCAGGGGCTCTGGGGGGGTGGTCAGGGGATGTGGAATGGGGGATTGGATAGGGTGGGGAGTCCCGGGGGTCTGTCAGGAGGCGGGGTGGGCGGTGGATAGCGGTCAGTGCAGTCAGGGGTCAGTGAGCAGGGGAGCTGGGTAGGGGGTGGGGTCCTAAGGTGGTGGTTGAGGGGGGGTTTCAGGAGGAGGTGTTCAGGGGACAAGGAGCAGGATGGGTTGAGTATTATGAGGGGGGCATAACTAGGGGCCACCCAATGAAATTAGTGGGCAGCAGGTTTAAAACAAATAAAAGGAAGTTCTTCACACAGTGCACAGTCAACCTGTGGAACTCCTTGCCTGAGGAGGCTGTGAAGGCTAGGACTATAACAGGGTTTAAAAGAGAACTGGATAAATTCATGGAGGTTAAGTCCATAAACGGCTATTAGCCAGGCTGGGTAAGGAATGGTGTCCCTAGCCTCTGTTTGTCAGAGGAGGGTGATGGATGGCAGGAGAGAGATCACTTGATCTTTACCTGTTAGGTTCACTCACTCCAGGGCACCTGGCATTGGCCACTGTCGGTAGACAGGATAGTGGGCTAGATGGACCTTTGGTCTGACCTAGTACGGTCTTTCTTATGTTCTTATGGGCAGTCAGGGGCAGGAAGTGGGTGGGAGTCGGACATGGGGCGGGGCCTTCTCCACCCGGCCCTCCGTACAATTTTGGAACCCTGATGTGGCCCTCAGGCCAAAAAGTTTGCCCACCCCTTGGCACAAAAGAAGCTAAAATCAAACATTGTTTTGCTATGTTCATCAACGCTAAATAAGAAAGAATGAATAATTTATTTATGGAAAGTCTTTAAAGTTACAGAAATTAAATTTGCCCTAGAAAAGTGAATACAAGGATCCACTAATGTACCAAGCCAGAGATAGTGTAAAAACCCAGGACCAAATCCTGCTTTCAGTTAACCTGTGCAAGTGGGTTGTGATAGTTATATTGACAGGAGAAAATAGTCAGAAGAAGACAGAAAAGAATATATGATTTTGGACAAGTGGCCAACCCCACATCAAGTGGATATTATCAAACTGATGTTTTCTTATTTTTGTATGCAACTGCAAAAGTATCCTCTCCCCAACACACACAGTACACTCTTTCCCAACTCTTCAGTAAAACAATCAAATGAAAAACTGTTCAGATATTTTAGACTTAAACATCAAACCTCCTAAAGAAAGCTGTATATAAAATGCAAAATGCATTTATAGCAACTATTTTATCTTCTCAATAGTACAAATGATAAAGCATTTCATTTTAATAGCATATAATTTAGATAGATAGATGACGTGAACAAAATATTTTCTACTCTGTGGAACTAGGTAATTCAAGAACATTAGTGTTTGTTTAGAATTCCTTCTGCATAACAGATGATCTTTTAACAATGCTGCAGCTCTTTGTTTTTGAGTACTGAGTGATTGTTTTCAGCATCCAAAGTCCCTCAAAAGACTCTTTACATTAAAAGATAAGCTTCTTGACATGTAAACCTTGAAAATGTCCTTTAAATAAAACACCACACTTTTTCTTAGGAAAATGACTGGTGACTGGGAAGGCTATGTGTATGCGCAGCCACTATTACCACTACAGCAAATGGGTGCTTTGAGAAATGTTTGTTCCAATACTGCAAACTCTGCAGATTATTGCTCCAAAATCTCTTTTTATGTGACTATATTTTTGTGCTGTTCACAGATCTTCCAAAGTTTACTACTAATCTTTTAGCCCAGAAACCAATTATGGGACCTTTTGCCTCCAGCTGCCTATTGTATAATAGATTGTTCAAATCTATTCAGGTATGCTGAAATCACATTCCTTTAATATTATAAGTATGGAGTCAGAGAAATGTGAATCAATGTGCTCAACGAGACATTTGGGATTGACCAGTACAAAGTGGCTGTCCTTTAATCTGGTGAGAAGGAGGAGATGGAAATAATGGACAAATACAGAATGCAGGAAAACCAGCTTAGCAGCTGCACTGCTGAAAAGGACCTGGGGGTTGCTATGGATCCAACCTCAACATGAGTCAGCAATACAATGCTGATGCAAAAAAAAAATCAAATACAATTTTAGGTTGCATTAACAGAGGCATAGCATTCAAGTCTCGGGAGGTGATAGTACTGCTCTACTCAGGACTGGTTAACCTTCAGCAGGAATATTGTGCCCAGTTTTGGTCACCAACATATAGAGAGGATGTAGAGAAACTGGAAAGGATCCAGAGGTGAGTAACAAAGACGATCAAAAGGATGAAATACAAGTCATATAAGCAAAGAGTGCCTCAGGAGGTTGTGGAAACTCCTTCACTGGAGGTTTTTAAAAGGAGGCTGGAGAGACATCCGTCTTGGATGATTTAGACACAACAAATCCCCCACCTTGCCCCCGGGGCGTAGGTGAAGCAGACTAGATGACCCTTGTGGTTCCTATTAACCCTAAAAGGTAGCTGAAGGAATTTTGTTGTTGTTGTTATTGTTAAAGTTTATCTGGCTGAAAAGGGGACTGAGTTAGGAAAAGATAGTGTCTGTAAAAACCTAAATTTCAGTACCGTACTTATTTGGAGGTCACTGGTTTTCAAACTTTTTTCATTTGCAGACCCCAAAAATATTTCAAATGCAGGTGCAGACTCCTTTGGAAATTCAACCTTTTTTTCTGTGAAATTCAACTACCATAGAATTTTTAGACTGAAAACTGACTGAACAGAATTCAACTATAAATGTTGCATATGCTCGGCACAGCATTTGACACAGCGTAAAAAAGGCGCTAAACTGTGAGCTCACATGGTAATAACACTTCCTAGTTTTGACCTATAGGTTGGGGAATTTACAGACTTTTGATTGATCAGAAAAATGAAATGCCTTTTCTGGGATCTGAAACTGTATTTTCACTGTCACCTTTTGCAAGCCATTTAGACATAGTCTGTAGACCGCCAGGAGTCTGTGGACCACAGGTTGAAAACTATTGATTTAGGCAAAATAGTAACATATCAAAGACTAGGAGCAGAAGAAGTTAGTCTCAACAAATAATTTCAAACTTTTAGAAAAGGCAATCAGTCCTCTAAGGTAGAAAGAAAAAGTCTTATGTCTAGTCAATAGCAAAAAGTAACAACCTTTAATATTTAAAAGAGAAAGATCAGTTCAACTATAGACCACTTGACTCTCAGCAACTACTTGCAAGAAAGGCATGTAGAAATTGTTTTGTTCTAAGGTCCTTAAAAATCAAGGCAAAGAAGGCAAAGCCCACCTACCTGATCTGTGTATCGACACATGCAATGACTCAGATAATGTTATATTTTAGCTGATTTTTTGGCAACATAATCCATATTATATATAATTATCATAGTGAAGGATGGCAAGGGCAGAACAGTAATTGATCTTGTTAAGTTAGAGAATACATTTGCTACGATGCCACTCTTTTTTTGAAGTGTCTTATACTGAATGAAACTAAAGGATATTGAAAGTGTGACAAAATGTGTACATCTAAAATTAGAGACAAAATTTAGCTGTAGATCCACTGAATGATAAATATATTTTAACTACAGTGACAAAAGATGGCAAAGTAAGACTTAAATTCAGACATCAAACTTTTAAACTCCATTTGGCTTTTAGAAAGGATGGATAAAAATAGATTTTAAAAAATCAAATTTTTTATTTACATTTTATTTTTTTAGATAAATAAATATGTGTTTATAATATGTGTTGACAATATAGGTTAACAATCCATGCTGTAAGGTGGATGGAAGTTAGATCCATGTGGAGAATTTGACTTTGCTTCCACGATATCAAATCAGACTGGAGAGGCAGCAGGATTAAGCGCTGAACTCAGAGGTTCATTGTATCCAAAACCCAAAATTGAGTTTGACAGTCTGGATCTAGCATTATCAACTTTGCTGTATTCTATCTTAGATTTCTGATTATTCTTGGATAAATTCATTTAGTTTTTCTGCAATGGCCTTCTCATCCTTGAGGTCTCCGTTAGCATCTCGATTGTCCAGCGGTTTCACTGGTTGTTTAGCAGGCTTCCTACTTCTGATGTAGTTAAAAAAAATTGCTATTTCTTTTTGCGTCTTTGGCTAGTTGTTCTTCAAATTCTTTGTTGGCCTTCCAAATGATATTTTACACTTCATTTGCCAGAGTTTATGCTCCTTTCTATTTTCCATTTTATTTTCCTTTTTAATTTCCAACATTTACAAGATGCCTTTTTGTCTTTCACTCCTTCTTTTACTTCATTGGTTAACCACAGTAGCACTTTTTTAGTTCTCTTACTATGCTTTTTAAATTTGGGATATACATTGAAACTAACCTCTGTTATGGTGTCTTTAAAAAAATCCCATGCATCTTGCAGGGATTTCACTTTTGGCACTGTATCTTTTAATTTCTGTTGAACTAACCTCCTCATTTTTGTGTAGTCCCCCTTTCTGAAATTAAATAATACAGAATTGGGCTGCTGTGGTGTTTTCCCCACCACAGGGATGTTAAATGTAATTATATTATGGTCACTATTACCATGCGGCCCAGCTATATTCACCTCTTGGAGCATATCCTGTGCTCCATGTAGGATTAAATCAGGAGGTTGATATGTGTGTGAGTAGTAATCTTATCAATGATGTCTTCAGAGAGGCAGAATTGTGTGAGTAGTAATCTTATCAATGATGTCTTCAGAGAGGCAGAATTGTAGGTAATTGATCCTTCTTTGAATACTCCAATATTGATTGGATTTCTGCTCTTAGAAATTCAGAAGCTGTAGGGGAGTCTAAACAAAACTACAGACTATCCAGTCATAGAAGAAAATGGAATCATATGAGGGAGTTTCACATACCAGGGAGAACTGTGTAAACTTCTCAAATCCCCATCCAAAACAGAAAGTGGGACAGTTGGGAAAAAATACTGAACAGCTGAGGAATAACCAGGGGCAGGGCTGCATAGTCCTCAAAAAGGGGCCAAAAGAGACATTTCAAAGTGCTAACTGGATATAAGAAAGGTAATATGTTCCATTGAAATAGAACATATTCAAATGTTGGAAAAGGCCTTTTTGAAGTGATACGGAAGACCTGATTATATCAGATAACTTACAAAATGTCAAGTGTCAGATTAATAAAAAAGGCTACACGAATAGCCTCCTCAAGAAAAATGGTCATAAGAGAAAGATCTTCCAACTGTATGATGGCTTCCATTAGGTAATAGGTCAAGACTCAATCCAATTTTGCACACTGGGCAACGGTGCAAATGTGTAAATAATTCTTCATTACCCCTAGAGAATTTTGTGCAGAGGAGAAGGATGATTGACCATTAATGGATGGTAACGGGGTCAAGAAACCTTACTGGACTTTAGGATGGCGCTAAATAAATTTATAAAAGGGATTATGTGATGTGGTTGTCTGTGACAGCAGGGAAGTGGGTTGATGACCTAGGGGCTCCCTTTCAGTCCTATATTCTTTATGATCTTAATACGTATTCAGAAACAAATTATTCAATGGGTAACTATTAATATCGGCACTATTTTGTCTTTGCTAATACATTAAGCAAGATCTATCTGTTACATATTATTATATTGATGGTTAGGTAGACCCCAAGCTTTGTTTGATCTATAGGAGATCATGCCATTTACTTTCTATTCAGCCTAAATGAGGGGACAACTAAATGTTTTGTGATAACTGAAGCAAACCAAGCCACCACCCAAAGATCAGATGGAATGCAAACACAGGGGCTAGGAATTGCTTTGATTACATCTCTGTGTGTATGACATTTTGTCCATGTGGGTCAGAAACAACCAGAAAAAAAGGCAGAAAAATGCAGAAAGCCAGAAGACAACAAGAAAAGCACTGGAGCTGTGGCCTTGAGAAAAATAGCTAAGAAAGAGAACTTTATGCACAGAGTGCTGGTCAGAAAGAGGGTTAAATTTTAAAAAAAGGAAACTGCCTCTTGTTTTTTGATTTCTACTGTGTTCTGGGAAACAGAATTTTGTGTACATTCTTTGTAAATAATCATGATTGCACTAAAGGAATACCTGTCTCCTTCCTCAATTTCTCTTCCTAATTGAAACAACCTGATACTACCCTATTTACAAGAAGAATGGGACTCTATCATGGCAACCATTATACATGAAGTCTTAAAAGAAAGACTTGGGCCTTGTCTAACTACTACTTTACAGCACTGCAACTTTCTTGCTCCGGGGTGTGAAAAAACTTCCCTGAGTGCTGCACGTTTCAGCGCTGTACAGTGGCTGTGTAGGCAACACACAAGCACTGGTAGCTATTCCCCTCATGGGAGTGGGTTTTTTACAGTGCGGGGAGAGATCTCTCCCAACACTGGTGCCATGACTACACAGCCACGTTAAAGCGCTGCCACAGCACTGCTTTAACATTGCTATTGAAGACACGCCCTAAGAAGTTAGGAATGCAGAAGTTCAACTAGCCAACCCCTACAGTTACTGAAATGGCTAATTTCCCAGAGAATCTGAGAAAGGTGTCATTTTGAAAAGTTTAAAATAGAATGGAAGGAAAGTCAGAGGAGGCAGTTTCAAGTAATGAGAGTGTAAAATACCCAATGATCGGTAATAGTATGAGCTATAGTGAAGTAAAGAATCCATCTATTCTCAAATAGGTATGGTGAAAGAGGATAATATGGGTTTCACAACCTGAACCAGTCCTGCTGTCTGAACACACCAGTCTGTTACAAATGCATGCAACCGCTGAGTCCTATACGCTTCAAAGCTCCTGGGATCTGGGTCATGACTAATCACCATTCCTAGCTGTGGATCTTTCAAGCACACTCCTACATGCAGACCTGCTGTCTGACCCCTTCCTTGGGCAGAGGGATCCCACAATCCAGCCAACTATGTTCTGGAATCAGTATCCCTGCTCTCCCATGCCCTTATATGTTTAGAATATATCAGAGACAATGTGATAGTAAAGCCAGAAACACAGGCTTAATAAAGGATTTCTTAGCCTCAAAAATTTTACTTAAAAAAAAATAAAGCACAACAGTTACACAGCAATGTGGGTAGGGATAGGAGGACAGTCCTGAACAAACCCCAGAGTCAGATCTCACCCTGTCTGAGAGTCCTTGTCAGTATCCTTAGTTGAGGCAGAGTTTATCCTGCTTTCTCATATCTCCATCCAGCCTGTTTACCTGGGGCTATGAAATGGCCTCCTGTTTAAAAAGTCTCTTAACGGTCTCTGCACTATCTCTGCCATTCAAAGATCCAGCTCCCCGCTCCAGTGGGTTAGTGTGTAGAGAGTCCATTGCTTCAAAGAATTGGTATCATCACTGAGAGACATTCCAAATCAATGGCCAGTGATAGCTCTCCCATTTTTAGCCCTCTTTGAGATGTCCCACACACTAGCATGAGTGGGATTTCTACAGTAGAGTAACCTTGTGATGATCTGACTGGTTTTCAACAAGACCTGGATATCTTAACACAAGATGGAGGTTACATTGCAAAGTGAAAGTTTCAAGGATAGTTACAATCAAAATGGTGTTCACCAAACAAAAATGGAGTTCACAATTTAACAAAGACATACCTCCAATCTTTCACATTATCTGCACACATCAAAAGAGATACTGTCAGCAAGACAGTGTGTAGAACAACAACTTGGGAAGGACAGCATTTTTTTAGCAGTGGAATTTCCATGTTTTAAACAAATTATGTTTTTAAAAATATTCTTTTTGGCAATTTGAGTTGCCACATTTATGTCAGTTGACTATAACAGGACTTGAACAGATATGTCGTTATCTAAAGCAGTCTTCAAGTGACCAATGGTATTGGCCAAACTTACTTCACACAAAGTTAAAAGTATCATTGATTGTATAATATCATATACTAGCTACATAATGTATACAGTCACATCCTAGAACAAAGACATATAATAAACAGTACTTTTGTGTACTTTATATATCTTACTTTCAAACAACCTCAGGTTAAGCAGAACAATGTTTTGTTTTGTTTTTTTAAAAAATCCTCTCCCATCTGGGGAAAAATGTGTTCCATTTAGTCCAAGGTTGTTTAAAAGTAAAATAAATATAAAGCACACAAAAGATACCAGTTAGGTGTATATATATTGTGACAGGGTGGCCGATGTTCATAGCATGGGTCCCGTGCTAAGATGCTAAGATGTTCTTGGGTGCTGAGGGCCCCGCTAGTGGCCCAGGACAGTGGTAAAGGAGGGAAGCAGGGGAGAGGTCTGGGTTTCCTCCTCGCTCTGAGTCCCAGCCCCTCTCAAACCCCTGTGGGTTTCTTACTCTCTTCCCCCCTGGACAGGGTTACCCTGGTTCCTTTGACACTGGGGGAGGAAGTATCCCTGCACTGTCGGGGCAGGGTCTCCCTTACTTCAGTTCTCTGGTCTTTCAAATCTCAAAACACACCTCCAAGATCCAGTCCTTTCTTCTTCCTCCTTCCCTGACTGCCCGAATCGGGGGGTTTGTTAGGTTCCTGACAGGGCCTTAATTGACTACAGATGCTCCAATTAACCTGCAGCAACCCTCCGTAGTCTACAGGGAACCATGCCTTAATTAGCCTTGAGCTTATATATATATTTCCCTTCAGCTCCTCCTCGCTGGCCCTCCTGTATGACTGTATATATATATATGATTAACTGTTTAATTCATTGTTTAACTGGTATCTTCTAAATATATATATATAAAGTGTGACTGACTTTCTTTTCTTCTTGGTATGTGGACCACAAAACATATACATATATAAATAAATATTGTTACCTGTTTTGGTTTCTATATATCTGTATCTACTCTCTCCCTCTCTCACACTCAAGTTTTCAGATCCAAGTAACAAGAAGAAAAGAAAGTGAATTGCATATTATATATCCATACATATACATACATCATTACAAGATTCCCGTTAAATATGGCCATATAAAATCATGCCCAGTCATATCGAATTTAGAGCAGGACTGAAAGTGAAACTCATTTTCTTTCCTGCTTGTTAATTCAGATTTTTTTTTAAAAAAAAATCTGAGGATAGGCCTTGATGGCTCAAGAAAAGTTAAATCTATTTGCAGCCTCTGCTATTAAACTTAAGACTTTCTTGCAGGTAAGATCTTTTCCAATACATAGCAGAGTTTGTTCTTTTTACATTTAAAATGAAACTGCTGGAATTCACTTAACTTGGACCTGAAAACTATTAAGCTAAGATGTCAGGAAGCGGGGGCGTGGGGGGGAACAGACTGAGATGGATCAAAATCTGAATGTAACAAGTTATCAGATAAATTGCTCAGTTGAATTCATTATTACTTCAAGACAAATTTTATTACATGAGCTTTTAAAGTTTCCTAACAAAAGTCTAATATGAAATAAAAATTCACATTGGATCTATCTATCTATCTATCTATCTATCTATCTATCTATCTATCTATTACAGTGTTTTATCATAATATAATTATTATTTTATATAAGAAGACTTTTCTCTATATACAGTAGCTCATTTTAACCTTCTGTTACAATACAATCAACAATCTGCAACATTTAAAGAAATGTTGCATTACACAATGAAATTATTTTCTCTTGCTGGCTCTGAGAAAATGTTCTATGTTCTCAACTCCAATAAAATGTGTATAGCGATTTTATCTGCCTATAACATTATGCAAATTGTTACTATTATGTGTGACTGTCGAGTGATCACTGTAAAAAAGCCAGATTCCAAAAGAAGTGCTATAAGATAGACAGAGATTTTGAGAAAACTTTAAAAGCTACTAAAAGTCAGTAGTAAACGATTTAATTGTAGAGAAGAAATATAGGCCACTAGTTAAAACACTCACTGGAATTTGGGAAAGCTAAGTTCAGCTTGCTGCTATGAGACATTTCCTGTGGGACCTTGGGCATGGATTTTTAAAGGTATTTAGATTACTGAAGATGCAGAAAATCATCTAGAGGGATTTTCAAAAGCACTTAAACACCTAACTCTCACAGTATACTTTTTGATAAACTCTTCTGAAAATTCCACATAGCTAGAAATATTCAATCATTACTGTGTTTCTCAGCACTGAAACTACAGAAAATACCTCTGAGGATCCAGCTGGTGCAATGCAACGCAGAGATGCAGAGGACATATCTGAGGGTGGCTACTCATCCCAACCTACAAAACAATTAAGGCTGCACACAAGAAATCTCCAGCCATCCAAGGAAGACAGGCTATCTTTGTAGGAGAGTCTATACTAAGAAGAATGGAAAGTAAGAATGTTCTGCAAAGGACAAGCAGACAAGGAGATGACAGTGCT
The DNA here is from genome assembly GCA_007922305.1 of Dermatemys mawii. Taxonomy (NCBI): domain Eukaryota; kingdom Metazoa; phylum Chordata; order Testudines; family Dermatemydidae; genus Dermatemys; species Dermatemys mawii. The sequence continues at coordinate 23,111,302 of ML677333.1, forward strand.
CTCTTCCCAGTGCCAACTTGAAACACCATGAGTGAATAAGGTTAGATTGGATTCTGAAATCAGCAGGCAAAGATCCACTAGTGATGGTGGATATCACTACTAATGGTATGGGTTCACATGACATAATACCTCACAGACTAGAGATGACATTAGAGATCTCAGAAGGGTGCTGAATGACAGATGAGTAACTGAAATTGGAGGACACAGATCCACTAGTCATGGTAGATATCTACACTAATGATCCCATTTCACTAATAAATGATTTTAGGGAACTCAGAAGAGGGTTAAAGGATAAGACTATCCAAGTAATCTTTTTGGAGATCCTTCCTGTCCTATGAGAAAAGGAAGACAAAAGGCAGAAGATTCTGTAAGGTATACAGTTTTGGGTTTTTTTGCATATTGGTCAACGTTATATGAGGAGTGGGAATGTACAGTTTGGATGGCCTTTGTCTCAGTAGAAGGGGAAACAATCCTCTATGGGACAGGAGGATATCAAACTAACGAAAGGGCAGGGTAAAAAGAGGGAACAAAGACAACTCATTTAACACAAAATCAAGATGTCAAGAAAAAAACTAATCAAGGTGTAACCTGAGTTAATGGGCCAGATGAAAATGGAGCCAAATTTATTGCCGGGTAGATGAGTGATGGAGAAGACCACAGTGTTTTCACCTCACCAAATAAGAAAGAAGGAGTTGAGCCTTGTGACTGGATGGATGGAAGGTTGACTAAGATATTTGGAAGGGTTGAGAAGGGGACAATTCTGCCTCAGGGTGAGGGGGATTCTCTGTCTCTCCCTGCCTGAGGGACCATGAATGATCTCCTGTCTCTCCTTGCCTGAGGGTTTGGCTATTTTCCCTTGAAAGGAGTTTGCTAACGCACTCTGGAAGAGAGCAACTGGACTTCGAAAACACTAAGGAGGGTCCTTACATTGTGGGGACCTTTTCCATTGTGAGTAAAAATCTATTGTTCTGCAAAGAGTTTAGTCCCCTGGGCAAACTGGCACTCATCACCTTGCCACATGTAAGCATTTCAGATCTGCAACAATGCTTCAAGGTACATGGGAGCCTCTACATCATAGAGCCCACTAGTTGGAATAAACTGGACATGTGAATCCAAGAAAATCTATCCTGGGGGTGTTACTCGCTGATTGTATGGTAGTACTGATATACCCACTCCAAATCAATCTTGCCCTTCCCTTTCTATGCTTCCTCTATATTTCACCTTGTAAATAATCTGTACCTTGATTGTCAGTTCATCCATTAGAGAGGTGCCAGAAGACTATATGTACAAGTTATAAGGCTAGCCACAGGGATAAGTCCCAGGTTGGGGATAGCTGAAACCACATAGGGAAGTAAGGTAGGGTTTGGAATGTACACAGGTGGAGGCACCACATATCAAGAACCCAGGCTGTTGAAATCCACAGTGGCCCATGCCTAATGACACAGGGTAATAGCTCCTGTTGATGATTTGCTGTGACATATAAAACCCTCTTACATAAAGGAATAATGGATTTGAAGAAGGAATTATTTTATTGCCCATTTACACGAATCCTAGGATCATGGCAAGCAAATGAGAGGAAATCCAATTGTTCATTTATGAACATAAATTTGACCTAGCTGCTATTACTGAGACCTGGTAGAATGTTCTACGACTGGAATGTTAAAATCACTGGCTATGACTTATTTAGCAAGGTTCAAAGAGTTAAAAGAGGATAGGGAGTGGCACTCTATGTTCAAAATGGTATTGTATATTTCCAAGCCACTGACAGTTTCAAAGTAAATTATCTCGAATGCTTATGGTTTAAGCACAGGTCAGCAACCTTTCAGGAGTGGTATGCCGAGTCTTCATCACTCTAATTTAAGGTTTCATGTGCTAGTAATACATTTTAATGTTTTTAGAAGGTCTCTTTCCATAAGTCTATAACATATAACTAAACTATTGTTGTATGTAAAGTAAATAAGGTTTTTAAAATGTTTACAAAGCTTCAGGCACTGTGAGTGCCACTGAAAATCAGCTTATGTGCTTCCATAGATTGCCTACACCTGGTTTAACGTTATTATACATAAAACAGAAGATGGGGTACTAGTTGGTGTATATACCACAGATAACCAAATCACATTGGAGAACAGGATGACTGGGTCACGGCAGACATGCACGTGCACGCACACACACAATGCACAGAGAAAAAGTTGCACTATCATGGGGAAATTCAGTGTGAGTGACATAAGCTGGAGGTCTCATGCTGCTAGTACTAAATGTCCTCAGATTTTTTTTTTTTTTAATATAGATGATGACTTCCTAACTCAAAAAGTATGGCATCGATCCAGCATAGAGGAATTCTATATCAGACCTCATCGTGAAAGATAAAGAGGAATTCCTCTCTGAACAAAAAAATAGTGGTTGCTAATGTGCAAACGATCATGACTTGATTAGATTTGGTCTTTTCAAATAGCGTGAGGTCCAAATCAGTTTATATGTACTTTAAAAGAGCTAATTTCAGAAAGTAAAAAAAAACAATTATGAGCCAAATAGCCAGGGAGAAATAATTTAAACAGAAAAATGTGAATGATCATTGGAAAATGTTTAAGACTTGTATACTAGATCCGCAAAAGCTACAATGCCAAAGTCAAGAAAGGTTTCAATGGTTAAGAAACGGAATTTAGGTTGGAGGAAAGTAGCAAAAGCAGCTAATAACAAATACAAATAATATATAAGAAAGGGGAAAACATAGGAAGTTGATAGAGATGATTATAAATCAGAAGCTAGAATATATAGTTAAAACTATTTATTCTTTTAAAATATTGGCACAACATTAGTTTTCTCCCATTTCTCTGGAGCTTCCCCAGTGCTGCAAATTGTAGTGTAGAAAATTGATCAGTGAAGCAAAAGTCACAAGGAGAAATCTATTTTTAACAGTTAAAGACAATAAAAATAATAGTTTTAACTATATTAAAAAGAAAATAAATTATAATGGTTCATTGGTAGATGGATGTAATGGAATTGTCAATAATAATGCAGAAAAGGGAGCAGAAGTCAATACATAATTGTGTTCTGTATTTGGGGAAAGCAGATGGTGTATTTATACCATATGATGATGACTAAATACTTTCCATTCCAACAGTAATTAAAAATGATGTTAAACTAAAGTTAAACATTTTTAAATCAGTGAGTCCAGATAACTTGCTTCTCCAAGTTTTCAAAAAGCTGGATGAGGAGCTATCTAGAGAGATTGTTAATACTGATATTCAATAATCCTTGCAGCATTGGGGAAGCTCCAGAGAAATGGGAGAAAACTAATGTTGTGCCAATATTTTAAAAAGGAAAATGGGATGAGCTGTGTAACTTTAGGCCTGTCAGTCTGCTATCAATCTAAGGCAACATAACAGAATAGCTGGTATAGGACTCAATTCATAAAAAAAATAAGGAGAATAATATCATTAATGATAATCAACCTAGTGGGAAAGGCAATAGTATTCATAAAATAAAGTTAGACTCTGTATGGCATTTGACTTAGTACCACACAACATCTTTCTTAATAAATTAGAATGATACAAATTAATATGGCACACACTAAAGGGATCAAAAATGGCTAACTGATAGGTCTCAAAATGTAATTATGAGTGGGGTCTCGAAAGTATAATTTCTTAGTCTGAGGCTATTTAACATTTTTATCTATTGATTGGGAAAAAAAACACCTTCTCCAAATGTACAACAACGTAATTGAAAAAAGGATTGGCAGGTGAAGGTTTTTAAATCTCTGAGGCCATTCTCAGTTTTTTTGTTTAAGTGCAAATAAGGATGCTAATTAATATCCCCTGGAGGGTAAATTTGTATTGTCATTAGGATTTAAAGTGAAACCAGTCACCTACCTGAAATGAGTGCATGAACAGCCTACAGTAAGGATATAATGAAAAAAAATGGGTTATTACATCATTATGTTAAGCTGAAGATGAACTTGAGACCTTAATATGAAGCCCAAACTATTCAGTCTTCCATAAATGTACTCTGCGAGTTTCCTAGAAAAGTTCTAAAGTAATATTAAGTTTTGTATATCAGTGAATTTGGTATTAGAATAATAGAATCATAGGCCTTGAAGGGACCTCAAGATATCTAGTCCAGTACCCCACACTCAAGGCAGGAATAAATGCTATCTAGACAATCCCTGACAGGTGTTTGTCTTCTAACCTGCTATTTAAAATCTCCTAAAAGGAGGATTCTACAATCTTCCTAAGCAATTTATTCCATGGCTTAACTATCTCATCAGGAAGTTTTTTTCCTAATATTCTTCTTAAACTCCCTGGCTGCTATTTAAGCCCACTGCTTCTTGTCCTATCCACGTGTAACTAATTGTTCCTTCCTAAGTGGAGTACTTTGCATTTATCTTCATTGAATTTAATCCTATTTATTTAAGACCATTTCTCCATTTTGTCCAGATCATTTTGAATTTTAATCCCATGCTCTAAAGCACTTGCAATCCCGCCCAACTTGGTATTGTCCACAAACTTTATAAGTGTAGTCATTATGCCATTATCTAAATCATTGATGAAGATACTGAATAGAACCAGACGTGATGTTTGTATTGTATAAAATTACATTAAAAATGGTGTCTAAGTCCATTACAGTGGCACCAGTGCACATAAAAAGCACTTAGCAAAATCCATCTTTGTATATGAGAAACATAGAATATCAGGGCTGGAAGGGACTTTAGGAGGTTATCTAGTCCAACCCTCTGCTCCAAGCAGGATCTAATCCCCAACTAAATCATAACCTGAAGCCTGACCTCAAAAACCTCTAAGGAAGGAGGTTTCTTTGTTCCACCTCCCTAGGTAACCCATTCCAGTGCTTCACCACCCTCCTAGTGATAAAGTCGTTCCTAATATCCAACCTAAACCTCCCCCACTGCAACTTGAGACCATTACTCCTTGTTCTATCATCTGGTATCAGTGAGAACAGTCTAGATCCATCCTCTTTGGAACTCCCTTTCAGGTAGTTGAAAGCAGATATTGTCTTCTGCAGACTAAATAATCCCCGTTCCCTCAGCATCTTCTCATAAATTATGTGCTCCAGCCCCTCTAATCATTTTTGTTTCCCTCCACTGGACTCTTTCCAATTTTTTCACATCCTTCTTGTAGAGTTGGGCCCAAAACTGGTCACAGTAATCCAGATGAGGCCTCACAATTAAAATAAAAATTGAAAATGAAGGCAACTTAATATTAATAAGGTGATAACTGGATATAAAACATTTCAGTTCTTGATTACTGCTTCAGCCCCAATTCAGAATAGCATGATACAGCATTGCTGAGAAAGCTAACAACGAGGCACAAACTAGAGATTTGTATGGTACAAACCCTTATTTGGAAAAGAGTAAGATGAATAAATGATTTGGAAATCTGTAAATGTACAGGAGAGAGATCACAAACTAATTTCACAGAAACAACAAGAGACAATAGTTGGAAACAACATGTATTATTATTATTAATTACTACTACCAATGATAATAAATAATATTTTGTATCAGTCATGATTTTGGAGTCCATTGTGCTAAACACTCTAGAAACACATAACAAGGTTTTTGACTTGGTACTACATGACATTTTGATTATAAAAGCAAGGATAATATAAAATTAACATGGCACACAGTAAATGGATCAAAAATTGGCTAATGGATAGGTCTCAAAGTATAATAATATAGTATAATAATAAGAAATAATAAATAAATAATAAAGTATAATAAGTGGGATCATCAAGGTGCGTTTCCAGTGGAGTCCTATGGAGTTGTTGGCCCTATGCCATTTAACCTTTTTATCCATGACTTGGAAGAAAATGTAAAATCTTCACTGAAAAAAGTTTTCAGATGACACAAAAATTGGAGAAGTGGTAAACAATAAAGAGGACAGGTCACTGAGTTAGTTCAATGTGGATTGCTTGGTAAACTACTGCAAGGAAACAAACAACTATATGTAAATCTATACATACTACTTGTTTGGGGACTGCAACCAAGGAAGGAGTAACTCTCAAAAAGATCTGGGGGGTCGTAGTGGATAATCAGCTGAACATGAACTACCAGTGTGATACTATAGCCAAAAGAGCTAGTTCAATCCTGGGATGCATACATATTTAATTATGGGCTATTCCATATAGCAGAGAAAGGTATAACGTGATGCAAAGGCTGGAAGTTGAAACTAGATAAATTCATACTGGAAATAAGTATACCTTTTTAATGCTGAGAGTAATTAATCACTGAAACAATTTACCACAGGTTGTAATGAATTCGCCATCATGGACTATTTTAAAATTAAGATTGGATATTTTTCTAAAAGGTATGCTATAGTAATTATTTTGGGGAAGTTCTATGGATTCCGTTATATAGGAGATCATACTAGATGGTCCCTTCTGGCCTTGAAATCCATGAATAAAAAGATGGTCCCTATCCCAGGGGGCTTCCAATCTAAGAATAACACAACAGGCAATAGATGGATACAACAAACAGTACAAGGGGAACACAAGGAAACAGTGAGGTAATTCATGTTGTTAGAGTTTGACAGATGTTGCTATTAATTTGAAAATAATAAATGGTCTCTGTCTAGTGCAACACCCACTGGACATATGTACAGATTACAAAATCATCTATTTCACAATGGGAAAGTTGTTGGATCTCAGACACTAATGTGCAGTAATTATTGGCAAAGGCTGAGTGTTTTGTAGAGTCCTTTGTACCTAAAATCTGATTAAGTAGTTTTAAACAATACATGAATTATTAAACTAACAGAAAACAATTATAATTATAATTATTTTAAATAAAAAATCATAATCTAAGGAGTTTTTAAATTTGGTATGCATTTGGAAGCAATACTTCTAGGATTTTTAAAAAGTCTCTGAATCCATGAACTTTATGCAAAAGTGGAACACTATCAGATATAATACATACCATTACAAGATGGCAGTACCCTGTTCCATGCTGGTTTTCCATCAACACCAATCACACATGTTATAGTTGAAGGATCAATAATCTTATATCCAGAATCACACTGGTAAGTAATAGTTGACCCAAGTTTGAAGTCTGTTCCAATTCTAGTCCCGTTCATTATGTTTCCAGGGTCAAAACAAGCTTCTCGTGGTTTTTCTGTTAAAATGGATTATAAATAAAACAACAGAGATCTCAATACATGTACTAAAATATGAATTTAACAATCTGCAGTTTTAAAATTAGATTAATGTTTCCATCTAGTAATGAGAATACATTTTTTCTTACTCTTAAGTATTGCTAGGAGGTCATCAGTGCTTTCTTAAGCTTATCTGTCTGGACAAGAAAATTACACCTACATCATTTAGTAAGATATTAAGAAAATCCTCAAGCCATAGCCTTAGGCTCCATATAGATGAGCATCAGGCACCACCAAAGTAATTGATTTAATGTACCTTCTCTACGCACTCATAAACACAGACACACACCATACATCATTTGAAAGCGTAATATGTCTACTTTATGATGAGCTATGGTGGGGAAGTGTTTCTATTACCATAGAAATGGAGGGAAACAATGACATCATCAACAAATTAAACTGACCACTGAAACATTTGCATTGGTTTCTCTTAGTTTAATGACTATGTATTATTTCAAGACATAAAAATGGATTTCTTGCTAAACTCAAATCATACGTTGAACACACTGAATTTGTTGCCAGCCATCACTCATATTACAGCCATGGTATCTCTGATGTACACTCTGGTTTCTTTATCACATATTCTTAGCTCATGGATTCTTTTAGCTTAAGCTTCCAGCTGATGCCCCAATTCAACTTTGTCTGTTCTTTCCATTGTTCCACCAGGATGGAAGAGGGACATAGGCACAGGCCCTATTATGTGATTAAGAACAGTTGAAACTCAAACCGTCATCTCCGCATCTTGCTAAGGACAGGGCTTGTGGAAATCAAATTCTGGACTGATAGTTTCTGTGACTGTCTCTGCTTTGACAGATTTAAATTTGGTCTTGATCATGTCAGTAAATGTTTTGATGCCAGATTTCTTGACAGCTGAAGATGCTATATGTCCCATCAGAATCAAGTGAATCTCTTACAAATCTCTCCATTTGTTCTTCTCTAGCATCTTCTATTTTCAGCAGACACTTGTACATCTGGTGTTACCTACAGCCAAGTAAATATGTTGATAAGAATATCTGGATGTGATTCAGGGTCAAATGGGTTTGTCATATTGTTGACGACACGAGCTGTAACATGCTCTTCAGACCTCTTCAGTGCAGAGGCAAGATCTTGTCTGTGGACTTTGTCTTCATTGCTTGTTAGATCACTTCTTTCTTTGAGAACTTTGTATATTCATAATATGAAGCTGTGTATTGTCATCTCTAGCACTAATATTGACCTATGCATAAATATCACTGAATTAAAGTTAGTTTCTAGAATATTTCAAAGGCTAGTACTGCATGCATAAGCAATTATAAATAAAAAAAAACCTTTTTCCAGGAAGACTAAATGCTATATTGCCTGTACAAAAGCTTACAAATGGAGAAGAATTACATTAGGAATTCACATATATTTATATCTGTCGACTATAGTAAAAACTATGCGTACGTTACCTACTGCTACTGGTGTGTAATCTTCAGTGAGACACACATCTGGTCAGTAAATTCCAATTGAAAATATAGAAAACTATTACCATCGCTTGTGAGATACTTCGATAATTAAGAATATGCAATGTGAAAACATTTCATGTTAGTATATTGCAAAATGTTAATATTTGCCATTTTTGTCACATGCTTAACAGCTTACACATTTATGGGGAAAAAAACCTTTCCCACACAAAACCAGTACAAATCCTTTAAGATATTGTTGTTTGGTAGCTTTAACCAATGAACATCACATTAAGGTGCTGAAATTAACTTAAACAGGAAAAACCATAATCATAATCATGTTGCTGTGTTTATGGAACTGTGCAGAAAATTACACACACTCATTTTGGATACCATTGTTTCACCTCTTCTACATCGTATGTCACCACTTCACAGCTCCACATCATACACCCTCCAAAACGGAATAAAAGAAGCTTTCAAATGACATATTATGTTGGTCTGTATGGAGTTAGTGAATTAAATTCCCAAAATATGGCCCTTTTGGAAATTGCTGCACAATTAATATATTTTTTCCCTGTTCTTTGCTGACCAAATGGAGTACAGAGTAACCGTGTGAGTTCAACACAATCTTGCAGAACAGAAGAACATAGTAATTTACAGGATCCTCAGTTTTAGAGTAGGCAGGTATAAATAAAATAAATACAGTAAGCAGGTATAAATATACAGCACATGGAAAGATGAGAGTTGACTTACCAAGTGAGGGGTCAGTGCTAATGAGGCCAATTCAATTAGGGTGATGTGGATGTGGCCCATTACCAACAATTGTCAACTATTGTCAACAGTTGTCAACTGTTGGGAATGGGCCACATCCACATCACCCTAATTGAATTGGCCTCATTAGCACTAATTCCCCACTTGGTAAGGCAACTCCCAACTTTTCATGTTCTGTATATTTATACTTGTTTACTGTATTTTTTCACTCCATGCATTTGATGAAGTATGTTATAGTCCATAAAAGCTTATGCCCAAATAAAATTGTTAGTCTCTAAGGTGACACACAGACTCCTCATTATTTTTTTACTGATACAGACCTACCCCAATGAAATCTGTTTTCTTGTAAGATAGTTGGCTAGCTTCACTAGGGAGAGTTAGATGTTACTATGCCTAACTCTAATGTACCCCTCCACCTACTGGAATTCAGAACCTAGAGTTTGGCACTCAAGTCCCTAATGCATTGTATAGGGAAAGTTAGGTGCTTAAGAAAGGGATTCAAAGAAGCCAACACACTGAGCAGGGAACCACCCAAGTTATCCAGTAGGAAATATCAAAGAGAGGAGTGTGGCCTAAGGATGATGAAGAGGTGGTGGTGCTAACCACTTCCTCCCGCTTATGGAAGGGAATTTAGGCACCCACAGATTAGGTGGCAGCTGAGCACTGGCTTTATGAATGCTAGTGGAGCTTAAACATTGAATTTAGGCACCTAAAGGAGTAGTTAGGCACCTAAATCACCCATGTGAATTTAGCCTAGTACAATACTACAGAACGACTTGCATGAAATCATGGGTCCACTGAAGTCAATGGGCATTTTGTCATTTTCTTCAGTGGGGCCAGGATTTCACCTACTATATTTAAGACATTAAGAGCTAATGAAAATAAGCACAAAGAATAAATAAACAAACAAACAAGCAAGCAGGACCCTGAATTTCTTAGGAGTCCTCAGCCATGAAATCCGCCAGGTATTGGAAAGATTATAAACTACTATGCTGGAACAAATTGTTAATCAATCTCACACATTGATCTATCAAGCTTAAATAATTATTTAAGGATTAATAGGCAATATTAGTTCTGATGTTTAATTCATTGATTGATTCATAATTTGCATTATTAAAATATGACCTTATTTCAATAATGTAGTTGATATGATTTTTAAATAGCATAATTTTATGGTTAGAAGGCATTTTTGCAGTTAATTAAATGGAAACACTATTAGATACACTTTGCAATATTACAGTGGATACAAATGTTGTACTTTTTCTGTTATAATGAGGTATGGCAACTTTTTTGCCAGGCAGCATAATTACAATAATGGAGGTACAAATATTATATAACATGGTTATCTTTTACTGTATTTTCTTTGTGTTGTTTTTCTGAATATTATAATACTCTGCAAAACCTGCCTGTTTATGAAGTAATATCTACCATGGGCTGAATAACTTCAAGATGGATGGCAGAGATGTTTATAAAAAATATACACTAAGGTCTTTGGTTTTAGAATGTAATATTACAGTATATGGTTATTACCAAATTAAGAGCACATGCCTTACAGTGATCAATTATTATTATACATGCATTTTCAGGTAGTTTAGATTTAATAATTTACCTTACAGCTGTTTGATAACCCATTTTTCTTTGTATATTTTTATTCAATATTTAAAGAACATTTTGTTATTTTATATGTATATGTTTATAATATACAACCTATTATATATGATATAATTATATAACTTAGTTGTGCATGTCACACACACACACACATACACACACGTAGAGAAGGAAGATGGAAAATTGGGCATTCTTATATCATTTCCTTTGTGCAACCTCTCCATTTCCCTCCTTACTATTCAGCAATACTATTCCTTACTTTTTCCTACATAAAATAAATGTATTTATTTTTATTCATACTGTGTCTCAGATTCAGTTGGGAAGAGATAGGATAGGATTCCCTGTACAAACCATGTAAACACAAATATATCACAGTTATTCTGGGGACAGGAATCTTGCTGGTCTGAAGGGAAAAGGGTGAAGAAAGAAGATAGCTGAGAAATGAGAAGAAGGGTTTCAGTGGGTTGACAATTCATGTTCTTTGAGTTTTGGTTGTTTCTCATTTTCTTTTCTTTCACAGAGAGTATGGAGTTTTTCTTCAACTGACTGAAGTGAGAAGCTGAGGCAGTATCTTTGAGTTTGAAAGCTTGAAAATTTTGAGCACAGATGCCAATCTAAGCAGAGAAACAGCAGCTCATTTGAGAAGATAATGTTGCATATTCCCAGGATGGCTATTGAGAAATAACCAAAAAGTGATTATATAAATCTTTGTACTCTGGTTAATAATGGCTTCCAGCCAAATTAGAAGGATTCACATACTCTATGTTTATTCTGAAATAGCCATACAATGTGTATGTAAATCATGCTGCACATGCTAAATATCCACAACCAAAATGTAAAGGAAAAAAATGCATTGGTGTGTATCACTAAATGTACAACATTTCTATATTCTATTTGGGTGAGAAAAGTCCATTTCACCAGAACACTTTCTAAATAAAAATGGCTTTTTTTTTTTATTTGCACCTTTTCTCCTTTTTAGAAGGTGATAGTGTTGAGGGATGTCAAAAATAAAAGGAGAATAATTGCCTTTTTGTGTACCTCATCATTTGCAAAATGATTTTTTAAAAGATAAATTGGAACAAAAAATTAAGAAGTTGAGACTGTGATTTCATATCTGGTTATAAACCTGTATCTTTGAATGAATCAAACACTATTTAAAATAGCATTTTCTACATTGCTTTTACATGAATATTTTCACAGGGCTGATATAAAATGATACACCACCACCATAAAACTGTTATCAACTAATCACACAACACCAGTATATTAAAAGATAAAAGATTAACAAAAACTTGATTATATATATTTTAACTTTTAAATATTTTATATGCATTCACACGACAATTACAAACATATGAAAAATAAGTGTATTATGTGTGTAAATATAGCTTTAATTAATCTTAATTTGAGACACTTTCCTTGACACATATTATGTTAACAACAGTACCTTTGTATTCAATGGCGAATCCTGACATGCCAACAGAAGCATCACTGCGGAATGCTAGAAATAGACTATTAGCACTGCTCTCTATTCTTTCAGGTGCCTGGGAGCCTTGAAAACTGCCAATTAGAGGACTGTTAGAATCTTCCCCTTCATAAATATGTAGAAAATCATAACTGGGCTCCATACTGAAACTGAAATAAAGGAAAAGAGAATTACATTGTCTTTATTTTTTGCTGTGTCTACCTTTTTTAAAAAAAAAAAACATGTTTTCATCTGCAGAAATAAAGGAGTCCTTAAAGTATATCCCACAGCCCAAATGCAACATGCCTTGTAAATGTTAATTGATCAATGCCTAATTTAAACCAAACTGCCCTGATGTGAAGAGCTTCCAACACTCTAACTTATTTTTGTTGGTACACAATTAGATTAAATGGCACCATTTAGTTTAGAACATTAACTGTAAAATTTTAAAATTTAATTTAGAGAGAGTTTCTTAGTGAATATCACACTAGACTGAAACCTAGGAGATCTAGGTTCTATGCCCAGGTCTGCCACTGGTCTCCTGGGTGACTTTGGGCAAGTCATTTCTCCTCTGTGTCTCAGTTTCACCATCTATAAAATTGGCAAAATGATATTGATCTCCTTTGTAAAGTGTTTTATGGCCTATGAACTCTATGTAAGAGCTATGTATTTTTACTATAGAATTATAATCAATGCATTATTAATAAGTGTATTATACAGTCTAATGTATTACAGGAAGTGGAACACCACATATTTATATTGTTGTGCAAGTCAATTAGATTCAATAAAGGTAGTACAGAAGAAGGGGATCTTTAAGAGAGACAAACATGGCCTAGGCAATGGCTTTGAGATCAGTTCAGGGAGGCTGTATGGATTAAAGCACAAAGATGATAACGTAAGAATCTTATAAAGAGATAGAAGCTAAAAATTGCTGCAGTGGAGAAGATTCAAGGGCTATATGAAGCTCAACAATGAAAGATAAGTAGATAGGGAGGTTGTGGGTTTTGCTTCCTTTTCTTCCTAATCACCTTCTGGATACAAAGCCACAAACAGATATTTTGTTATCTCTGTTATAAGTGCTGCAGTTAAATTTTCTTCTTTTTTTTCTTCTCTGATTATGATTATTGTTATTATTTAGGGAGTGCTATTAGTCTATATATGGACCTTTCCAAGGCATATAAGAAGACAGTGGACTGGGTCCTTTGCTGTGACTAAAAAGTGTACAGCATAGGCTCTTGTATGGGCTTGTTACCTGGTGGAGCACTGTGCACAAGAAAGGTGTCATTTCTAAATCACATCAACATGTTGTGTACTAACTGGCCCACACAGACCCTGCTGCTGCACAATAATGCACACTGGGTAACTTTTAGGTCACATCAACAGAGTCTACGTGGGCCAGTTAGTATACCACATGGTGCTCTTTAGAATTCAAACCAATCTAGTGCAGGTTCCCACACTGTGTACACAAGCGCTAGGTTATTCCACCTGCCAGTGGCCTCAAGAACATGAAATGGCAGACAAGAATCTCTGTGGCCTTGTTCTCACTGTGGAAACAAAGGTGTTTTCTTAATTTATAATGAACTCAAGTTAAATTCATAATGAAAAGAATTCTGTTGCAGTTTTCACACAAGATCTCAGATCAAATTAAAATTAAGACTGCTCCATAGTGAAGAAAAAGCATCAATGTAGAGGCTAATGGCATTTTGGGTTGTATAAGCAGGGGCATTTCCAGCAGATCTAGGGATGTGATCATTCCCCTCTATTCAGCATTGATGAGGCCTCATCTGGAGTACTGTGTCCAGTTTTGGGCACCACCCTACAAGAAGTATGTGGAAAAATTGGAAAGAGTCCAGCAGAAGGCAAGAAAAATGATTAGGGGGCTAGAGCACATGACTTACGAAGAGAGGCTGAGGGAACTGGGTTTGTTTAGTTTGTTCTCTTCTGCAGATGAGAAGAATGAGGGGGGATTTGATAGCTGCTTTCAACTACCTGGAAGGGGGTTCCAAAGAGGATGGATAAACAGGTTACTTACCTGTAACTGTTGTTCTTCGAGATGTGTTGCTCAAATCCATTCCAGTTAGGTGTGCACATGCCATTGCCACGGCTACAAGAAGATTTTTCCCTTAGCAACAGGCTGGGTTGGCTAGGGAGCCCCCTGGAGTGGTGCCGTTATGGTGCTGTATATATACCCCTGCCGACCCTGCCCCCGCTCAGTTCCTTCTTGCCGGCAGATCCGACAGTGGGGAAGGAGGGAGGGTTTGGAATGGATATGAGCAACACATCTCCAAGAACAACAGTTACAGGTAAGTAACCCGTTTTTCTTCTTCGAATGCTTGCTCATATGCATTCCAGTTAGGTGACTGCTAGCCCTACCTAGGATCGACCGACCGGTGAGTGGAGGACCGCCGAGCCGAACGCTGCATCATCCCTGGACTGCTGGACAATGGCGTAGTGTGCGGCAAAGGAGTGGATGGAGGACGAGGTGGCTGCCCTGCAGATGTCCTGGATCGGAACCCAATCTTGGAAGGCCACTGAGGAGACTTGCGCCCTGGTGGAATGTGCGGTGATCTACTCCGTGGGTCTCCGCGCTCATAGCAGGTACTGATGCACGCGGTTATCCAGGAGGAGAGGTGCTGTGCTGAGATTGGCTGCACCTTTATCCGATCTGCTATGGCAACGAAGAGTTGTGTTGACTTTCTAAAGGGCTTTGTCCGTTCTAAATAAAATGCAAGAGCTCTACAAACATCGAGCGTGTGCAGTTGTTGTTCTCGCGGGAGGTGTGGGGTTTAGGGTAAAAGACCAGGAAAAAAATGTCCTGGTTCATGTGGAAAGGGGACACCACCTTAGGAAGGAAGGCGGGATGGAGGTGCAGCTGCACCTTATCCTTGTGGAACACTGTGTATGGGGGTTCTGACATAAGAGCTCGGATTTCCGAGACCCTACGGGCCGAGGTGATAGCCACGAGGAAGGCCACCTTCCAGGAGAGGTATAATAAGGAGCAAGTGGAGAGGGGCTCGAAAGGGGGCAACACGAGCCGGGAGAGGACCAGGTTGAGGTCCCACGGGGGGACTGGGTATTTAACCTGCGAGTACAGACGGTCCAGACCTTTGAGGAACCTGTAGACCATGGGGTTAGAAAAAACGAGTGGTCGGTGGTTCCCGGGAGGAAAGCTGAGATGGCTGCTAAGTGGACCCAAATGGAGGAAATGGAGAGGCCCTGCTGCTTGAGGGAAAGAAGATAGTCCAAGATGGCAGGTATACTGGCCTCTTCCGGGGTAGTGTTGCTCTGCTCGCACCACCGGGAGAAGCGAGCCCACTTCGCACAGTAAGTAGCTCGGGTAGATGGCTTCCTGCTACCCAAGAGCACATTTTGCACCTCCGCTGAGCACAGGAGCTCCGAACCCCTTAGCCACGCAGGAGCCATGCCGATAGGTGCAGGGACAGCAGGTCTGGGTGGAGCAGGCGGCCGTGGTCCTGAGATATGAGGTCCGGCCAGAGCTGCAGGGGGAGGTACCACCGATAGCTGGAGAAGGGACGCGTACCAGCACTGCCTGGGCCAAGCTGGGGCTATGAGGATGATGTGCGACTTGTCCTGCTTCGCTTTGATGAGCACCTTCTGAAGCAGCGAGAACGGGGGAAAGGCATAGAGGAGTTGCTCTGTCCATGGGAGGAGAAAGGCGTCTATCAGGGAGCCCGGTGAGCTGCCCCGGAAGGAGCAAAACTGTAGGCACTTCCTGTTCTGGCGGGTGGCAAAAAGGTCGATTTGGGGAAACCCCCACCTTAGGAAGATCGACCGAATGACATCCGGGTGAACGAACCATTCGTGGTAGAGGAACGACCTGCTGAGGTGGTCCGCCAATGTGTTGTGAATGCCCGGGAGGAATGAGGCCATGGGGTGAATTGAGTGGGCTATACAGAATTCCCACAGTAGAATCGCTTCCTTGCAGAGGGGGGTCGAGCGGGCTCCCTCTTGCTTGTTGATGTAAAAGAGCGCGGTTATGTTGTCTGTTAGAACTGCAACACAGTGGCCCAATAGCGCCTCTTTGAAGGCCTGGCATGCAAGGCGGACTGCCCACAGCTCCCGGATATTAACGTGCAGACAAAGGTCAGCCACTGACCACCGACCTTGGGTCCTGAGATGCCCGAGATGGGCTCCTCACCCCAGATCCGACACGTCCGTCACCAGGGACATTGTTGGCCGGGGAGGGAGAAAGGGGACGCCCTCGCAAACAAGCGCTTGATCTGTCCACCAGGCGAGGGTGCCGAGGGTCGAGCTCGGGATGGTGAGGAGGGTGGAGAGGCTGTCCACGTTCGGTCTGTAAACCGAAGTCAACCATGACTGGAGTGGGCGCAAATGTAATCTTGCGTACTTGGTGACGTACGTGGAAACCGCCATGTGCCCCAGCAGGCTGAGGAACAATCGGGCCGAGGACATAGGGAAGGCGCTTAGGTTGTGAATCGCTGACTGGATAGACTGGAAGCAAGCCAGTGGGAGGGATGCCCCTGCCGCTCTGGAGTCTATCAGGGCTCCTATGAATTCCAGCCTCTGGGTAGGTTGCAGGGTCGATTTCTTCTTGTTGAGGGAAATTCCGAGGCGGGTGAACGTGTGGAGAGTTAACTGGACGTGGGAGGACAGCAGCTCCTGCGAGCTGCCCTTGACTAACCAGTCGTTGAGGTAAGGGTAGACGTGCACCTGGCGGTGCCTGAGAAATGCCGCAACCACGGCCATGCACATGGTGAACACCCTAGGAGCCGTGGAGGGGCCGAAGGGCAGGACCGCAAACTGGTAATGCTGTCCGGCTACCATGAAGCGAAGAAAGCATCTGTGAGCCAGCCGTATGGCTATGTGAAAATAAGCGTACTTCATATCGAGGGCAGCGTACCAGTCCCGTGGATCCAATGAGGGAATGATGGTACCCAAGGAGACCATGTGGAACTTGGACTTGACCAGGTACTTGTCAAGTCCACGCAGGTCCAGGATGGGCCAAAGACCCCCTTTTGCCTTGGGTATGAGGAAATAGCGGGAATAGAACCCCCTTCCCCTGAACTGCTCCGGAAACGGCTCAACGGCCCCCAGAGACAGGAGCGATTGAATCTCCTGCACCAGGAGTTGCTCATTAGAGGGGTCCCTGAAGAGGGACGGGGAGGGTGGGGGGGAGGGAGGAAAACTGCAGGGAGTATCCCACTGCCACCATGCGTAGGACCCACTGGTCGGAGGTGATGGTGGACCAGGCACAGAGGAAGTGAGACAGGCGGTCTCTGAAGGGAGGATCCGGAAGGGTGGCTGGTACTCTGTCCCCGGGCGCACCTTCAAAAGTTGGGCTTGGGGTCCTCGGGGGGCTTTTGCATAGACGGGGACTGGCCTGAGTGTCGGGTGGAGGAGCGTCTACGGCCACCTTGCCCCCGCCGTCGGAAAGTGTCCTGTGATGGGCACGGTGGCGGATAGAAGCACCTGGGCTGGGGCCAGAACGGTCTTCTTTGGGTCACCGGGGTGTGCATCCCCAGAGTGCGTAGGATGACCCGGGAGTCCTTAAGGGACTGCAGTCGCGAGTCCGTGGTCTCAGAAAAGAGGCCGGAGCCTTCAAAGGGCAGGTCCTGAATAGTATATTGTACTTCGGGGGCAGGTTAGAGGCCTGCAGCCAGGCAATGCGACTCATGGCGATATCAGAGGCCACCATTCTGGCCGCCGAATCAGCCGAGTCGAGGGCCACCTGCAGGGTGGTTTTGGCCACCTTCTTGCCCTCTGAGATAAAGGCCTCGAACTTCTGCTTGGCATCTGGGGGCACGACACCTTGGAACTTCTGCATGGAGTTCCATGCGTTGTAAGTGTGTCTACTCAGGAGGGCCTGTTGGTTGGCCACCCTGAGCTGTAGACCCCCCACTGAATAGATTTTTCTGCCGAACAGGTCCAAGCGTTTAGCCTCTTTGGACTTAGGGGCCGAGGCTTGCTGACCGTTGCGCTCCTTTTGATTGATGGAATCGACAACCAGTGAGCAGGGCTGGGGGTGGGTGAATAGGTATTCGTAATCCTTGGCAGAGACAAAATAGTGTCTTTCCACCCCCTTGGCGGTCGGCGGGACCAAGGCTGGGGTCTGCCAAATTGTGGCCATGGATTTTTGAATGGTCTTAATGACCGGTAAAGTCACCCTGCTCGGTCCGTCTGTGGACAAGACGTCCACCACTGGGTCCTCGATTTCAATAACCTCCTCGGCCGGGAGATTCAAACCCTTGGCCACCCTCATCAGCAGGGCCTGATGCGCCGACAAATCTATTGGCGGAGGGCTGGAGGCGGATGTGCCAGCCACTGCCTCGTCCGGGGATGACGAAGAGGAGACCGCCTGCCCACCGGCTTGCAGCGCTTCCTGCGGAGGGTGGATGCGGGGAAGCGGGGCAGGAGTCAGGGGCACACTGCCCGTGGCTTCCATCAGGAGCTGCTTTAAGCGAAAGTCCCTCTCCTTGTTGGTGCGCGGCCGAAAGCTCCTGCAGATTCTGCACCTAGCCGCTTTGTGCGCTTCACCCAGGCACTTCAGGCACGATTCGTGTGGGTCGCCCACCGGCATAAGCTTCCCACACAACGAGCAGGGCTTAAAGCCCGGAGTCTTGGGCATAAGTGCCCCGGCTCCCGCGGGAGGGAGAACCCCCCCGACCAACTAGAAATACTAATAAAACTACTAAACAACTGATAACTATGACTATGAACTATATACAGAAGTAACAGGAGAAAGTACAGAGCTAAGGAATACGGAGGTCAGAAGACTGAGCTCCAAGTTCCAGCAACCATCATGGGTGGTAAGAAGGAACTGAGGGGGGGGCGGGTCAGCAGGGGTATGTATACGGCACCATAACGGCGCCACTCCAGGGGGCTCCCTAGCCGACCCAGCCTATTGCTAAGGGAAAAATCTTCCGGCAGCCGTGCACGTGGCGCGTGCACACCTAACTGGAATGCATATGAGCAAGCACTCGAAGACCCACCAGACTGTTCTCAGTGGTAGCAGATGACAGAACAAGAAGTAATGGTCTCAAGTTGCAGAGAGGGAAGAATAGGTTGGATATTAGGAAAAACTATTTCACTAGGAAAGTGGTGAAGGACTGGAATGGGTTACCTAGGGAGGTGGTGGAATCTCCTTCTTTAGAGGTTTTAAGGTCAGGCTAGACAAAGTCCTTTCTAGGATGATTTAGTTGGGGATTGGTCCTGCTTTGAGCAGGGGGTTGGGGTAGATGACTTCCTGAGGTCCCTTCCAACCCTGATATTCTATGGTTCTATGTATCCTGGCCTTGACTCCTATACTAGCAACAGCGATGCAAGTGGCAAGAGAGTTTCTATGCTAATTGAACACCAATGGATAATATTGCTTATATTGGGATCATCTTCCTTTATCGACAGATTGCCACCTGTGGCAAAATACAGTCGAGGACTTGGTCCAAGGTCTTTGCTCTCAGTCCAACTCCAATACGTTACACAGATCAATGTTTAATACAAGAAAGTTAGACTGTCCATGAGAGTAACATACATTAGGACATCTGCAAGAAAGAATTTGGTTCTGAGGAAGAATCTGGAGATGTCTGGGGGCAGCTGACAGGGGCAAAGTGGGAATCTATTCCAAGTGTAGTGGTGAATGATAAAAAAGCGTGAAGACAGTAAGAACTTCATCACATTTTTTGGTCTTTTTTATCAATCCAACTATAGTGCCTGTCAAAGAAATCTACAGATTTAACACCTTATAATATTTTAGTTGAAAACAATTGCACATGTGTAGTAATCATTTTAACAAACATGAAACAGAAATAGCCACAAAATGTTCAAGATTCCTTGTTCTTATACTTAACAATTTTCACCAGTCCATTCAGCTATTCTTTTTGTAGAAAACAGCATTACGAGACATATAAATGTGGCTTTATTCAAGATTTACTTTTCCAAAACATCTCAGGAAGGACAAATATGTTTGTACCAAAGATGCTCATGTTAAAATGTTCTTTAAACCATTCCTTTCTTGTTGTCTCTCTTGTAACATGCAGAGAGAAGTTCCCACAAAACTGAAACTATTGTATGTTAGTCACCCAGCCTACAAAACGTCTTGGGCCAGATGTTGCCCACTCTTCAACTAGTGAACTCTTGTGGAAATCAATGGGAATTCTGCTCATAGAAAAAAATGTATGATACAGTAAGTTATCTTTTCATTGGAATAAAAAAATGCATCTGCCCTACGCAATGTTTGAATTGACCCTAGGAATGTGATTACTATGGTGGCTTCTGCTAGGCTTCTATTGCTTTATTCCTCCCATAAATATCAGTAGATGGAATGAAATGTCAATACCAAAGCAACTGATATTTCAAAAAAAATGTTAAAAACAGGAACACCAAAATGTAATCAGAGAACATTTATTATTGTAAAATACATTAATGGGATTAACGTAAATGAGAAGAGATGTAATCATCAAGACGCATAAAGACATTTTAAATATTTTAAAATTAATAAGCCTCAATACAGTTTAATGAAATTTTTCAAATGAGCACAAGGAGGACCACTGCAAGGATTTTATATCTTGAAGAATACACTAGTAATAAAAAACTGTGACCAGTGTGAAAAAGGTAGATGTCTTCATATATAAACTCTCACTACTTCAGACATGCAGACTATGTGATACTAAATTAGCTCACAGCATAACAGGAACTATTGCATTCTGCACCCCAGCCTGCAAAATCGAACTCCCACTGATGTCAATGGGAGCTGAGTATTTTCAGCACTTTATGAGTGCTCCATAATTGCAAACAATGGAATCCAGTAACTGCAAGAGTGACTCCATAGTTTAAAAAGATCCTTCCAGCCAAACGTTTAAAGCTGGGTCTAAACATATTAGATTGGAACTACATCTACTAGATGTTTACACAATAAGAATAAATTTTCAGAATAATCACCTTTGCTTATTAAGTGGCCATTATTACATAATGTTAAAGTATTTTTCTGTAGGGTAAATTTAATTTAATAACTTAGTGAAACCTACCTTCACAGTTCTGGCAAGTGACTCATTTTCATGATAATACACTATTTAATATTAGCCTGAAGATTTCACCAGACAATAAATTATATACAAATGAATTAGGTATCACACACTGCAGACATCTCCTTAATATGACAATGAAATACATGTATTGCAAACATTCTGAGTAGTATTATTCCCCATTAATATAGAGCCATCCCACTCAAATTGTCAATGGTGTGACAGACAATACAAATGAAATGTTTTTTTTAAAAGTATTATACCTCACACATCACATATGTTTTTTTGCAACTTACACATTCGGCACGAAAAAAATGCTATAAAGCTCAATATTTTGTTTCTTTCATGTCCTTCTGAAGCAATAATAAATTAGGCATTAGATACATGCTCTAGGGTTTAGGAAATATAATTGGGAGTTTTGTGTACTGATCAATTATGTAATTTTTAGACGTGACATTTAAGAACCTGATACACAAAGGTGTCTCTAGAAATGGTACCTTTTGAATATCAAGGCAATGACAAAGTCAGCGTTTACTTTTATTCTCCAGTCACACTCCTTCCCAGGAGGATATGGCTGTGGGTAGTTAGGTGATAAAATAACACCCGCCGGACCTGTCAGGTTTCCTCCACATGCAGCTGTCAATACAAAAAGGAAAAAGAAAGCAGTTACATGTTAAACTAAAAATCACAAACTGTTCAAATAAGAATGATTTGGCTTTATTTTTTTAAAGTCAGAATGGGTTTTTCATTCCCAACATATGGTCTCTTTGTAGTCCCAACAACAAGCACATCCAATTTTACACATATTTTTTCCAATTTTGTTCAAAATCAAAGTGTTCCTATAATGGGAGAATGCAATAAAAATCTAAGTAATAAGGTCTTTCGGTTTGCTTAATGATTTAATTCCAGCTGCACTAACAAAGTATTTATCATTCACCGGACAAACTTCGCTGTCAGAAGTGGGAGGGTCCAATAGTAATTGATACCTAATGATGCTATTTTCCATTGGCCATAGAAGAAATATAAACTACTTTGATCCAATTAATAATAGTATTACACAATTCACAGATCCAGACACTTGGGCAAAAAACAAACAAACCAACCCACATAGCTAACTCAAACCAAAATTTGGAAGTTAGGTGCCTAACCCTAAATCAGTATTTAAACATCTAAGTAATAAGGGTGATTTGCAGAGGTGCAGAGCTCCTACCATATAAGTATTGGTAATTAACCAAGCTGTGTTTAAAAAACAAATTAACAGATTTGTTCTTTTTATAGGTAATTATTTTAGTAAATATTCACAAATCTTCAATTTCTTCTGATGACTTAGCTTGAGGTAAAACACATGACCGTACTCAGGAACGTTATAAAGTATAAATGCTGCATAAAACGTTAAACAAATGTGAATAGTGGTTTAACAATGTACAGAACACTAGTAAGTATAGCTATTAAATCTCAGTCGTCCACAATATAGTGGAATAAGAACTATATGAGAATTTTAAAAGCTGTACATCAAGACTTTATAGAACTCCGAGGATTCCAGTACTGCTGTATGTATGACAGTAAAGATTATTTTAAATGGAAACCCCTCTCAAGGTCACTCTGAGTAAAATGGAACATTAAGTATGTGAATACCATTCCACTACAAGTTACACTGTCAGCAGATTAATTTAAATTTAGATTTTTAAAACAGTCTATAAAGACATACAAATTGAAGTATGTTAATTGGACAAAGCACTGGGTTTTATTACAATGGAATTAATACCCTAGAATATTTGGTCTTCATAATCCAGAAATCTATATGTTTTGTCCTATCTCTAAACTCTTTAATTAAGGGTGGATCCAAATCTCTGGGAATTACTACTTTATGATTAATGGATTAAAATTGTTTTATTGGTTGTAACCATCAGATGATCAAACTTGTCATTATGCAATGCTGCATCGTACAAATGGGAACTTTGAAGTACATTTTGCAATGCATGTGCTGCTTCAAATCTGCTACCTGTATGGAGGTGGGAAATGGATAGGGACTTTATCTTACACCCTTCCTATTACTTCTGAGAGAGCTAGTAATACTAGCCAGAAACAATACTTGCATTCAGGGAAGTATAAGGACTGCAACTGTGCTGTGTTCAGCCTCTGCAGAAGGGGCCTAAAGGAAATAGGGAAGAACAGTTTGTATACACTCCAGTGGTCAACTGTGCAGGGACCAGCAGGGCCGTCTCTAACTTTTTTGCTGCCCCAAGCAAAAAAAAAAAAAAAAAAGCAGCTGGAGGAACGGAGGAAGTGGGGATGGCGTGGCCAGAATGCCACCCCCTTCAGAGTGCTGCCCCAGGCACGTGCTTGCTATGCTGGTGCCTGGAGTCGGCCCTCAGGGCCAGACACCATCTGACCCTAAAGGATTACTAAATAAAGTGTCCAACCTATCTCAAACCAATCTAACGATCATAAAGGCCCAGTCAAGAAGGAAAATTATTAAAGTTTACAGCTGATGACCCAAGGGAGCTGTTCAAGCCATCTGGGTTATGACACTCTCTAATGCTACATGGAGTATGCAGCACAGGAGCTAATGAGATGGCAAGAACCCTGCCTAGCAGCAAAACAGTGATGTCCCTATGGGCTGGTCTTCACTGAGGGGTGGGGTGGGGATCGACTGAAGATACGCAACTTCAGCTACGTGAATAACGTAGCTGAAGTCGGCATATCTTCAGCTGACTTACCTGCTGTCCTCATGGTGGCGCTCTCCCCTGTCGACTCCAGCTTGCACCTCGTGGCAAGCTGGAGTTATGGAGTCGACAGGGGCGCTGCTAGCGATCGATTTCTCGCATCTTAACAAGATGCGAGAAATCGATCGCTGAAAGATCGATCGCTACCTGCCGATCCAGAGGGTAGTAAAGACATACCCTATAACACACCTCAGTGTGACTTCTAGGCTCCAGTCTTTTCATGTTCTAGCCAGAGCCCCATGAAAGAGATATTCCATATAAAACCTGAAAGGGGGTTCCAAAGATGATGGATCTAGAGTGTTCTCAGTGGTACCAGATGACAGAACAAGGAGAAATGGTCTCAAGTTGCAGTGGGGAAGGTTTAAGTTGGACATTAGGAAAAACGTTTTCCACTAAGAGGGTGGTGAATCACTGGAATGGGTTACCTAGGGAGGTGGTAGAATTTCCTTCCTTAGAGATTTTTAAGGTCAAGCTTGACAAAGCCTTGGCTGGGATGATTTAGTTGGGGTTAGTCCTGCTTTGATAAGGTGGTTGGACTAGATGATCTCCTGAGGTCCCTTCTAACCCTGATATTCTATGATTCTATTATTCTATATGTAGGGCAGAAGATATCAAGAATAGTGAAAGACAGGAAACCTTATTCCTTTCTGGAAGTTCCACAAATGGATATGCAAAATAACTTTTATTTCCATTCTTTTGGCAGCAGTGGCAGTCTGACCTTTGCTCTCTATATACATATGTATCTATCTAAAATTTTTCTGAGATGAAAAATCTTAATGCACGGAAACAAATTACTGCATGGAGGGTCATACTCATGAGAGAATCAGTTTGTTGGTTTTATCCAAAATGAAGAGAAACAATTTTCAGTTTAACCATGGGCTTTTGCTTTTTTACTACAAGTCAAATGTTTCTGGTACAGAGTTTGGTATTAACGTGAGATCAGTTTCATATTATGACCCCTGATTCTCACCTGACTGGGGTTTAAAAACTACAAATTAATCACTAACAAAGTGAATTTTTTAACAAGTAAACAGTAATATAACAAATTTGATACTTTATTCAGTGCCTTTCATCTGAGAGTCTGAAATATCTATAGTATATAGGTATATATTATTATCTCTGTTTTACTGAGACAGGGAAACTGTAGTACAGAGATATCAAATGAATTAGCCAAGGTCACACAGCAAACTAATGGCAAAGTCATAAGTAGCACCCAGATGCTTTGACTCCAAGTCCCCTGTGTTAACCATCTGACCATGCTGTCTTGCACTTAATTAACAATTTCTTGAAGCTTGTCACCTTCACCATAAACAATTTTTTCAAAAATAGACTATGCTGGAAAAAGCTGTTGTCAATAACAGCATTCGTCTTGAGAATCAGACTGTTATTTACAAGTACTGAAAGACGGAATTTTTTAGAAAGCACTATAACATCACCATGGTAGGGTCACTGGTTGGACAACTGAAAAAACTGGAATATGATCTGCATTAGCTTCTAGCCCAAAACACGCTAACATTTGATTTCAATACCTATGCATGTCGGAGGATCAGGTTGCCAAAAGAATCGGTTATTCAGCTGCACACAAGTAATTTTTGCCTGTCCTTGGAGTTGATAGCCAGGATCACACTGAAAGGTGGTGGTATCCCCAGGCTCTCTGCTGTCTCCATATCTGGTACCATTCTGTGGTGTCCCAGGATCATTACATGTTGACGCAACTGATGCTATAAGAAAACAATGAAATGAATGGATTTAAGACATATGTACTACATTTTAATAATCAAACAATGCAACATTTTATAGGAGCATCCAATAAGAGACACATTATTTGCTTATCTGTTATCATGGGAAGGCAGTTGTTTATTTCTACAGGAATTTTCTCATTGAGATGCATCATGCTTATCTTTGCTTCTGGCCAGTTTTCTTGGGTGAAAAATATGGGCTGATAGAGAATAAACTCAAGCTATTCATTTTCTGTCCATTTAATTCATCAAACACGCTAACAATTCCCTTTGCTTCCTTTTGCTTCAGCTATCAATATGTATTTAAGTGATATGACAATTTGTGTAAGACAAATGTCAGAATGTAAATAACATAATTTTACTCTGAGTGTCTAACAGCATGGAAAGGGAATGTGCAGGGAAGTCAAACCAATAAACCACCATGTGTAACCTTGGAGTTTGCATTACAGAGGTATATGCAACTTTCTCAGAGGATATTCAAAGGAGATGTAACACATCTTCATGTGATAGGGTCAAATTTTCAAGCAAAGTTTAATTAGTATTGAGATTGCATAATAGTCAGTGTCTGACCTTAATGATCAGTAAATCGTCATGCTTATATCCCATAAAAATGATTATTATTTCCATAATGCCTAGGTGCCCCAATCATGGACCAAAACAGTTCCTGCCTTGTACATATTACCTCTCCTTTTCCTAGCTCTTATGAGTAACACATATTAACACTTTGTCAAATTGAGGCATCGCTTCTATTCTCCAGACATTTGTTCTTGTCATGACTATTAGGCTCGTGTTTTCTTGTTGCAAATTGTTTTGTCTTGTCCTGTGATATTCTGGCCAGTTATTTGGTCATGTTTTGGTTTTGTACAGTTTTTTTTTTAAACTTTGCTTGGGAGAGAAATTTGTTATATCAAATCTCACTTCATCACCTTCATGTCCTCTCTGTATTGTGAAACTCAATACATTCCATACCTATTGTTTATATTGAGATGATTCTTACTTAATAATTATATTATGCTTTTCTTTGTCCAAACACTTTAACCCAATCAGTACTACTTTGAGACTTATAACCATTGTACACATTTTACACATGCCTCAATGCAGGGGGTTGGATTTGATGACATCTCACGATCCTTACCAGCCCCACATTTCTATGATTCTGTGGCTGTAATCCATACCATAGATCAAAGTTAAAAACTGAATGTGGTCTATTGCACTGAATTAATATGACTCTCCAGTCACAGAGTAGTAGAAATATTAAATTGGATAGTTTTTGTTGATCTTTAGACTGAGGAGGAAAATCAGGTAATCTATCGGTATAACAGACATTATCTGAAGTGACTTGCATTTGAACTGACGTTACATAGTAATTTTTCAGTATCTACAGCTTAATTAACAGTGTAGGTATCTCTTTATCCTTAAAGAAGAGAATACAAGGAAAAGCAGAATACAAATAGAACAGCGCATTTTACATTTTTGGTACTCTTCCAGAAAAAAAAAAAACAACATAGGAGGAACACATGGTGAGATTCTGTAATTCTTACTCATGTTGAGACCTATCCCACTCTATGAGTAGTCACAAAAAAAGTTCATGGGAATTGTCTATCTGAAGGTATATAAAGCACACTTTTTAAATAAAGATGGTAATTAACTATTGGAATAACTTACCTAGGATGGATTCTCCATCTCTTGGAAATGTCTTTAAATCAAGACATCTTTCTAAAATATATGTTATGGCTCAGACAGAAGTTATAAGCTACATGAGGAATTACTGGGTGAGATTCTGTGGGCCTGTGTTATGCAGGATATCAGAGGGGACGATCAGAATGGTCCTTTCTGTCCTTAAGATGTATGAATACTCAGAGAGTAAAGTGATATTTAATGTGAGTATGGATGGCAGAACTGGTCTCTAACCTGCAGTGCCCACACTCACTCTGAGCAAGTATCATACTAAATGTAATGAAATGCAGCACAGACTTTAAAAAAATAACTCATGCATTTAACTTACATTAAAATGACAGTGACTCCCATCTCTTTTTACATACACTATGCCCATTAATTTTCTTCCATACTAATGACAAGGTTACTTGCCTGTAACTGGAGGTTCTTTGAGATGTGGGGTCCCTATTTTCTACTGAGGATTTATGCATCCACACCAGGCATTCAGAGCTGGAGAATTTGAAAGTAGCAGCATCTGTTGATCCATGCATGTGCCCTTGCTTTGTCTCATGCTTTCGTCTGAGGTGATAAATGTTGAGGTAGACCGACCGCATCTCCAATTCCTTCTCCACTGCAAATTGGACAGATCCACAGCAGAGGGGAAGGACGGCATGAAGCAGAATACAGAGAAGAGCCACCCATCTCAAAGAACCTCCAGTTGCAGGTCAGTAACCTTCTTTTCTTCTTCAAGTGATGGCCCCTATTGTATTTCATTGAGGGTGAAATACACCTGGTTCTATAGCTAGGCCATATAACCATGTGATGGTATCCTCACTTGTTTCAACCTCTCTCTCCCCCTCCTCTTGTTTGTTGCATTCATTTGTTGCAGTGTCTCTAGTACAGTAGGAACTAAGTAGTTCTGTGTTTTTGTACAGTGGCTCGCAAATGTTGCCCCAGTTCTGACTGGGGATTTTGCATGCTATCATAATACAAATTCCTACTACTAAGAGGACAAAAAATGGAAGCAAACAAGTATATTGCTTTATGCTTTAGGTTCTGTTTTTACTTTGAGAATTCCCTCCCTTCCCCATCACCAAACATGTTATCAGTGTAAATTGTGTCAAATTCTCTTCCCCACTCCCTTCTGCCATTCAGACTTCCCAAAGGAAGACAAACTGGACTGTTGCCCGCTCACTAAGAATTCCCCTGGTATCTATCACAAACCATCACTACTTTTTCTTTTTCTGTTTTAAACCCTCCTTCCCCACATGAATTATATAACCTCTGGACTGTACACAGTTAATGAGCCTTCACACTTTTCTGTTTTGTTTTTGGAGACCTCCGAGTACCTCCTGATGGGGAGTTGGACAGCAAAAGAGCCAGCAGGACATCCTCAGTGCCACATAAGGTAAGAGTTATTTTCCTGCTACCTTTTCATGAGAGCCTTTGCCAGTCCTTTATTCAGGCAGGCAAATCGGGACAGGAAGGAGAGAAAAGAATGAGAACAGTCTTCACAGCTGTAGGAACCTCTGACATTATGAATGATATGAAGGGAAGGGAGCAATTGTCAGAAGGTGGAGTGGAGTATTGACAAGATGCCTTTCATGGCTGCCATGTAAAGATATAGGGTAGATGGATGGTAAAGGAGGCAAAACGGGAAGGAGGGCTGGATAGTAAGTGAAGCTGGAGGCATCAAGGAGGGGCAGTGAATGAGGCATCATGAGAGAGAATGGAGGGTTGAATAAGCCAGGCATTTTTGCTCTACAAAGAGATATAATTACACTGATTTTTGAATATTCTGGGAAAAATATTTTGTGATAAGACAGGTGGAAAATTATTAAGTCATTAATCTTATTTTTGAATCCTTTATCACTCAACCACATATTTCCTCATCTTTTTGTTGTGGCTCTCATTTGTTGATTCATGTCTATTGCTTTTACTCAGAAGTAGAGGGTGGAGAAGAGAGAGGGAGAAAGTACTGCCATGAGAACCAGGAGAGTAGAGTGGTTGGTGAAAGAGCGCTAATCATGAATTAGATCAAAAGTTCTCCAGGGCAGAGACCTCATCTTTTATGAGACTATAAAGTACCTAGCACATTCTTGGTCATTGTAAAATTACTAATAATATAATTAAGTTAAATCCATATTTTAGCATGTGTGTTTGGAATTCCCTCTTTTTCTAGCCTGAAACCTAGGGTTGGGGGGAGTATTTTTCTTTTACAAATTCCTCAGGAAATCAAATCCACAATAAAGAATTCATTGAATAATATGATCTATGCAAAAGAAATAACATAGCTGAGAGTAGTGCAGACTTTACATTATTGATACTTGTTATACTTTCCAAAAATTACTTCCCAATTACTTCTGATTCTGTTGTATTGGGAACTGGATTTTCCCTTATATCCAAACTAACAATACAAAACCTATTAGTAAAATAACTAAGCACACTTTTGGTGGCTCACTAAGAAATGATAATAAAAGAATAATATGTACTAGCTCTTAGACTTGGTAAATCTTGAGTGTGATGCCATTAAGGTTTAAAAATAAAAGTCAGTTTGCTATCAGGAGACCAAGCTTATTTAAAGTGACATGAATTTTTGGTACTGAGTCTGCTATTGTGGATCCTGTCTTTCATGCTTTTACTGTGGAAAGCAATTCATGTCGGTCACTTTCCCATAGCTTTTTTTTTTAAAGGATCACAAAAAGTTTCAAAACAAAGAAATATACCAATGCTCCTTGTAAATCCCCCACATTTCATTGTTCTAGTCACTTCAGTCCTTTGTCTACCTCACAGAGGGTTTATTTAATTATTTATTTCAAACTGGGTTTTTTTGTGCCAGTGTAAGCATACAAGTTTCACATTTCGTTAACATGATGTTCAGCTAATTTCAGCTGGCATGAGCCCAGCCTTCCTGACCTTCACAGGATGTAGATAGGAAGGGGAAGGGGAAGGGATGATTTTCAATACTGGTGGAAACATTCCATGCTGCAATTACAATTCTTTATCCGAGTGATGGTATTGAACATTGGATCAACTTATTTTTTAATTAATACTATTATGGCAGCACCTAGGGAGCCCAACTGAGATTGGGGTCCCATTGAGCTAGGTGCTGTACAAACATAGAACAAGACACAATATATGCTATGAAGAGTTTATGTCTGCTCATTGAATGTCCCCTTTGACTGATATATGCAGCAACAATTGTAGTCTCAGGAAAGACAGCATAAGTATTGTGATGACACTTTATAGGGGAGAGAGTGCAGGACAGAAAAAGTAGTAGACTCAGAAGAAATATATGTCAGACATACTCTGATGCTGCAACGAAAATCCAGCAAATATGGTATGTGCCTGAAAGTCTGAAAACAGATGAGTAGATTAGACAGTTTAACCTGACATATATCCTAATGTATTGATTGTGGTCTTTCTATCACTGTTGTGTATATAAATAAGGTTTAATGTGTGTCTTTGTACAATGCATTATTTT
Organism: Dermatemys mawii; assembly: GCA_007922305.1. Classification (NCBI taxonomy): domain Eukaryota; kingdom Metazoa; phylum Chordata; order Testudines; family Dermatemydidae; genus Dermatemys; species Dermatemys mawii. Next base: position 23,142,340 of record ML677333.1, read on the forward strand.
CTGGTCATTTTCCCATTCCTGAAACTCACACATCTTTATTGCACAGGGCCCACACCTTTGCGGTGGGTTCTATTTCTCAATGAAGTAGCAAAATAAATCACAATTTATTTTGTTGTTGTTGTTTTTATTTTATTTTCACATCGTTATTTATGAGCATCAATTCAAGTAACAACTGTCAATGCTAATGAGAATTTTGCACATAACTCCCCAAGCACTACATTTAAAATTTACCTGACAGCTAGGCCACATTAGTGCAATTTCTTGAATGTATACTTGGCCACTAGGGAGAGAAAACAGCTACATGGTCGTGATCCCATTGAAGTGCTTTCCCATTTCACAGATGAGTAACATCTTAAAATTGTGAATGACTGTAAAACATGTTTGCGAAGGAACAGTAAATTAACAAATTTGCTGAAAATTGTGTAAACACACACACACAGATATAGCATTAGTTACCAGCCTCTTCCAAAAAAAACAAAAAAACAAAAAAAACCACCTTTAAATACTTTATTCCCTCCTTAAAGTGTTCTCTGCAATGTAATATCTCAAATAGCAAACTTTGCTCATCCATTTTTGACATCAAATATACACCAGTTACCAAAGATGTGATCTCTAAAACAATTCACTGTGTTTACAAAGTACAAATTCTAAACTTAAAAAACAGCACTGACAAACACTTAACAAGCATCAAAATATCATTCACATTTTGTCCTATGAATGCATTATCTATATTTGAGAATAACAACCATTTTATTATCCAGAAATATACTTGATCCCAATTAAACAAAAGACTAACTTGAAGCATTGATGTGCCATCCAGTAAAATGAGCATTTAGACAAGCTGTCAAGTTTTCAACTTGTCTCATTTGTAAGCTGTTTGCTGCTCAGGATTCCCAAGGGTTTCTCTCTCTCTCACTTCCCCCACCCCCTCTCCAGCTGGAGGAAAGTCACAAGTCTACTAGTACTTTATCTGATTTTGTGCAGATGTCTCAAGAACAGTAATATTTCTGCTGGTGTACATATTTCGTACACCAATAGTTAATGTAGACTTTAAAAGTTACTCATTCCCTCGTCACTCATTCCATCTCATAACTGGCACCTTTTATACATGTCAATAAACTGATATGGAACAATATAATTAATGTTGTCCTCATATATTCATGAAGTGAGAACTGCTATAATAGGACTCATTGATATCCTGCAAAATAACACTAGGTAAAATTTTCAAAAGGGTCTAAGTGACTTCAGAGCCTAAAACCCATTTTCATAAGTGACACAGAACCTCATGGAAAGTCAATGGGAAATGTAGGCTCCTTTTGAAATTATTAAGCAAAGTATTTACATATATCTGTGACATACTGGAGTTGAGCCCAATTTGTCTTTTAAAGGGCATGTTTTTTATGAGTTTGTTTAGGCCACACACTATCATTATGTCTTCAGGGATAAAATCATCTTCACCAACTATGTCTGCAAAATACAGTCATGTCAGCAATGTCCATTGTCAAAAACACTTTCTTCTCTTTACTTTGAAGATTTCTAAAAATATATTCATAGCTTCCAATTGCCATTAAAAATACTACAGGCTGTCCAGCAACTTAGATCTGTAAGTTACAGATCTGTAAGCCAAAGTCCCATCAGTTTTGTTTTAAAACTGAAAAGGGACAAGTGATTGCAGCAAAAGTTTAAGAAGGATTTTGATGCATTGCAGCCAAGAATAGAGCACAAAAAATTTGCAATAGTTCCAGTAAAGTTATTTTAAAAACTTACGCAATACTAAACACACCAGAGAAAAGCAGTACTGGCTCCATTAAGAGATGCACTAGATCAGGGGTAGGCAACCTATGGCACATGTGCCGAAGGTGGCACGCGAGCTGATTTTCAGTGGCACTTACGCTGTCCGGCTCCTGGCCACTGGTCTGAGGGGCTTTACATTTTAATTTAATTGTAAATGAAGCTTCTTAAACATTTTAAAAACCTTATTTCCCTTACATACAACAATAGTTTAGTTATATATTAAAGACTTATAGAAAGAGACCTTCTAAAAAGGTTAAAATGTATTACTGGCACACAAAACATTAAATTAGAGTGAATAAATGAAGACTTTGCACACCACTTCCAAAAGGTTGCCAACCCCTGCACTAGACTGACAATCATACAAAAGTACCAATTAGCTTTCAGTGTTTCCAGTGGAACTTGGAAGCTCTGAACCATTTTAAGAAACATTCATTGAATGGATTAAGATTGTCAGGGGTCAAGAGACTCTTACTGTCATGCGAAGAAGTCATCTCTGTGCACCAAGATCATCCTGCAGGGAGTTGACTCACCCTGGATCTTTATCACCTAATTTCTAGTTCCACAAATGTGTTTGTGTTCTTCCACTTTGGAAACTTCATCAAGTGGTATGCAAGTGGCAAAGGTGGTGGGGTGTGCCCTTTTGGATGATTAAGGAGAAAGCTGCATTGAGAAGAGTTTGGAGACCTTCACCTCCTAGAATAGACTCTATAATCCCCACAAATGGACTGGGTTCACTGCCTGAATGCTGACATCAGCATAGGAGGATAGAAGTGTTCACTTCTGTGGGGTCTGGAGTGTCTGCAGTAGCAGTTTCTGTGGGAACTAGCAGGAGGCAGTGGAGCTTCTAAATACATGGATTGTCTAAGGAACTTTTTGAAGGGACTCCAAATCCATCCTTTATGGTGCTGGGGCCAATGCAGACTGCTCTCAGAATGACCTCCTACACAAATTCTGCGAAAGTAGAATAGACACTGGGGCTGCCTGCCGGAGGATTGGCAATGTGGAATTGCTAACACCGCTATAGGGGTCATAACAAGAGTTTTCACCTCAGCACTGGCTAGGGGATTCAGGGGTAACAGCTGGAGCCGAAGCCTCTGGTGCTACAGGAATGGACTCCCTTGGCTCATGGCCCTGGAATAGCATTCGTTTTCCTTTCAACTCTAGAACATTTATCACTTGTTGAAAGCAATTTTGTCATGGAACAAACTTTTGCAGTCATGTTATAAATCCTGGAAATGAAGGTTTTACAATGGAAATGCTGGCATAAACTAAACTATGGGCAGTGCAAACAGCACAGGTATATATTAGTTAAAATATTTCTGATCAATAAGAAAATATTTATCAAGAAGGCACCACAGTAACAATCCAGCAAAGATACACCACAGCGACAGGCATTTCCCTAGCCAATCACCTATGCAGCAAGAATCCAAAGAGCCAGTGAAAGATGCCATTACTGAAACAGACTTTGCCAGACTATGTCTTGTGGTTCTTGAAACTGACAAGTGTGTTCAGTGTGCAGCCAGGGATGCTTAAGCTCTTGCTAAAGGAAAAAGGCATCAACAAAAGTGTCAACAGCAGTGACAGCGACTCCCGAGTCATTATTCCAATTTATTAAATGTGTTCATTTGCTTGTTTGTTTCTCTCTCTCACTTTTTTTTTTAACTATAATTAATGAATCATGTTGTAAAGCAAGATGTGAGCAAGAAATGCTTAATATTTGTTTGGTTTACTGTTACATTTTCTCCAATACCTAAATTTGTTATATAAATAACTTTTAAAAGTGTCTTTTCTTCACACGTAAAAAAACCCAACAATTACAGGCCAAACTGAACACAAAAATCATTTCATCCTCTTGGCTGGATTCCTCGAATCTCTCCTAGAAGAGCAACACAGAGAACCAGTATCTGTTTAGAGAATGGCTAATTATCTGTTGAATTACTGCAGGATGCTTATTTAGATAAGCACCCAAACTTAACGGTATATTCCTAGTTCAGAACCTTTGGAGTTCTCCTAACAATAGTTTTATATGTATCCCTACAACCTAACTTTGATATTTTTTCCTAATCAAGACAAACCCATAGTTTTTGATATACCACAGTATTCAATCAATCAATGATCTAGAACTAGTTTTCCAAAATGATAAGACTTAAAGGAGAATGACACTCCTCTGTCCAATTCCAATTGTACTGACATCCCATTCACCCATAACAGAATCTAATTACATGTCAGGAAATCCCAATGTGTCTTCATGGTCAGAAGGGACCATCGGATCATCTAGTCAGACTATCACAGGTCACCACCACCACTCACATACTAAACCCAACAACCAAAAATGGGCTTAATTATTATAGCTCACAGGAGACTAAACTATTATGTGCACATGGAGCAAACTGGAGAGACTGAGGTGCAGTGGCAGAAAATTAACTAAGTAAGATATACTGGGTCGATCCCAGAAAGTGACCCACATCCCATGCTGTAGAAAAAGGTGAAAATAATTTCAGGGTTATGGTGATCAGTTAAACCCTGAGCAACAACTCATCAGCTAAACACATGTGAGAGAGAATGCTTGGTGTCACATCAGAGACATGGCCCACCCTGTTTGGTATCCCATCCAACAATGGTCATTTCTGATGTGTCAGAGGAAGTATAAAAAAACTCACCAGACTGCATTGGCGGGGGGTGGAGGGAATCCTTTTCTGACTGTTGCAGATGACTGGCTGAAGCCCTGAAGCATGAGCTTTTAGGAACATAAGACATGAACTGGAAGAGACCCCCAGGGCAGCCAAGCTCTGTTCCCTATTGTCATAAACAACTCTGTCATACAGTCCCACTCAAAAACCTGTCCAGTTCTCCCTTAAGATGACTTAAGTTGCTTTTCCCCCCATAACTCTTATTGGGAGGTTGTTCAACCTCTGATGGTTCAAAAATTTCTGATGCCCAGCCTGAATTTGTTCATGGCCAGTTTATATCGATTTATTTTTGTGCATTTTATTGTTTTTGACACTGAGGTCACCCACCATATCCTGAAGGTGTTTTTTTGGCAGCATGATTAAAATATATATACACACTAATTTCTTCAATTCATTCCAATAAGTGTCACTCAATTGCTTTTTCCTGGAAAAAAGGTGAACCAATCCTGTTTTGGTTGGTCATGCTCCCAGAGTGTCTGGAATATGTTTAAACGGGGTGAGGGTTGCCATAAAGAAAACTGTCACACAATCTCCCAATCAACAGTTTTTTCATTCCTTCTTTCATCTCAGGTAAAACTGTTTATGCAAATGTGCATGTGCCATATAAGGTACCGCAGAGCCTACTGGTAGGTACACTGGGCTGTGAACCTGGTGACAAACTCTTCTAATCATTGGTTTTAATATTTCTGTATTTTTTTCACAATTCTGATTATTGATCAAGATCTCATATCTCTACCCTAGGAGGCAGAAAAGTACCATACACAAATTTAAAAAAAAAATGGTAACAGATTTTAAAAATCTGTACAAAAGCACTTGAGACAGAAGAATGAATAGAATTTAGGGGACAGATTCTGTTCTTTAATTGCACTGGCCATGGAGCCTGAACTATATCTGTTAGCCCTAGAGCAACTCTTCCCAAATTAAGGTTGAGGCACATTGGCAGGGCAGTGAGGGGACACCTTGCCCTGCAGTTATGAACACAGCGGTTTTTCTTTAGAGGATGACCATTCGACACAAGCATTAAATCCACACATTTTTAAAAGATTATGTAAATTACCCACAAACAATTAAATTAGATAATAAATAATTTAAAATATAACATATGGAGCTGCATGAAAATTGGTAGTTACTGATCTCATAGACTGCACCAGATATCAGAAATTCTACAAGCAGGTCAATACATGCATGTCCATCACTACCAGAAAATGAGCATGTCAGCAATTATCACCTGAATCTTTCCTAACAGAGACTAAGTACCTCAGAGTCTTCCACATACACTGTCTCAAAGGCCACATCTTCCTGAGTTATCTTATTTAACATGCAGCTTCCTCCAATATGAGAAAGAGGGAATTATAAATGAACAAAATATTCTGCTTATTCTAATTTGCTAGAATGGCCCCAAGTCCTCACCAGTATAGTTTTGCTAACTTGGAAACACATACACTGCTGATCCAGATTTAGGTAGAGAGAGAAACATGATTTATCTAGTTATATAATGAGGACACTTATGGATGACCAAAAAAAATTATTCTAAACCCATAGAGAAGGCATACAAGAAAGTCACAGATGGGTCTGACTCTACCTGAAACCACCTGGAAATAGACTGTTTAATACAAAACTTAGGGAGTAGTCCCAGTATTCAGTATAAGTATGATCATAAAGATCAACCCTTACTAAACCAGTCAAATAAAATATGAATGTATGGTTCCTTTTAATAAAACAGCACAGGTCTTATAAATAGTAACAAATGAGAATCCAGTGTAAGGGGGAAAAAAGAGTTAGAAAGTTAAATTAGGAATGTTAAAAAAGAGAGTGTTAAAATGAAAATATCAAAGATAGTAAGCATGTAAGAATGATAATCGGACTTGTTAAAAATACACTGTAAATGTTTATGGGTAACATTTGTCTCTTTTGATGATTTTTCTAAATGTCAAGATAATAAGTATTCAGTAAAATGAAATGCAGAATGCAGAGGTCAGTAAAACCAAAAGAGTGCTTATGCCCTACTGAAAAACAGCTAATATGAGATCAAGATGTCTTCAAGGTATGGAGTGGCTAAAGACAAACATCTATTTAGTGGGGGGCGGAGGGAAGTGTCTTCCCCCTCCCACTATTCTGTTTCTTGCTAGGAAAGGGTTAATTGACAACCTGGTTTATAATAGCTAGTTTAAATGTATTAAACTCTAGGGTGAAGGCCAGTTTTGTACACTGAACTCCATTTTCTGTCCTTTTATGCATGATTAAATGGCAATTAAGTTTTAATGAAAAGTGTTAGGCTGATTACAATTAACATAATCACACCAGTCAGTTCATGTTCTCATGTTCTACATGCTGTGCTGACCTGGCAAGACAATGGACCTTTAATGGAGTCAAATGTCTTGCAAACTTCAGCCATTTACAGTCTTCCATTTAAGGGATTTATGCCTACATATATAACAAAAAATAAAACACACACAGGTGTCACATTGTATAAATCACTGCCTACCATAAATATATGCATTATTTGAAAATCCTTGGGATATGAAAAAACTCATCCCCCATGAGCCTATAACAAACTATTCATTTCTTCCATGATTACCAGAAAATTGAAAGCAGTTCAGAACTCATTTATAGATTCAGTTTGAGAGAAACAATATAAAGGCTCAATCCACCAAGGTGCTGCAAAGTCTTATCCGGATTCAGCAGAGTATGTGAGCATATGCTAAACTTTGAAGTCAAGGAAACTACTCACATACTTAAAGTTTAGAATGTGCTCAAACGGTCTGAGGAATCAGGGCCACACTGCTCAGTACATTGCAGGATGGATTCCAAATAAACTGAACTATTTTGGGGGTGGGTGGGAAGTGATATTTCATACGCATGCATACACACACACCTTTGCACTTGACAAGGATTGTAAAGCAAAAACTTTAAAGCATTAGTCATTTTTTCCTTACCTTTAGCTAAGACTTCCAGTTCTCCACCACTAACTTCAATTAATTCCAGTGAGAGACACACTGCAATTGCCAGCATGATCACCAAATGGATCCAAAAGAAAATTACACCAAACTGCAGAAATCAGTTCTTGAATCCTAAAGCTTTAACTAGTCTCCTTTTCACCACAGTAACACAGCTGAAGGTCAAATACTTTATACTAGCACTTTTCTAGAAAAGGTGAACAGTTTAAATACTTTCTTCTGTCACAATATTTATTGCTAAATCTTTCTATATCTATACATTTCGTGCTCACTTCCACTTTATTATAATATAGTATGAAGTGTGTTTATCTCTTCTAATGTCTTAAAACAACTGTATTAAAATATATGTAAATTTAACATTTTCAACTGGTATGAACAGCGGCACTTTTTCCACAATTAACTACACAGGAAAGAAATACTCTTCCAGCCCCTGCCATATGTTATCTATCCACATAAAACTATTACAAACTGATCAGTTACAGGAAATTCATCTCAACTCTTTATCCACTTCATCTATATTGTACCTAGATATTTCAGAGCTTAACAAACAGATGGTTTCTTAGGGGCATTCATACAAATTTTTTGGTGGCCTCAGAGTGCAGCCACCAACTCTTGTGGTGGTCACTGTGACAATATTTCCTAAAATTCGTAATTAACTTTGGGAAAAAAAATAAATATGCACATATATATGTCCAAATCATTGAAATTTATTTATGTAGGGTATTTTGCAGACTCAACAATAAAATAATGTACAGAAGTCCCTATTCTTTACTGGACCTAAACAGAATAGAAACACAAATAAGGTGCTCTGCATGTTTTACATGTTTTAGGGCTTTTTTTTTAAGACTTCCTAGCTAGTAAATCTGCAACTGTGCAAAATGATATTTGTTAACGTCACTTTTCACAGCAGATTTACTCACCCCCGGCAAGCTAGGGGACCATTAAACTCTAGATGGGGAAGTGGGTAAGAAGGGGCAGGGTGATGGGGGACTAGGTGGGGGTGGTTGAGGAGGCAGTTAGTATTAGGGTGATGGGAGAGAGGGGCTGAGTCTGGTGCTGGAGCCTTGGATCCAGGTTAGGGAATGGAGGAGGAAGCAGGGGTCAGGGTAATGTGGGGAGGGGAACCTTGTCCTGGAGTCCAAAGCCTTGCTCTTAGGGGACAGAGCTTGCAGCCACATGGCCAGAGCCTGCTGTCCGCCATCCCTAGGCTGAAGCCCAATGCCCAAGCCTTATCGACCCCAGGAAGGTGGGAAACTGACATTGGCCACCTGCTGCTACAGTGTTTTTGGTTCAAGGAGAAGGCAGGGGCCAACTCCGCTGGCGACCTTGGGGTAAAGGCCACTGCTTTGTTTCCCCCACTCCACAATCACCAACCAGGAGGCTGTGACTGCATGAGGCAACGGTGGCCACATTTGAGAAATGCTGCCTTAGGGCATATCTACATGAGACATTGAGGAAAGTTAAACCAAATTAACTGAAGGTGTGAATTTAAAATGCATTTGTTAAAACACATTAAACTCCTGTTCACTTTAGCTTAACTGAAGTAAAGTTAAGCTAAGGAGAACTCAGGCCACTTTACTTCTGATCGAGTGTCTTTATAGGGACATTACATTAACTAATGCAGTTTAAATTTACACCTTCAGTCAAGTACGCTTAATTTTCCTGAGTGTCCCACGTAGACATGCCGTTAAATAAATTGTGTCCGTACTATGTATAGATGTAATGGTTGGAATGAATAAATACGGTACATTTTCCCCTCTTTGATGTACCTGAATCATTGGCATTTATGAGAGTTATGTGATATCGCAGAAAAACTCTGCTCAGTCAGTATTCTAATACTGAGATCATGACTTTTGTATCTAGAGTTGCAGTTACTTTAGAGCTGAAGACATAATTCCAAAATTATTCATGCCAAATGGTTTAAAATCAAACATTTTACAATATTTTTGTGTAGATTTCTTTTACATTTTCACTGTTAAAATAAAATACATTTAGCTTAAAATACATGTAAATAAAAAAACCCCCAGCACCTGAAACAAAAGTATATGTGAGTGCCAATTCATGTTTTCAGAAACAAAATTAGTTATTAGATAAAATAGGGCCAATATTTGAGGCTGCTATGGAAATTCATAGTGAGATATTTAACATAAAGATATAAATAACTTAGCCTATAACTCCTAAGAGCTTACCATTACCCATAAGTATATTTTGTGTAAATAAAAAAAAAAAGATTCTCTTCATGAAAGACTAACAACCCTACTAGAAGAAAAAAATGTGTATTTGTGTACACAAGAAAGATGACAACTAATTGTATTTGGAATAATAGAGGATTTACGTACTTGAAAATTGGATGGAGAAGCCTGACTTGCTGATGAAGAAGTCACTGTCAAACTGTAATGTCAGTGAGTTGAAGGTGCTATGGATATCTTCAGGAAGGGCTGAACCACTCCATTCTTTCAGAAGAATACTGCTTTCAACAGGACCATCCCACACCTTCAGGATATCATGGGCGACCTCAGTGTCAAAAACAATAAAATGCAGACTGCAAAGGAAGAGTAACATGCACTGTACATTAAAACATAGCCATTATGTCTATGTAACCTATCTTTATCCGTTTTTTGAGAGATCAGAACTACATGAACCAAGATTTCTACCGCACATGTAAATAAAACTAAGGACACTAGCTGAATTACTTAGGTGTTACATTAAACTATGTCCAACTGCAGCAAATACTAGGTGGTAACGTACATATCACAAGACACACCTAATTGATACTGTATTTGGATTCCCAGATGGGAAAACCCTATCTGTGAGATATATATTTGAGGAAATATTTTACACAGTAATGTAAAAATAAATCAAAAGCTGAGCCTGCATAATATTGATTTTAATATTTTGTTAAATGTATTAGAATGGTTACAGATATCTTAAAAGTGTTTAATTTGTAATCATTTTATTTTTATTTCTATTTTCATTAAGATAGATCATGCTCACACTGGTGAGCACTTATTCATAAGCATAAACTTTAACTGCTCACCAATGAGGGCAAGAGGTTCAAAACCTATCCCACAAATTGCTAGCAATTTCCTTCCAGGAGAAGCTCAGCTCAGAAGCAGCATCTGTTTTTTTGGGGTTTTTTTTTTGCAAAGTCTTGTTCCTCCTCTATCTCTCATTCCCCTTTTTCAGCTGGCTTAATTGAGGTGGAAGGTAAACAGGTCACTCACTGAATCACTTAACATGCTTTCTGTTCACTTCTTGGTACAAGTCAAGTTATTAACTTTAATCTATTTTGTGTATAAGCCTTTTGAGGTATGATTTTGGCTTCAGATCCATTTGTAGAATGTCTATCAAGCTTTGATATATTCAGATTAATAACAAAATCCTATAAAAAGTTACTTGTTTTCAGTCCTGCATGCATAAGCATACTGAAGTTAATGGGAGTTGTTCTATTGTTTTCAAGTGACTCTGGATTAAGAGGCTTTTCTGTTCTTGTGATGGAAGAACAGATGAGGGAAAAGGCTTGACCACTCAAACCAACAGAATCCAGGCTTGAATGTCTTGGGGATGGTAGACAGGGCATTCTCAAAGTGAATTCCACTACTCTGAAAATGGTTTAAGCTACTAGTTCAAGAGATCCCAAACTAGTTAAACTTTAGAGCACAGTGCCCCTCTCTCTTTTTTCTCTCTCCCAGAGATTTTTATTTTTTGCTTTTGCTTCTTAAATAAGAAGCAAATATTTCAAATATTTATTAATTTCTGCATCTGTCCCCTGAAAATATTTGAATGTTTGCACTTTATAAGCCAACTAAAGAAAAACAACTGTATGTCACTTAGTGAAATTTAGCACTGCTTTCTCTAGGAATATTTTAACAAAACAATGAACTCCCTGAAAAATGCTCCTTTTCTACACTCCTACCTCATGTCTTTTGCTGTTGTTGTTGTTGATATTATCTTTAGATTCAGAGTTTAAGGATAGAAAAAATCATTACCTCATATAGTCTGACCTCCTCTACATCACAGATCATTAAATTTCACACATTACCCTTGTATTGAGTCCAATGACTTGTGCTTGGCTAAAACAAATAATAGTTGGTATTGTTAAATTTATTGTAATTGTACACAATTGGAGATTTGCAAAAAGGCTATTAAAGGCTTTTAAACTTTTTTCTCCCTCTTAAAGAGGAAGTGCTATTTTTAGGAAATCTTATTGTACATATTTCATCAGCATGACATTGGTTTCAAACCATGAAAGAATTATGTACATGCTTTTTCACAGATTCATAGATTCCAAGGCCAGCAGAAACTATTGCAATCATGTGGTCTGACCTCCTGTATAGGCCTCAGAACTTCCCCACAAGAGTTCCTAGAGCAATTGCCAGTAATAGAGAATCCACCATGACCCTTAGATTGTTATTTATGTGAAATTATCCTCATTGTTAAAAAAAAGGTATGCTTTATTTCCAGTTTGAATTTGTCTAGCTTCAACTTTGGGCCACTGGACCAGGCTATATATTTCTCTGTCAGATAGATGAGCCCATTATTAAATATTTGTTCCCTATACAGGTACTATTACACTGTAATCAAGACATCCCTTGATACTGTTGTTATTAAACTAAAGAGATTGAGTGCTGAGTTTATCAGTTTAAGGCATGTTTTCCAAACCTATATTCATTCACGTGGCTCTTCTCAGAGCTCTGTTGAATATGTAAGTATCCTTCTCAAATTGTGGACAACAGAATTGGACACAGTATTTCAGCTGTGCTCACACTAGTGCCAAATGCTTAACTTTATGGATATGCGTATAGCTAAGAATATGCATAATGATTTGCAGGAACAATGCCCCTCCCCCAAAAAAACAATTTTAGCTGGTTTCCTTCCCCCCCCCCCTCCACAGTACTGCTTTAAAATATTTTCTGTTTCTATTTTTGTTTTTACTGTATGTTTAGCTTTCTTTCCAGCACTTTCCTTCTACTATGCACAATATTGATCAAATCAAGGATTCATTTCTTGAATAGAGGGTTTTTTTTTTTTTAAGTACATACCTATAAGATGGTTAGCCAATCAAGAGCAATTATAGGTAAAAGGGAAACAATGTACAACTGAAGATATGCAAACATACGCTTTAATGATGCTTGTTAAAAATGTTTTGTATCATTACCTTTATTATTTATTTTCAATTTAACACAAAATCATCATGAACTATTTAAATATAACTTCAGGTCTGTATAACCTTTATGTTTAGTAGAGTTGATATTTAAACATGCAATTAACACTGTTGTTAATTTATGAAGCTATTCTGTTTCAAACAAGATGCCCCTTTGCTATAAAGTGTTCATAAATTACTATTCAAATATCACTTCTGGGAAATTGAATAGAAGATATTCATGAAAGCTAGGGTTCTATTACAGAGGAGATTAGTTTAAAACAAGTCTGCTATTGTAGTATGGCAGGGTGATGTTAGAAAGTGCTCTAGGACAACTGAACTTTCAATAGCGACAATTATTTCTAACTGGTAAGCTTGCCATATTTATTTATTTATTTGTTCTTTGTTTTCCAAGATTGGCTACCCATATCCTCTCTGACAACTAACCCTCTTATTGTCTTGTACTTCTTCTAATGGGAGTGGGCAGACCTCAGTCACAGGGGAAACTGAAATCCCTCTACCAAAAGGCAACTGCGTGCAGCATTATCTTAAATGCAAAGCACTGGACCTCAAAATAGACAGATATAACTTAAGAAAGAAAAACAAAAACAAAACCTGAATACATATGGAAGATAAGTTACATGAACTGAACCTTCAGGTTGCTTTCTGTTTTTCTTTTCTCAATTCAGTGAGACTTTATTGACATGACAAGCTTTCTGAGGATTGTGTGTGTACGTGTGTGTGTGAGAGAGAGAGAGGGAGAGAGAGAGAATGCATGTGTGTGTGTGTATATATAGATAGACAGATAAAGACAGATTCCTTCAGAATATGTCAGAGCTATTTGAAGCAAGAAAAGCTTCTGTACCTGCGCAAAAACACATGATTGGTGTAAGCTTATAGAGGAGTTCCAGTCCCTCACTTCAGCAAGAAATTGTATAAAACCCAGGAAGGTCTAATGACAAGACATTTTTAACCATATTTTCAGAGAGAATAGCACATTTTGCTATAAGTTAGAGAGAAAGGGCTAACTACACAGAAGATTTACAGAAGCGACAAAGAGTCCTGTGGCACGTTAAAGATTAACAAAAGTATTGAAGCATAAGCTTTCGTGGGCTAGTACCCACTTCATTGGTGCATCCAATAAAGTGGGTACTAGCCCACAAAAGCTTATGCTTCAATACTTTTGTTAGTCTTTAAGATGCCACAGGACTCTTTGTCACTTCTGCAAATCCAGACTAATACGGCTACCTCTCTGATTACAGAAGATTTAGGCATCTATATGCTACTATAGGTGCTTAAGTATAACATTTAGGTACCAATAAGATCCTCAACCCCACCCTGATTAGCTATCATCTAATCCTGTAGGCAACTAGACTCTCTAGGCACATGAGTTTCCAGCATTAAAGTCTTCTAGGTGCTTAAGCTTCTGTCAGTGAGCATATTCACAGCCACCTAACTCTAGTTGCCCAGGCACCTATATCTCATGGCTAAGCCTCAGCTGTATCTTCAGAATAGGCATTGGACTTCCTTTTTTTTCCCTTTTGGATCCAAGCCAGTAAGTGTGCTCAGAGCACACCTAAACTTACAGAAGATGGAGAAGAGGAGGACTCCCTTAGAACCCCACCCCTTTCAGCCAATTTGACATCTAAATTGCACACCTCAATTGATGCCTATATCTGACTGTGAAACTTCTCCTGGAATCTGACTGTGAAACTTCTCCTGAAATCACACACGCCATTTTTTGCAAGAAACAGAGCAGGGGGTGAGGATAAGCAGGACCCTCCTTTATAACCGTTAGCCCAGTGTTTGGGGTACAGTACTCACTTGGGATGTGGAAGACCAGGTTCATTTCTCCCTTCTGCCAGATGTGCAGAAATATGATGATTAAAGAACTCTCCTTAGAGGTGAGAAAAACAACTTCAAATCCCACCTCCATATGAGAGGGGAGCCTTAACCTCAGATCTCCCACATCCCCAGAGAATGCACTAATCGCTGGGCTAAAGATATTAACGAAGGGCCCTCTTCCCCATCTCTGTTTCTTGCACACACACACACGCGCGCGCGCACACACACACACACACTAACTCCCTGAGAGGGCCATACCTTCTCCTTGACATTTCCTCCTGGTGAGGGTAGGTGGATCCCCATTCAGCTTGCTGGTTTTGAGCGATTCCATTGCTAGGTGCCTCACTATTTCTATGCATTGTATAAGAAGCCTAGGTTCCTAACTTGAGGCTGTGAACTTCATTGGGTCGGAAGCCCCCTAAAAGTTAGGCATTGCAATACTGAGTTCTGATAGTCAGTTTGAATTTTATATCATGTACATTTTCTCTCACACTACAATATAGGATGTGGAGTATTATACTTCTGGGTCCATTCTATGTTATATCAGTATTTTGCTGGTATAATACCATTGAAATGAATAGTTATGCTGGCATCAGGCCTCTGATCTGCAAAATGAGATGTTTTCTAAGATGTCAGCGCTCTCCCAATATAAAGAGCATCCATGGCATGTTTGACTACATTCAATAAATAGCAACTACCTCATTTTGGAGGTTTTATTCTTTTGGATTAAGTAGCACTAAAACTATTAGAGCAGAACTTCCTCTTATCTGAATTTAAGTTATGTCTTTTGGCGTGCATGTACAACATGTTACACACTAAACTATCCACTTCAATAAATTCTTCGTCATTATTCTCTTTGGTAAATTAACACAATGCATTCATTTGATTACAGATCAATGAATTGTCTAAAGTGAGGAATTTAGTAAACAACAAAATGAAAATAAAAGCTTATTTCTCTAAGTGTGGCCCCTCAACCTTTGTTACCTTGAAAACAATGATAGTATTCATGTTGCTTAGGGCTGGAGTACAAGAACATTAATATCCAGCAGATCACTGCAAGTATTATGGCTATTTAAAATAGAGGGAGAGATAGAGATAATGTCATCTCAGAAAGATTTCTGAATTTGGCAGCCAAAGTTTAACAATGGAGATTTGGAAATTCCAGAACCTTATATACTGATGCTGTAACCATGACCTCTTAGTAAATTAGGTAATTGATTCTGCACCAAAAAGTTAAATAAATTCTTTTAGCATCACAATAGAATTATGTAGTCTATTTTATAAAAGTTAAAATATTAGATGTAAAAAGAACTTTACCGAGCTCTATGTAACTATTCAGGAGCATCACATCAGAAGCACAGCATTGCATTTACTATAATTTCATTTAAAAAAAATCATTCTTCAGAATGATAATATATAAATATACCTCTACCCTGATATAAAGCGATCGAATATAGCATGAATTCAGATATAATGTGGAAAAGCAGTGCTCTGGGGGGCGGGGCTGCTTTACCGCATTTTATCCGAATTTGTGTTATTGCAAGCTGAGTACTGTCTCCTCCCTGATGAGATAGGAAAGTGAAGGAGGAATAAAAGCCTTCCAGTCCTTTCTGTACTTCAGCAATTCCCAGATGTCCACTTTTTGATTCCCTCCATTGGCTTCCAGTGTATTACTGCATAAAATTCAAGCTCTTCATTTTCCTCCGCCTCCCAGATCTGCCAGGGATGGTCTAGGTATTGTTAATCCTGCTGTTGCACAGGGAGTATGGATGAGAGGTCCTCTTGCAGTCCCTTTCAGACATACCTTTTATATGATCTCTGCTCTGCTCTTATTTCTCTCATGTCTTTTTCCATTCCCCACATTCTTCTCCTCATCTATATATTGTGTCTACATCCTACACATGGAGCAGTTTTTCTGTTCCTTATCCACTGCACATTCCTACTCTCCTTCAAATTCCACCTCTTCAGAAAGTTGTTCCTGTCATCAAGAGTCCCCTCAGAGACTCTTTTTTTCCTGAAATGCTATCTTGTCTTATTTTTATTTAGGCTCTTAGGTCCCAGGACAGGAATGTTATCCTTGTTCTGCAAAGTCCATTACATTTGTAATGCTAATGGGTCAGGACTGCAAAATAAAAGCACCACAGACATCTTCAGCTGGTGTTAATTGCCATTTCTTCACTGAAGGCAAAGAGCCTATGACAATTAATTCCAAATGAGAATCTGTCACCATCAAGTTAGACACAAAATCCCATAGGCTCTAATGTCCAAGCACTCTAGGCAGGGTACTAGGCTTTCCGTGCTAGGTGCAGCCAAACAAAACAAAATAGATTTTTGAGAATTCCATATCACACAGGTTTTCATATTGAAAAGTAATGTTGAATGTGGCAATAGAGTATTAAATAAATACATTACAACAATTAAGGGGAGATTTTCAATGGCAGTTAAGTGCCTAGAAAAAAATCATCTCTTTAAAGTTCAGTTAATTCATAATGGCTATATTCTCTTCTCTCTGGGCAAACCTCCGAGTGGACTGAGGTTAGCATGCAGATTTAAGAGTATAATCTCAACTGGGAAATCTTTGAGGCATGGATTGTCTATTTAACATGTTAGTGGGATAGTCCCAGTGGGAAGCTGATCTCTGACAAGGATGCTTAGCAGCTACTGCAATATGCATATCTGTAATAATATCTTGGACTAATTCCATTGAAAACTGAATTTGGCCATCTAGAAAGACTGAATTTAAAACCTGGTTTTGCAAGTATTTATCACCTTTAAATGAAGCTAAAATATATTGAACATGCACATAACATAACATGT
The DNA here is from genome assembly GCA_007922305.1 of Dermatemys mawii. Taxonomy (NCBI): domain Eukaryota; kingdom Metazoa; phylum Chordata; order Testudines; family Dermatemydidae; genus Dermatemys; species Dermatemys mawii. The sequence goes on from ML677333.1 coordinate 23,159,586, forward strand.
CTTCTAATTGTGCCATGGTATCTAGTGCATTAATAATAAAAGGTGCTGGACCTTATATACAGGATGTAAAATAATGTAGGGTGAAGGAGTTAGTTGCCATAGAGTTTCCTTTACAAAATACAGACATTAACAACTGACATTAAGAATTGAAATTAAGCATATACCTAATTGTCTTCCCTGGATCTGCCTCTATAATCCAGGTGCAATGAAGATTGTTGTCATATGGTGCTGGGTAACCTGGTGACAATATGCGACCAGAAGTAGCAGCATGAATTCGACCACCACACTCAGCTGCAAAATAAACAATCATTTTACTCTTATTAAAAATATGGCCATAATATTTAGCACTTAGTTTTTTTCATGTATTTTTAATTAGAAAAAATATATTGATTTCATCATGTCCTACAACAATAAAAGAAAAACCCTTTAATATCATGCAGGGAAAAAAATAGCCTCTATAATACAAAGAGTAAACGTATTTCTACACTGCATGCTTCTTTCGGCATTATATAGAGTACCTACTGGCATATTCAGCAGTGTCCAACAGAAATCTGATGCTAGCCAAACTGCTAACCACACTTGTGGGTTTGATTTTTTCTTATTAGACTCCATATAAAAAAAGCCACACTATAAAAAAGGCACAAGCATTAGCCACAATTCAATAGCCTATTAGTCACGTGTGCCTAGTGGTGAACATATTGAACGCAGCTGATCTAGACCATCCCTGACAGGTATTTGTCTAATCTGCTCTAAAAATCTCCAATGCTAGAAATTCCACAACCTCCCTAGGCAATTTATTCAGTGGCTAACTATCCTGACAGGAAATTTTTCCAAATGGCCAACCTAAACCGACCTTGCTGCAATTTAACCCCATTACTTCTCGTCCTATTCTCAGAGGTTAACAAGAACAATTGTTCCCTCTCCTCCTTGTAACAATGTTTTATGTACTTGACAACCGTTATCATATCCCACCTCAATCTTCTCTTCTCCACAATAAACAAACACAGTTTTTTTCAATCTTCCCTTAAGGGTCAAGTTTTTTAGACATTTCATAATTTTTGTTACCCTTCTCTGGACTTTCTACAATTTGTCCACATTTGAAATTTGACATCTAGAACTGGACACAATACTCCATCTGAGGCCTAATCAGTGTGGGGTAGAAACCAAGAATTACTTCTCATGTCTTGCTTACAACACTCCTGTTAATAAATCCCAGAAGGATGGTTGCTTTTCTTGCAACAGTGTTGCACTGTTAACTCATGAACCAAAGAGGTAGCTGTGTTAGTCTGGAATTGCAGAAGTGACAAAGAGTCCTGTGGCACCTTAAAGACTAACTAAAATATTGAAGCATAAGCTTTTGTGGGCTCATACCCACTTCATAGGATGCATACAGTGGAAGTATCCAGAGGCAGGAATAAATAAATAAATAAGGGACAAGGATCAGGTGAGAGATAACAAGGTTAGTCCAATCAGGCTGAACCAGCTTGTTATCTCTAATCAGGGAGGATGAGGTCCTCTTCTAGCAGCTGATCTGGAGATGTGAACACTGAGAGAGGAGAAACTGCTTTTGTAGTTAGCTAGCCACTCATAGTCTTTGTTCAATCCTTGATTGATGGTATCAAATTTGCAAATGAATTGCAGCTCTGCAGTTTCTCTTTGCAGTCTGGCCTTGAAGTTTTTTTGCTGCAAGATGGTGACCTTTAAATCTGCTATGGTGTGTCCAGGGAGGATGAAGTGTTCTCCTACAGGTTTTTGTATATTGCCATTCCTGATATCTGATTTGTGTCCATTTATCCTTTTTCTGAAGGACTGACCAGTTTGGCAGATGTACATAGCAGAAGGATATTGCTGGCACATAATGGCATATATTACATTGGTAGATGTGCAGGTGAATGAACCAGTGATGGTGTGGCTGATCTAGTTAGGCCCTGTGATGGTGTTCCTGGTGTAGATATGTGGGCAGAGTTGGCATTGAAGTTTGTTGCATGGATTGGTTCCTGAGTTAGAGTTCTTATGGCGTGGTGTGCTGTTGCTGGTGAGAATATGCTTGAGGTTGGCGGGTTGTCTGTGTGTGAGGACTGGCCTGCCTCCCAAGGCCCGTGAGAGTGAGGGATTGTTGTCCAGGATGGGTTGTAGATCACTGATGATGCATTGGAGAGGTTTTAACTGAGGATTGTAGGTGATGGCCAGTGGTGTTCTGTTGTTTTCTTTCTTGGGCTTTTCTTGCAGCAGCAGGCTTCTGGGTACACATTTGGCTCTTTTGATCTGTTTCTTTATTTTCTCGTGTGGGTATTGTAGTTTTGAGAATGCTTGGTGAAGATCTTGTAGGTGTTGGTCTCTGTCTGAGGGGTTGCAGCAAATACGATTGTACCTCAGTGCTTGGCTGTAGACAATGGATCGTGTGGTGTGTCCGGGATGGAAGCTGGAGGCATGGAGGTAGGCATAGCTGTCGGTAGGTTTTCGGTATAGGGTGGTGTTAATGTGGCCGTCATTAACACCACCAGATTCCTCAGTCTCTCCTCATAAGTCATGTGCTTCGGCTCCCTAATCATTTTTGTTGCCCACCGCAGGACTTTTCCAATTTTTCCACATCCTTCTTGTAGTGTGGTGCCTCAAACTGGACACGGTGCTCCAAATGAAGCCTCATCAATGCTGAATAGAGGGGAATGATCACATCCCTTGATCTGCTGGCAATGCTCCTACTTATACAGCCCAAAATGCCGTTAGCTTTTTGGCAACAAAGGCACAATGTTGATCATATCCAGCTTCTTGTCCACTGTAACCCCTAGGTCCTTTTCTGCAGAACTGCTGCCTAACCTAGTCTGTAGCAGTGCATGGGATTCTTCCATCCTAAATACAGTACTCTACACTTGTCCTTGTTGAACTTCATCAGATTTATTTTGGCCCAATCCTCTAGCTCCCTCTGTATCCTATCTCTACCCTCCAGCATATCTACCGCTCCTCCCAGCTTAGTGTCATCTGAAAACTTGTGAGCGTGCAGTCCATGCCATCCTCCAGATCATTAATGAATATATTGAACAAAACTGGCCCCAGGACAGACCCTTGGAGCACTACGCTTGATACCAGCTGCCAAATAGACATGAAGCCATTGATCACAACCCGTTGAGCCCAATCATCTAGCCAGCTTTCTATCCACTTTGTAGTCCATTCATCCAGCCCATAATTCTTTAACTTGCTGGCAAGAATACTGTGGGAGACCATATCAAAAGCATTGCTATAGTGAAGAAATAACATATCCACTGCTTTCCTGTTATCCACAGAGCCAGTTATCTCATCACAGAATGCAATCAGGTTGGTCAGACATGATTTTCCCTTGGTGAATCCATGATGACTGTTCCTAATCACTTTCCTCTCCTCTAAGTGCTTCACAGTTGATTTCTTTAGGATCTGCTCCACGATTTTTCCAAAAACTAAGTTGAGGCTGACTGGCTTGTAGTTCCCTGGATCCTCCTTCTTTACTTTTTTAAAGATGAGCACCACATTAGCCTTTTTCCAGTAATCTGGGACCTCCCGCAATCACCATGAGTATTTTGCTTTTGTCCTTCTGAATTTCATCCTACTTCATACCATTTCTCTAGTTTGTCCAGATCATTTTGAATTTTAATCCTATGCTCCAAAGCACATGCAACCCCGACCTGCTTGGTATCATCAGCAAACTTTATAAGTGTACTTTATATGCCATTATCTATATGACTGATGAAGATGAGACAGTATCAAAAGCCTTAAAAGTCCAGATATACCACTTCTAGCACTTCCCCCTAGCTGCAAGGCTTGTTAGGTTGGTTTGACAGGATTTGTTCCTGACAAATACATGTTGACTCTTACTTATCACCAGATTATGTTCTAGGTGTTTTCAAAGTGATTGCTTAATTATTTGCTCCATTATCTTTCCAGGTACTGAAGTTAAGATGACTAGTCTTTGATTTCCTCGACTGCCTTTATTTCCCTCTTTAGAGATTGGCGCTATATTTGCTCTATTTCAATCCTCTAGAATATCTCTCGTCTTCCATGACTTTTCAAAGATAATCGCTAATGGCTTAGTTGCAACTGAGTCATATAGGCACACACCACAGAGTGAATGCAATGTATTTTCCACATACCTATTGTCAATGGTGTGTAGTGTAGACATAGCTTTAAGAGTCAAATACCTTCAGAATATAATCCCTTTCAACAGAAAGGTTGCAAACAAGCACAAAGGCCCAAATCTTCAAAGGTATTTAGGTGCCTAACTCCCATTGAAATCAATGGAAGTTAGATGCCTAAATACTTTAAAGGGGTTGGGCCTACAAAACTAAATGAATTAGGGCCTGATTCTGAAGTTCTTGCACAGTCAAAGCTTTTTGTCTTTTCAGGGGAAGTTGAAGGATTCAAAGTCAGTCATATAGTCCCATACCAACCCCCCCACCCCCGCCCAAACCTCCAAACAAACGAGCATCCTCTGTTAAAATGAGATTAAACTTGAGTCCATATATCAAAACATTATGGATAAAAAGGAGGATTTTGAAATTATCCCAAAACCAAACATTACAAACCCAGGAAACTCATGGTTTAAGGTTGCACTTTAGAAATCTTATTATGTTGTGGTAAGAAATGCATATCTGAAGCACTTAAATATGCTTAGCTCTGCCCTCTAGTGATATAATGCAATAACTATGCAACTATGATTAAGGGATTGTAGCATTTGTAGTCCCAGATTAGATTGACCTGTTTTGTTTTTTTAAGATATATTACATTTTTTTCTTCACTTGTCTCCCCTCATGGCATATTGAAAGGACAGAGTTAACATTGTTTGGGCACCTTAATACTCTTTGTTAAGGGCAAACTAACTCTGAATTTCCTGGGTTTATATTGTTTGGTTTCGGGACAACTACAACATCACTCTAATGTTTTTGGTTTTTAAGCTACTGATACATACTTTCAAGTTATGTCCATCTTAATGTGGTTCTTTTTGTTAGGGAATTTCCTTAGTTTTTGTAATAATGAGCAATTTCATACTCCCTACTAAAGAAGAAACCAATGAAAATGCTATTATATAATATTCGTCCTGATTTAAAAATATGTAGTATCAACTTTGTTTATTTTTAAGGGCAGATTCTTCAGCATAGTAAAACAATGCAAAGCAGCCAGAGCACATCAGCCCGATAAGCTATGTTTTGAGTAGCATTGAATTAACAGAGCACCACAAAGCAGCTGAACAATACCGGTGAATATATCCCTTAAAATGCAATTGGCTGATCGGTTTAGAGAGCTTTTCATGAGACTGGCACTACATGTAAGATCAACAGGGATCACTGAGTCACAGAATACCAATGTCTCTGATTTAAGGGCTTCCCTTGTGCTTCTAACTTCAGTTCCCTTAGCAGTGCTGACTCATTGTGCATTGGTGTCAAGAGGAGTCCCTCAAGCAATGATATTCATCCTAGCACAAATCCACAAAATCATTAAAAAGCAGTGACAGCTCGACCAAATAATCTACAACTGAACACGCTTGACACATGTCCATTATACCTTATGACACTGAGTTACAGGGATTGTTACAGGGACATTTAATTGTAGAGAAAGGGTGGTGGTTGGTTGAGTCACTTCCATCACCACAGCCCCACTTAAGAATTATCTGAAGTCTCATAAAAATGAGATACAATAATTAATAAATTAGCTTAATAACAACCCATACAGCCTATGCTTAAAATTCCAATTAATTTTAACAGTTTAGGAAATGTAAATGTAAAGTGTTAGGGTAATTTGGGACACAGAAAAGACTGATATATATGTTAAAATTTTTATAGGACCCATATTTTATGTATTATAACATACTAACAAATTTTCTTATAAATTCTAGGATGATTGAGTCAGTACATGTAAAGTGATGCGAGTCTGGGGAGAATACACTGTATTTTTCATATAAAATCAGGTTGAATACCTGCTTTCAGGGCAAAACTATGGATTTGTGAACAGCACCTCCATAATTCAGAGGGATCATTTTTTATGTAAATTCTTGAATTCTAAGGATCAAACTTTCTAATTGTATCAATCAACACACAAACAAATCATCAGCTCAAAGGAGATATCATACATGGTTGACAGTAATGCTATGTCCATTGGATGACTGATATTAAAGCTAACAAAATCCATTAAGGTAATTTCAGGTAATTTTAGCAGAATGAGGGATGTAGTTATGAAGTATATATATTTATAACTTTGTTTACATTGTTAGGACTAAATTATGCCTCTTAAGGGCAGAAGTGGGCAAAGAATAAGGAAAAATTGCTAACTGGAAATTTGTTGGAAAGGTTTAGTTCCAATTAGCAACTGAATTTTGGAACAAAATAATGGCCATTTGTCTCCTAGTTCCTGGGGCTACTGATCCTCTAGCAGACACTGGGAAAAAAACAAAGACAAGCTGAAGGATTCTTCTGGAGTCTTTAGTAATTTTCATTACGAGAGGTGCATTACCTCAGTGGAGGATGTCTGGAAGCCATAAGCATCATACTTCAGAAGTATAAGAGTGGGAGGAGGGAAGAGATAGCATGGTGTGCAGCTTTTATTGGCAAACTTTTAGCTCTGCAGGTGTGGCATGTACATTCCTGCTGAAACTGGACTGTCCTGAGCCAGTGCCAGTCAGCAATCTCCTTCCTGCATTGCTAAATGATGACTGACTCCTACTTCGAAGTGCAAAGCCAACCGTAACTAAGCACCTATAGCTTACATGATCATTTTATGTAGAATACAGATGTAAAATAAGACATTTTGTTTTCCTTTGCAGAGAAGCTTCAACCACCTGTATATGTTAAGTTTTACATAGTCACAATTAACTTTACCTAGGCAGGTAGGCAAAGGTTTGTCCCACACTCTTCGATCTCCATTTAGGCAAGTCATAATACTGCTACCATGCATCGTATAGCCAGGATTACAGCTGTATAAAATGACAGTGTCAGTAAAATGTCCTTCATCACGGATCTTGTAGCCATAATTAGGTATTCCTGGATCTTCGCACTTGACTAGGTCAAAACCTGCAAACAGAGAGAATTATAAAAATAAAATGTCAAAGCAGAACATAATTCCATCTGAAGAAAAGCATAATCCAGATGGAAACTAAACGTTTTCCCTTTATAACATGGGGACAAAATTAAAACAATTGGATTAACTTTATCCATTGTGATCAAAGATAATTTATCTATAGGAATCTAGGGAAGGGAAAAACCAAAAAGCAGAAACAAACCTCCTTTCTACTCTTCTAAACTCTTCATTCCATAGTTCAGAATGTTTAGAGCTACATTATGATATTATTAGACTCAACTAGCGATTTGTGTCTACTTGCACTGCCCACAAGAAAACCAGAGATCAGATTATAGCTCAGAGTCACAATATGGTCCTTGCTACTCATTGTCTCCGTAAGGAAAATAAATCCCATCGGCCCTATACCTGGAAGTGTTGAGGGTTGCCTCTGCTCTCCCAGTCCCCATACACAGTAATAAAGCCAATAGCCCAAGATGGCGTGTAAGGGATGGGGGGAAAATGTACATGAGTTGTTCTACTCCACCCTGGAGTCTGGTCACCCAGGCCTCAGTTTTTGTTCTCATGATGCGTATGAACACACACACACACACACACACACACACACACACACCAAGAAACATTCTCTCATGTGGGATGTGATTCATTAAGACACAGCAAGAAATAAGCAGTTCCTTTGACCCTCTAGGACAAACAATTCCACACTGGGCAGAAGGGATTAAGAAATCACAAGAGCATCCTCTACCCTTCCAAGCATGGTCCTTTCTGTGCTTTGGGTCACTGGAGCATCTGCTCACCTCCAGGTGTCATTGCTGAGGTGTATGGAAGCCCAGTACCTCCTTCTGTCATAGGCTCCAACCCCAGGGTCTATTCAGAGAAGAGTTCATTTAACTCCATGTACAATTTCCTCTCCTCTCAATCACAGGACTATAATAAACCAATATTGCCAGGTGTGGACACTCTATTCTGTCATCTCTGAAACTCACACCCTCTACCACCACAGCCCAACACAGTTCTTTTGGCTCTTCCCAAGGCCTTATTATCATTTTCTCTATGTCATATTTCACTGAGAATCTCTGGCCACAGATCCCTCTGTCAGTTCCACTCTGTATCCCGGGCCTTTGCTCGTATTCTGGTAACTGCCCCTCTTCCAGCTGCTTTTGAGAGACTTGCATAAGGTCTTTCCTAGTCCCTGGTCTTTAACTAAGAGAAAGGTAGCCTCTCTTACAACAAGCACCATTTCTGGGTTGTTGTCACATAACTTTCAGTCACCTGATTTAGGCACAGTCCAGACTTAATGTTAAGAAGGATGCTGATAAATTGGAGAAGGTTCAGATAAGAGCTATGAAAATGATTAAACAATTAGAAAACTTGCCTCAGAGTGGTAAACTAAATAGATTGAGTTCCTTGTGCCTAACAAAGAAAAGATTAAGGGATAATTTGATTACAGTCTCTAAATATCTACACTGGGAACAACTATGTAACAATGGTCTCTTCAATTGAGTGAAAAAAGACATAACACGATCAATGATTGGAAGTTAAACTAGACAAATTCAAAATGGAAATGAGGCATTATTTTTAATGGTGAAAGTAGTTAACCAGTTATTAATCACAATTCACCAAAGAATATGGTGGAATCTCCATCACTGAAAATTTTCTATCAAAATTGGATATTTTCAAAAAAGATATTATCTAGGAATTATTTTGGAGAAATTCTATGGTCTGGTTGTATAGGAGGTCAGACTAGATGATCAAAATGCTCCCAACTGGCCTTAGAATCTACTAATCTGAGAGCTGGGTAGCTTAATCCCTCAGCAGGCCAGCTCACACTTTGACAGTGACAAGGAGCCTTGCACTCTCTTATTCTCTTGTACAGATGCATAAAGTGGCTCACTATTGAGACCTTGGCAACTTCCAAACCAGATTATCCACTCTTTCTCTCCTCTATACTGTAGTTTGATTTGCATTTACATTTTCTAAGTATAGCATACTTCCCCATTTAAGTTGGTCTGCAATTTCATGATCTTTGTGCAACTTCCGACCCTCCATAAATTTCACAAATAAACCATTTTAATTATCAACAGAATTAGAACACTCAAGCAAAAGACGTAGAAAAAAATGTGATGGCCAATGAAGATGTGGTTCCATACTGCAATAAGAGATTTGCTTCGTTTTTATGTAGTGGAGTTTTGACTTTTGATATGTTTTCAACATGTCAGAAAGAAGGGAGTCTGTATGCCTGCATGCACGTCTATCTCCATATCATGAGGTTTATTATCTGATGGTAACTTTAGAAAACAGAGTTTATAACTTTTTGAAGGCCCCTGTACATAATATCACAGGAGCTGACTTTCCAAAATGCTGGGGTGCTCTACCCCTGGCTCTGATCCAGGCCCCGCCCCACCCCCCCACTCCACCCCACTTCTTCCCCACATCTTCCCACCCAGTTCCAAACTCTCTCCCAAGCACACCATGTCCTTCCTCCTCCCCCCTTCCTCCCAGCATCCTGGTTGCACCCACAAAACAGCTGAATACGGCAGGCAGGAGGCATGGGAGAGAGAGGGAGGTGCAGATCTATGGGGCTCGTTGGCAGGCATCAAACACTGGGGGTAGGAGGAGGTGCTGATGGGGAGGCTGTCGGTGGGTGCTCAGCACCTACCATTTGTTCCCTGTGGGTGAGCCAACCACGGAGCATCCACAGAGTAGGCACCTATGCATAATATATTTACTATAATATTTTTCAGTTTGCCTCATAGCAAGGTTACTGCTTCCATGAGCCCATCAAAACTCTAGCCTACAGAGATTCTCTTGCTTTTGTTCTAAGCATGTAATACAGTCTCCAAATGACCCTCATATCCTGAGACTTTTTTAAAAAATAAAAATCAATTTAGCAACTCCTGCTACCCATCGGGAGGAGGTGTACACTGTTTTCACGAGAGTCAAACAACATTTATTTTCACATCTTCCACTCACTACACTTGTCCAAAACACCTATTTTGACAGAGATGGATCTTATAAATAAAAACTATTATGATGTAGGATACACAATAGAACATGATTACAGCATTACAGCATGTGTGTGAGTAAAAATAAAAGCAGTCTATAGATACAATCATCATACAAGACAAAGTTGGAAGTAAAGGAACAAAATGATCCTGACTTGAGAGAACTAAAGATTAGTTTAACTTCAATTCTACTGGTTTTTGTTGTTATTTTGTAATTTTAATAGTAAGTGACAAATTGATATTCATAATGCACACATGTACAACTTCTGTTATCTCAGGAAACAATTTCATCATACAACTTTAATTGTGTCATGTGGATTAGTCTTATGGAGAGATAATGGAGTCCTCAAACTCATTCCTGCTGACTCAGTACAGAAATCCCATGCACTTCAATGGGAATATGATTCCACTCAACTACACATGAAATCACAACTCCGCCTCCTCCCCTCCCTATTCATAGGTGCTGGAACTGAGGGTGCTGAAAATGCAGCAGTACTGCCTGGCTTGAAGTGATTTCCGTCATATAAACAGTTTATTCAATGACTTTCAGAACCCCTACTATACAAATTGTTCAAGCATCACTGTCACTACTGCACAAAAAGCATAACATCAGAATGGGAACCTCCCAGTCTAAAAATACCCCAGTGAGAAAGCTTTAAAAGTTAACTGTTTTAAAGATTTTTGAAATGCAGAACCTTACATAAAAATAAGAGGTTCTCTCAAAGAAGCGATTTTAACTGTTGGTACAAAATTTGAGGCTATGTTTGCCAAAATCTCAGAGGAGATGATAACAGAATTGCAGCATTATGTTTTTTAGAATGGCATTAAATAATTGTGGATTAATAGACATTAAGGAGAATAAGATTCTTAAATCAAGATTAGACACCTTTAAAAATAAAGCCAATGAGCCAGTAAGTAGCTGTTTGGGTTATATGAGTCTTACTTCACTTGCACATGCTCAGTAATATGCTACATACTGCACAGTACTTAAAAATGCTTTCAAAAAAGCTTGAAATTGTCAAGTTTAATTTTGTTTTGTGTTTTATTTTCACTTCCTAAGTGTTTAAGTGCTTCAAGAATAAATCATCATACTTGATGGCATCGAGTGACTTGTTGAAAACAATTTACATGAAATAGAATGATGTCCATAACTATTCAAGATTAATGCCTACAAATCCGTGTACTTATAAATCCTGAAAACCTAATACTTTAAAGGTGGACTCCTATTCCAGGTCCAAAATTATAATAACAAAAACATAATTTCAGCGTATGTATACACACTTAACTTAAATACAGTATTTACTGTCTGTTTTTTTATAACAGAACTGATAGCTGCAAAGACTTCCGTGTGTAAAAAAAGATTCCCTTTCAGACGTAACCACACAACAGCATCCCTCTCAGACATAATCTCATCTATCTCTGTTGGACTTTAGGAATCTCAGCAAGGTACAAGATTCTTCATGTCAAAGAATTGCTTTGAAATTTACTTGCATGTTCAGCTGCCCTTTAAAAACAACTGAAGAGTAGGAGTACTTGTCATTTATGTATGTGTTTGTATTCAGTTTATCTACTGACACAAACATCCAGGAGGAGCCAAGTGTTTATAGGAGCTTCTCATAACAGTCTTGGTAATTGTTTACTTCTCCATAATCTTTAAACATAATTCTGTTTATGTATCTTTGTGTCATGTGTCACAAATGTACACTTGGCAGAGCACCCCCTTCAGGAGCTACCTGGGTAGCGCAAGTGTGCAAATCCAATTGCTTCCCCACTGTACCCAAAGAATGTCAGGGAGTGTCAGTTTAGCAGGGTCAGCGCTTAGCCCTTTGACCAAGACCTTCTGGTTCCTCCTTCCCTTCTGAGGGTACACATACATTGGAACAAGACCTGCAGCACAGCCATGGCTGGCCTGTGGCAGATGACTCGGGATCACATGGCTAAAAATTGCTGTGTAGCTATTCAGGCTCAAGATGGAGCCTGGGCTCAGTGACCCTCTTGCTATCAGGATCCCAGAGCTTGGAATCCAACACAAGCCCAAATGTCTACATAGCAATTTTACAGCCCCACAGTCCAAACCCTGTGAGCCTGATTCAGCTGACCCAGGCCAGCTACAGGTGTTTAATTGCTGTGCAAACATTGCCTTAGGGTCCTAAGTGAAACAAACAGAAACAATCCACAGATAGCTAATGAGGTTAAATAAAAGGAAAAGAAAGAAAACCTGCAGGCAACTTCAGTGAGGTTATTGGCCTCTTTTACTTCAGAGGACTTGGAAGTATGCCAGTACATCCAAGAGTTCATGGATCTCCAGCACAAGTCTTAAGTCTTTTTCCTCTTCTTAGCCCAGAGGTTCTGTGTTCCCTTTTTTCAGGGGCAGAGATTCTGCTGGATGTCAGACCTTTCTCTGGGAGCTGGAGATCTCAACCACTTGCTCCCATCTCAGGGTTGTCCTCATCTGAGTGGAGTTCTTTCTTTTTAACTCCTCCAATTCTATCAAGATTTGTAGGTATGGAGGGGCAGCAGGTGTAGGCTTTATATATCCTGTCACCACACCATCATTTTCAGTTGGTTTTGAAATGTTGATAAACAACTAATTATATGCATTTCATCTCATTACCCCTACTCAGTGCTAACTGTGTTGTCCACCACCTCTCAGCTTCACCCCTGATACCAGTTGCAATGTTCCACTTATCTCTCCCTCCATTTTTTTCCATGCTGTTCCTACACATGGAGTGTCCGTTTGAAGTTAATACACCAGGCTGCTGACTGTTCCTCATTGAAATCCCCCCTGAAAATCCACTTCAGCCACTTATAGAAATAATAAGAATAAAGACAAGAAAATAGTTCACCACCCTGTGCACTAGCCTGTGCAGTACCCACATAATCCCATTACTGTAACCCCAATGCATCATCCCGTGCCCTTGCCTAGTATTTAGTGACTCCCCTTCTGCCTGTTCGTCTTGTCTTAAATTAGGGTGTGAGCCGAAGCTTTCAATTGATTATAATGGACTTTGTGCTAGTCTATTAGTTTGCAGGCTTTTCAGGACAAGGATTGTGTTCATTTATTTACACTGTAAAGTGCCTAGCACGCTTGGGCATTCCAACATATTAAATAGTAATAATAATAATAAAACAATGTAATCTAGATCCTGAACTGTGAGGAGAATACTCTCAGCATATCTGTGTTGACTGGTAGGGGAGTTAACTACTCAAAATTACACTGACCGGAGCAACTGCTCTACCAGCTAAAGATTGACCTGCTCTTGGAAAGCTGCATATGTTGTTTGAAGATTTCCTCACCTTGAAGAGAGCCTCAGCTTATAGTGTGAAACATTTTTAAGGGTCCATGAGAGACTTGGAAGGATCAAGGAGTGTTTTGTTTTGTTTGGCAGGGAGGGAAGGGGGTTTGGATGATTTCACACAGAATGTGGGATCACATCACTAAATAAATGCACTTTGTGAGTTTATATGTTTGTACCATGTAAACAAATGTGCATTCTTTGAATGTGTGATCTGCAACTCAAATACGGGTATTCTGAGCATTTACAGAAAATTCACAGGAACAGATGTCAATCACAGAGGCATATAAATATGATGGGTCTCTTTACTGGTACAGGCATTTAGAGACCAAGGTAATAGTTAGCTAGAGAAATCTCTCTAACAGATTAAACAACCAATTTTATCTGATCTTCATACAATGCACATTTAAGCTGTGGAACTCTTTGCTAGAGGATGTTGTGAAGGCCAAGACTATAGCAGGTTTCAAAAAAGAACTGGATAAATTCATGGAGAATAAGTTCATCAATAACGATGAGCCAGGATGGGCAGGGATGGTATCCCTAGCCGCTGTTTGCCAGAAGCAGGGAATGGGCGACAGAGGATGGATCACTTGACAATTATCTTTTCTGTTCATTCCCTCAGAAGCACATGGTCTTGGCCATTGCTTGAAGACAGAATACCAGGCTTGGTAGACCTTTGGTCTGACCCTTTATGGCCGTTATCTTCTTATTGTTATTTTGGGAGACTGTATATTGTTTATTGTGACAAAAGTTGGGTACAAAGAGAAGTTTTGCTCCTTCATATAGGCAATGGTACACTATGTGTCCGGCGTATCATGCATAACTGTCCATCCTCTTTGTTAGACACAAAATAGTATCAGCTACCACCCCAACTGAATTACAGACATTTAATATAGTTGATTGTCCACAGGGTTTTATCTGCACAAAATATGCAGATTTACACATTGTTGCAATTTCATCTTGCTCCACAGAACAAAATAAAACATGTATTTAGTGCTCAGAAGAAAAGGTGATCATAATTATATGTCTGGATATTAATCTCCTAGGAAATAGAGTAAGAAATCTATTTTAAATTCCCAAAGTGTAAAGTCTTACATGGATGATGAAACAGATATAAAACAGATTTTTATACTAGTCTGATAGTATGTTTCAACATAACAGCTTTTCTCTGCCACCTCATCTAAGTTACTGTACCATCATTCAACAACAATGTAATATTTGTTTATGAGTGGCAAGAGCATATCAGCCAATGATCATAAAAATCCTACTGGCTTCTCAAATCTTCTAACCATGTATTATAATAGATTGGCTTGGAGCAAGTAGAGAGAAAGAAAGTTGCACAGTTAAACTGGGACTTTGTAGTTGTACTTAATCAAATATTTTTGCAGCGGGTTCTAGCTTGACTGGAACCAGTACTTATCCCAGGTTAACAAAAAATTTGGCAAAATTTGACTTATTTCTAGCACTTCCCCAACTCCTAGTCACAAGAAATTTCCATTTATACATGTAAACTAAATGTGATAAATGCAGATGAGGTCTCCCAAAATCTCAAATATTTCTACCATTTTCCTTGGAGTGTCTTTCACAAAGAGTAGCAAAAATCTTTTCCCCCAGTTAAACTATTCATGTTGCACCGATCAGCCACACCAGGCCAAGATACATACACTGCTCCTTTAAAGTCCTCTTGCTCTGTATGTCTAAAGAACTATATTTTCATATCTTTGAATGACAAGATATCTTTGAGGGTTGTAAGCAAAAAAAAGCACAGTTCAGGTAAAAGGGCCATCAAATAAATATATATGAACATCAAACAAGCACATAAGATTTTTTTTAGCCTGTGTATGTGTCAAAAATAATCAAACGCCTCACAGAAATACATTGCTTATTTTAAATCTTATTTCTGAAACTCTATGGGGGCATTTAAAACAAAGGGGTTGTAAAAATTTTCTGTCAGTTTATTTTAAAGTCAAATCAGATCACATTTTTTACTTGGAGTGAAGTGTTATATAGACTGATTGTAGAGAATATAATAATTCAAGCTGTTCAGGCAACAAATTTCAATTTCCCATTTCAGATACACAATATTCACCAAAACATGAAACTTAAAATTATAAATATTATAGAGGATATTAAAAACTTCAGTATCATTACCCAGGTATCCCTATTGAAAGCATGAAAAGCTCACACCTTGGAAAATGAATACAGAATCTTTAATGTCCTAAAATTCTAGTTAACCATTATTAATTCAGAGACTGAGAGTCTAAAGCTACTCTTTGTTATTTGAGGACACTACGATCAGATGCTCATGTCTGGAAAAATCCATGTATATCATATAGTACACAATTAGACTGCCATTATGTAGCCCAGTTTCTGAAGCCCAACCATCAGACCAATTACCATATTTTACACTAAACCTTCCACTGGCTTCAAATTACCACTTTGCATTCACTCCAGAAAAATATAGGTTCATGCTAACAGTGCACACTTTAGGGCCCAGATTTTGCCACCCTTATTCACAATGACTAGGATGTCTCTTCTTTGGAGGCCCATTACTAACAACGGGATTGTTTATGCAGGAAGATTCCATTAAACATAAGTAAGGTTATGATTTAGTCACGGAGATGGAGGAAGTCATGGAATCTGTGACTCCCAGTCACCTATGTGACTTCAGCTTGTGGTGGTCAGGAACTGCATGGTCCCCCTGCCACCTGTGGGGGCAGAGAGCTGCAGGATACCCCTGCCGCTTCTGGCAGCCTACGGAGCTTCAAACCCCTGTGGGCGGTGAGGTACCCTTAAGCTCCTGGCTACTGTGGATGGTCGGGAACCCTCAAGCCCCCATGGGCAGGTGAGGCCCACAAGAGCTTTCGGTGGTGCCATAGCCAAGGAGGAACTTCTGAGCTCCCAGGTGCCTCAGGCCCCTGGAGCTGCAGGTGGCAGGGTAACCTGCAGCTCCTGGTTTACAAGGGAGACAGGAACACCCTAGCACCCAGCCTCCAAAGGCAGTGGTGGATCCCAGAAGCTGCAGGTGGCAGGGGTACTCCCCAGCCCCCAGCTGCTGCAGCCAGCTCCTAGCCCCTGCACAACTGTGCCACTTCAGGTGGTGTGGGGACCCACAGATCCCCATTTTGTCAGGAATATTTTTAGCAAAGTCACGGATAGGTCTTGGGTTCTGTGAATTTTTCTTTTTTTCTCGTGACCTGTCCACAACTTTTACTAAAAATACCCCTGACAAAATCTTAGCCTTAAACATGAGTAGAGGTGACAGAGTCTGTATCAACGTACTTTGAGATCATTCTTATCGCCAGCTCCTCTTCCTATCCACGTTCTTTTTCTCTCTCAAGCATATGCAGGACTTCTCCTCCAACCCCTTGGGATGTATCTGATCCCAAGCCCACAAGGAATGACCTTCTGTTGAAGTCACATTATTACTATGTACAATTAGAGGTAAAAGGAAGCTGGTACGCCCCAGTATTGTATACCCGCAAGAACTGGTGCGCCGTACTGGGGCGGAGCAGTTTCCCCAGGTGCAATTTAAAGGGCCTGGGGCTCCCAGCAGCAGATGAAGCCCTAGGCCCTTTAAATTGCTGCCCAGACCCCTGCTGCAGGAGCCCGGGGAAGGCTGCGGCGGGGCTTCAGCGGCAGTTTAAAGGGCCCAGGGCAGTAGCGGCAGTTGGAGGGAGGCCCCTTACTGGTATGGGGGCTGGGCTGGGGCTGGCTCTAACCCCCACCCCCAGCCCCGTTCCTTGCGCCCAAAGCCCCACCTCTTCTGGGGGCCAGAGCTGTCCCCAGCCCAGTCCTCGTATTGGTAAGAAGCTTTAGTTTCTTTCACCCCTATCTACAATTATCAATGTGCTCAGATGAAACTATGGTTACAAAGCAGATATTTTCATTTTTCACAGTCAGGAAACTTGACCACAACAGCACCTTATGATCACAGTAAATGTAGATACCTCTGGTTTATATTAAATTGCAACAAATAAAAACTTCTGCCTAAAGACAGAGTACAAATGCTTTCTAGGCACATGAACACAAGTATGATGAAGCTGAATTAAATCTTCTTGATTTGCATAAATGAGGCCAAAACCTAGAGACTTGTAGGTTGACAACTGTGTGTTCATCATCTGCCCATTTCATTTATCCACAGAGCTCAGCTCCAGGTTATATCTTATCTAAGTTATCAGACGGTGGGAGCCACATTGTTCCATTTAGAAGATGGAAATTATTGGCATATATTTAATGTTTAAAGTACACTTATTCTTCAGTTGTAAGCTTCATTGCCATGGATACTGTCACGTTTATTTTGTGTCCACCAAAGGAAACCCTCAAGCGGATTTATGTAGACCTGAGCACATAACTGCTTTTTTTCAGTTTAAGGCCCAAATTAAAAAAAAAAAAATCAAAAAGCCAACTATTTTATTTTAACACCATAACTGATATTGGGGGTGAGGGAGGTGGGAGAATGCTGTCAAAACAAAAAAAACTGAAAAGAACTCCATAATGAAGTTTTGTGGAGGATGGGTAAAAGTAAAAAAGTTTGAAGCTCTTATATTATGCACTAGAGTAGGACCAACATTATACTCTAGCAGATCCCAACATCTCTCATCCAAATCCATAATAATGTTGATATAGATAATAATAATAATGGGCCTTGGTGAAGAACAAGTTGCTATTTTGCTTTTGGTTCGTTTTTCTATTTGTAAATAACGCTGATCTTCTAACTTAGATATGGTATATCGCCATCTTCAGAAGTATTTGGCAAAACGTTTAGGAATGGGATCTACTCATGAAACAAAGGAATGGGATCTACTCATTAATAAAACTCCTAATTCAATAAGCAATGTACGTACACATACATACAAACAAGGCTTGAAAGTTAACAAATCTGACATAACTTGATAGCATAGAGACGATCAGAAACATTGTCAGGGTTGAAGACTGAGCACTATCTAAACTGATATTGATTTAAATTCACAAACATGACCTATTTTTGTTCTATAGCACCATTTTTGTCCTTCCAAAGCGTAAGCAGAGGTATGAAATGATAATTGTGCTAACGTTCTGTGACTGTCACAGCTTTCAAAATACACATAAATGCCTAAAAATACTCATTCAGTAGTAGTTGCATTTTAAGCATCCACAGCATTATTTACTTAATTAGATCAACGAGACTTCAGAATGATAGACAGTGCATCATATTCTCACCATGTCTGGAAATAATTTACATGATATTGAAATCTACAGCTAATATGAAAATATATTTGTACATTACGTGCAGGAGAAGGGACCAGCTATAAAATCTTTACTTGAACTGAATGATAGAAAAGTTCAGATAAAGAAATACGTATGAAATACTGTCAGAACAAATTGCCAGCTGTGTATTGTGACGGAGTCAGACCAGAAGGATATAGGAGAGTGCTGGAAGGCAGGCATATTAGTCTCAGGATGTGCAGGTCCTTGTTCCCTGGATAGCCAAACAAAGGCTACTCCAGGCCAATCAAGACACCTGGGGCCAATTAAGAACCTTCTAGAAAGGAGTAGAAACAGCTAGCCTAATTGGGACACCTGAAGCCAATCAGGGACTGGCTGAAACCAGATAAAAACCTCCCAGTTAGTCAGGTGGCTGTGGGTGTCAGGAGCTGTGGAAGGAAGTTATGCTGTTGGTGAGACTGAGTGTAGGACAACATATCATACTGAAGGAAGGAGGCCCTGAGGTAAGGGTGAAGTGGAGTTTGAAGAAGCAGGGACTGCTGTGGGGAAGTAGCCCAGGGAATTGTATTGTGTTTTGTGGCTAAAAGGTCAGCCATCTTAGCTGATACTATTAGGGTCCCTGGGCTGGAGTCCGGAGTAGAGGGCGGGCCCGGGCTCCCCCCTTTTTCCATCTTCCATACTGGCCTGTGATGAAGGCAACTCACTAGGTGGTGACTCTTGCCAATTATACTGAGAAAGGGAGGTCACTCTGGGGCCTAGATGAGTTTCTGAGGCCCCTAAATCTGCCAGGAAGCGCAGGACCCACAAGTACAGACTTGGAGCTTTGTCACAGTATGCACTCAGAAGAAGCTAGCTCATAAATGTTTAATTGACTCAGTGAAATGTTAAGGACTTGCTTTGAGTCACAGCCCCACATGTGTTAAAAAGAATAGTAGAAATGCTGCTTTTGGAACTCCCTCACTTCTTCCCAAAATCCGCACAATCCATACAGCCCTAGATATTTTTTTTTTTGTATTTGTGTGATTAATCACAGTTTACTTTGTACAAGAACAGAACAAGAGCACAAACTTTCTCAAATGCTTTTATATTCATTTAGGAAAATAGATAAGCTTAGACAACAAAGTGGCACGACCACTAATTTGACCCTATCCTGTTTATAAAATTCTTCTTGTTCTGGAAGTGAGGTTGCAAGCTCTCATTTCCCCAAAAGTCCCCTAACATGCACTCAACACATATTCTTAAGACATTGATAAGGCAATCGGTCAATGATATAACACAATCCAATGGAAATTGTGGCAGATTTATCTTGCAACGGATAGTATTTAAAGAAATCACTTGACATTCAACATCTGGGGCTAGATTTACATGGCGGCTTTAGGTTGAGTATTTCAGTGTCTAACCTGGAGACCTAAGCACCAGCAGGATTCACAAAATAGGGTATCTCCCACCTATTCTCGCTATCCTGTAGACATGCTCAGAGGCTACCTTACAGAATGTCTACTGATCTTGTAGTTAAGAAAGATGAACTCGACACAAACCTCACTTCTGTTCCTGACTCCTCAAGTCTACTTATGTGATGTTGGCCAAACCACTTAAAGCAAAATCTTGACAGTTGTGTTTCCCACCATCTGGGTGTCTATCCTGAAATATCTGAAACCTGATTTATATAAGTGCTGAGAACTCAGCTGCAACCAAATTCAACAAGCACTGTGGATGCTTAGGTCCACAGAAACCATGGGCTGGCTGAATGAGCACAGGGTTAGGAGGCTCTGAGTTCTAATTCTGCCTCTTCCACTAGACCACTGTGTGACCTTGGGCAAGACTGTTGATCTGTTTATCTGTTAAATGGGGAGAATATCACTTTTTTATCTCACAGTGGAGATACATTCTTTAATGTTCATGAGGCATTCAGATACTGTAGCAGTGAGCATCCTAAAATTATACCATGAAGAAATGAATAATTATTGAAGGCTTTGGTTGGTTTTGGGCCTAAGCATTATCCATCCGATGCACTGGATGAGGAAGGGGCCCTGTTGAAAAAAGTAGTATGTGATCATGTCATTATAATGATCACCTCATAAATATACACTTTTGCAAGGGAAGACTTAATACTAGCATTTCCTAACTTTTAAGTGCTTATCTCTGCAACCTAAGGCCTTGTCTACATTGGCAAGTTTCTGCAAAGTAAAGCAGCTTTCTGCATTGTAACTCCTGACATGTACACACTGCCAAACCACTGAATGTGCAAAAACTATGCAGTTGCAGCACTGTAAAAAGACCATGCCAATGAGAGGCGTACAGCTTTCTGTGCCAGGTATACAGCACTGTGGTGCCAGTGTAGACACCCTGGTTGATTACAGCACTATGACTGGCCTCCAGGAGGTGTCCCACAATGCCTTTTTTCACCTCTCTGGTCATTGGTTTTAACTCTATTGCCCTGCCCTCAGGTGACCAACTGTCATCCCCACCCCTTAAATTCCTTGGGAATTTTGAAAGTCCCTTTCACGTTTGCTTGATGACGCATGCAGTGGTCTCAGTGCATCTTTCCAGGTGAGCATGCCTGCCCCATGCACCAGAGATCCCCTGTTTGGAGCAATGCCGAGTTGCTGAACCTCATCAGTATTTGGAGAGAGGAGACTGTCCAGTCCCATCTGTGCTCCACGATGCATGACAGAAAGGGGCCATGACTGAGACACACTTCAGTGCAGGGTCAAAGTGAAGGAGCTGAGGGTACCTGACACAAGCCATGGGAGACAAAAAGCCACTCTGGTGCTGCGCCCACATGCTGCTAGTTCTACAAAGCGCTGGATCTGATACTCGGTGGTGACCTCACCTCCACTGTGAAAGCCATTGTGGATACTTCAGTGACTCGCATGCCAGTCAAGAGTGGACCAAGTCACGAAGAGGAATTCCTGAACAGGGATGTGGACGGGGAACCAGAGGCAGAGAATGACTCAAAGGTCAGAGATGTATGCAGCCAGGAGTTGTTCTCAGCCCCAGAGGAAGCTAGCTAGTCATAGCTGTTGGATCTTGATGAAGCACAAACAGGAGAAGATGCCCCTGCCAAGTGGCTTTGATTTTGGGAATCGCTGAAGCAGGAAGGTTGCATAAGGCAGGTTTGTGTATGTATGATCCGTGTACCACCACATGCTTAGTCCTAGCAGCGGAACAGGGTGTTGATTGACTCCCTCACTTCATGGGAATCTGCATCAGAGATCTCCAGGAAACTCCCATGGAGATATAGGGCAATCCCCTGCTGCAGGTTCTTTGGCAGAGCTGCTTTGTTTCTTGCCCCATTAAGGGTAACTTTCCCATACCACTCTGCCATCACGGAGGTAGAGAGGGTGCATTGCTGCACACAGGAAAGCCACATAAGGGCCAGGGCAGAAGCTGAAGTCTTGGAGAAGACCCTCCTTTGATTCCCTGCTCACCCTCAGCAGTGAGATATATTCCATAATGAACACAGCCCGTGGAAAATATAGGGATAGTAATGATTATAAGACCTGCCCCCCAGTACTGGCTCACCCTAAGAGCCACATGCCAAATGTACAGTACAGTTCTGGAACACTGATTTCCCCTTCTCCTGCAGTTACTCACCATTTGGGGAGTCTTGTGGCTCACGTGTGCTTGCCTGTGGTCAGCCAGTTAGGGACATGTATGTGAATAGTGGCCATGTTATAAATTAGTGGTCTGTGTGTTGCAAACAGTACCGGTTCTATCAAATGTTGCATTTTGGCTTCAGGGATATGACCTTGGGAGCCCAGCCTCCCTCTTTGTTACCAGCAGCTGAACGGCTGTGCAGAATTAGAAAGCAGCCACAAAGAAATAAAGAGGACTTTCCGTGTGATGTCATGATGTATTCTGTGGCTGAAAAGAAAAGAATTGAAGGAGAATGTGGCACAAAAGCCATCCACAATGTCATGCATGTTGTCCAGAATCACAGTGTTTCTGAGTGGGATGCGATTAATGGCCCTGCATACTTCCATCAACACGAGTCCAGTGGTCAACTTTCTCACTTTGAACTGGATAAAGATCAATCAGTAGCAGTCTGGAGTAGCCAGCTTCCACAGTGCAATAGCCATGACTTCTCCGATGACAGGGCAGTTCTAATTCTCGCGTCCTTGCGCTGCAGGGCTGGGGCGAGCTCATTACACAGCCCCATGATTGTCGCTTTCCTCATCTGAAAGTTGTACAGTCACTGCTCCTCATCCCAGATGTGCATGACAATGTGATCCCACTACTCAATGCTTGTTTCTCAAGCCCAAAAGCAGTGATACACTGTGATCAGCACCTCTGTGAATGCCACAAGCAATCTCGTGTTGTGACTATTATGGGTGGCGAGATCAGTGTTGCACTCCTCTTGCCTTTGTAGCTTAAGTCACTTTGTAGTTTAAGTTTTAGTCAGAGTGAGCAGTATATTGGACAACAATCCACTCCTGAAAACCCAAGAGGCAGAGCGTGCTGTACATAAACTGTTGAAACATGGTGCCAAATGCAGACGGAAGAACAAGGATTGCTGGGATGTGAAGCAATGCATCACGGAACATTGGGATAGGACTCAGGATGCCCTCTGATGCGTCCACCCCACCTTCCCACAAGTCTTAGTAGCAGAAGAGGAAGAGATGCTCTGTGGGATAGCTGCACAGAGTGCATCGCTCTCAATACTGCTGCAAGTGATGCAAGTGTGAACTTTTTTAAAAAAAAATTGTGCAGGCAGCTGCCAGTGTGAACACACAACAGTGGTTTCCCTTCAGTGCTCTCTGGGCTGTAACTCTACCAGTGTAGACATACCTTTAATATCTTTCTTTTAACATTTTTAAGTAATTAGGAATATGTTTTAATGGCTACAGGAAACCCACACTCTGTTTAGTGCTCGTCTGCATGCTAACAGAAGAACTGGACTGCAGAACAATCACATCATCTACTAACGTGTATAATCTGGTAAGCTGGTGTCCACCTGCTTAGAGGGAAAATAGTTAGCCATGCTCAACTTTGTTTTAACCTTCTACGCAAGTTATTTTATTCTTCTGCCACACAAAAATACATAAACAAATTAAAAGTACCAAAAGTGATGGTCCTGATAGAGGGTGTTACACTAGTTCCCATCCAAGAGCTCAAGGGTCCCAGCCCTTCCTTCACCTCAAGAGGAGCATAGGGCAGACTAGTCAGCCAGACTGTCTTTTTGCTCCTGCTATTCAGAAAAGTGTTTGTCTCTCCTACCCCCATTCTTTACAGGGCTAGGTCCTCATTTATATGTTTCAGCTGGGAATCAGAGCCAATCATTAGCTACTGATTAGCTGGATCAGCTGGATCATAACACCTGCCTCCTGGACTTCTCCTTAGGCCAGGTCTTGTTGTTCCTTTGCTCTGTGGGCCCTTAAAGGGGCAGACCACTTTACTACCCATACCCATTTTGAAAAATGGTTTATTTTCTCTCCCTCATTCTTCCTTTGATTGAAAAAAAGTAATGAACAGACAAAACTAGAAACTGAGGTGCAGTTTACTAAGAAGCCAAGGCAGTTAGGGATGAGTGCATTATGAATTCCTCTTCATTTCCACAGTTAATTCAAATTTCAAGCACATATTTCCATAGTAGCACAGACCTTAGTATACCGTGAATCAGGACTTCCAAACATTCTAAATTATATCTGCTGGTTTGGAGAAGTCCGCAGAGCTCACAATGGCACTGTATTTATTTTACCCTGGGTTCACACTGAGGTATTTGAGTGAATAGGTCCAATGTTATCAGGTATTTCATGACATCTGATATAAAACATCTTAATGACTGAGAGCTCTGATTCAGGATATACTAAGCACTACATAACTGTAGCCTCACAACCTGCCTAGCTCCATCAAATAGGGAACAGACTGTGGATGTGGAAGAAAAATGAAAAATCTGGAAAGGTAGAAGTGGATGATAAACTGTTTCTGTGTTTAAGTGAAGATGCTTACACAATGGTGCACAATGTGCTGAAAAATGAACATTTTCTGTGTGGGCATGACATTCCAGATGTAACATTAAATTTGCAGAATTGTCAATTCATTGTATAATGTAATGAACAATTTTCGGTAAACCCATGATTTCTCCTGCTAGAGCAAATGGAAAATATATTCATCTGTTGAAGAAAAGATTCTCATACGAAGAAAAAAAACCAACAAAAGATTAATATAAGAAAATTGTGTTCCACCACTGTTAAACTTTTCTTAAATAAATAGCATAGGAACTTTTACTTCAGTTCTAAAGTACTCATGGATTTGTAAATGTTATTCTGAATCTCGGTCAGCAGCCTTTTGGAAGATCTTCATTCCCTGGATTTTACATCGGTTATTCTATGTTATTCTCTGCCTGGTACCATCAGATAGACATTAATATCTTCCAGTTGCTCCCCTTCAAAGAGAGTGCTGGCCTCCTCCCAGCTTGTATATAATATGTGGTCTCTCTTTCTTCCAGTTGCTTCTTTAATAGTTATATAATTTTTGTGTAAAATGTCTTCTCGGGAATGATTTGCTAAGATTCCCTCTGCTAATTTTTTCTGCTTTAGACAGAAAATCTAGCAAGCAGATGTCACAGAAATGGTACCCACAATTACTACTGGAGATGGGTTGTTTCAGGTACTTGGAGGTAACAGAACATCTCTTCTGAATGTGTGCAATGAAGATGAAGAGTATCCCTACCTCAGTCATGAAGAGCATGGAGAACTGATGAAAATATGGCTTTTTTCAAAAAAAGGGGCAGGGATGAGAAAATATTCAGCTTGCTATCTCTGTGTTGGTAAAGTCTTTGTAAGTAGGCCTTGGGGTAACCACTTTGGATTTTTTTTTCCTTCTGGAATATTTATGCTATTTGAAGGAATATGCTTCATTCCAAGGGCAAAACATCTGATCTGCAGCAATAATTGCATTAATTAAAGTTGTCCCTGACAGTGAGGGTTTCACAAGTATTCACAGAGGAGTAAATTTCATCAGAGAGGATGAGACATTTTTCTTTTCTACCTACACAGTTTGAACCTTTATTAAAAAAAAAAAATCAATGGAAATATGATTTATTCTCTCAAGCGACATTTATTTTGACCAGGGTTTAATCTCATAATTTTAGTTAAAAAAACCCACTACCATTACTACATAAATGAAACTGGATAAACCAAAACATTATAATAAAGCCAAGCACTCTCAACGCGGGGAACAAACACTCTGAAATAAATTATTCCAGATATGTATAGCTTATATCTCTACAATAATAGACTGAGTATTCCTTGCTACTACCTGTCTTCAGCTACTAGGGGGTCTACCAACAGGGAAAAGAACAGAACCAATAAAAGGAGGTAATGAAGTTGTGATATGCAGTGCTTTTGCTCTGTTGTGGATTTTTTGAATTGCAGCTTCCTGAACAGTCCCCCCGCCCCAAAGTTTCAGACACCTATAATGGTGAGATGCTTAATTAGTATTTGTAAAACACTTTAGAACTTCTGGAGAAAATACTTCATATTTGTGTAATGCCTAACAACATTTTTCTCCAAGTAACGATAGCATTCAAAGCTACCAAAAAGTGGATATTTGGTCCTTGCTTTGAAAAACAAAAGTTTCTGTATTTCTATGTATGCTCTCAGTGCGCACCTAAGAATAGTACCTCAAATTTCATTACTCCTTTAATATTAAGGAAATACAGTCCCTATGGCAGCACTTTTGAGAGTCTGAATTTAGCTGAAACCTATTTGCATGTACAGTATAGTCAGGGCCAGCCTTAGGGAAAACAGCATCCTCAGTGAACTTGTATTTTGGCTCCCAGTCCATCATCCCTGGCCGCTGTGGGCTCCCTGGGCTCCCCCTCATCACTGTCAGGCTTCACTGCCTCCCCCCACCCCCACAGTGCTTCATTTGTATTGTAAAAGGTGCCAGAGCTCAGCCCTGGCACAAATTAAGCACTGGCTGGGTAGCCTGTTAGCAGTGGCTGCTGGTTGGGTGCCCAGCTCTGAAGGCAACACCACCAGCAGCAGCAGCAGTGCAGAAGTAAGAGTGTCATGGTATATGGTCTGTTGCTACCCTTACTTCTGCACTGCTGCTGTGACTTGTGGTGCCTGGTGCTCAGCACGCATCTCAATGCAGGCTATGTGCTATCACCTGGGGCAGCATCTTGCTAGACCCCACAGCCCTCCCACTATTCCTGAGGGCTCACCAGGAGCACCATTTCAGATTTTGGTAGGTGGGGGGTAACTTTAAACATGATTCCAGGGGCCAATTAGGTACCTGAAAACTCTACAGAGTTTTTTTGCAGACAATAACAGGAATTAACTGACAGGAGCACTGTATCTAATTCCTATATAATGAAAGAAAAAAATATATACAAACTCCAATTAAAACACATTTTAAGTTTATATGTAAATTTAGAACTAGCAGGAGATAAAACAAAAATATATTCCCAAACCCAAGTCTTGAGATAATAGTTCTGGAGCTTTAACATGGATATCAGAAACACAAGTTTGATACTTTGTACACTATCTTTTATAAAGAAAAATAAACAAAATCTTCTTACTTTCTTTAACAGACACAGTCTGTGTTACTGCATTATTTACTCCATTTTAGTTAATTGTTTTTCACTCCACTAAAAATTTATTTTGTTAATTTTAACATATGTGATTAAGGTTTTTGTCTCTTTTATTGAGAATAGGAATTTATTTTTCTAATTATTTTGGCATTTATGTTTACTGATTATGTACATGACTCACTGACATTTGACTCCTCCATTGCTATTTGTATCATACTTGGAAGTGCATTAATTTTCATTAAAAAATCAATTATTTTACAGACATAACTAATAATACAATTTGAAAATAAGCAACCTTCATCTGCATAGTGGCTAAAGTTATGTGTTTAGCTTCTTTTTTAAAAAAAAAAACCTGGCAATGCTAAGCTAAATTTACATTCTAAAAGTACACTATTGTTTGATTGTACCATTTTAAATAAATGAATGACAAAGCACAACGTGATAACAAAAGGAATAATGATAATTACTCCAGCCAGGACAGGTTAGGCATTTTAGAATTCACTGCTCAAAGACTTAAATGTATCCATATCGTAACTTTATTTATGATATGCACAGACCAGCCAAAAAAACAAAATAACAGCACTGAAAGAATAAAATGACAGAGAATATATGTGCATTGTGCATTCTGACAGGCAGTACCAAGAAGTAATTACAATAATGATACCGGTATGTGTTGGAAGGAGGCTGTGTATGTGTGTGGGAGGGAGCGGGTGTGTGAGAGACAGAGCATGTGTGTGGGAGAGAGACATATTGTGTGTACTGGGGGAGTGTGAAAGACAGTGCACTCTCTCTAAGCACAGTATTCACTAGTCTGAAGGCTTGTTGCGGACAGCAGCTCCCACTCATGACCCAGAGGGAGCAGCACAGAGTCCTGTCACCCCACCCCAGCTCACCAGAGACTGGTTACATGGATCGGGGGATGGAGACCCCCTGACATCAGCCTCCCACACTCTGCACAGCAGACAGGAGATGCCCAAGAGCAGCTTGGCCAATGGCAGATCCAGACTGGTGGAGGGGGGACAGGAGCAGCAGCAGTTGCAAACAGCCACAGAACACGAGGAGGGAGATGGGAAAGGATACCCCTGTTCTGGAGATGCCCCTTTCACCAAGGTGACTTTGGTGGTTGCCCACCCCTGTTACCAACCCTGAGTATAGATATGATACAAGCATATGGCAGCAGATCAGAGACAAATGTGCATTACATTACCTATGTAAGCACTACCAAAAAATCTTACTTTCATATCCTAAAGATACAATTGTTAGCATCCATTTAGACCTTTGTTTCTGTGCATTTGATTCATTCATATATGCATATATTAACTATTCTTTACAATCTTTATCTTCAACAAAGAGTATGTCTTAATTCTAAGGCACTGAACTTTGATTCTGGACCGATAAGTAACCCTATTCAGGAATTTTGTCTGTTATGCTGCATTCTAACAATGCACCTTCATGTCTATAAAACTCCAGATAGTCTTGAAAACTATCTCCGAGAGAGAGAGAGAGGTAGAGAGGGAGGGAGAGAGAGAGAGAGAGAGGGAGAGACTAGGGAATTAATAAGGGATGATTGTTACAGCAGATGCTTTCTGTTGGGGAATCAACAGGGAAGAATGATTGTGGGGTAAGAAGGACCCAGTAAGGTATATTACCTTGAATAACTGTTAGTCCTCTTCATTTTAAATAATTATAGCTTCACACACAAATCAGGTAAATTGAGAATGTGTGGGGATGACATCAGAACATATGTATTTGGGAAAATATTCTTGGCAAAGAAGGTTTCTCTGTCTAAAACCGTGTATAATGACACTGGTATGGGAACTTAGTTCGGGAATGAAAACTGTGCATCCTTTCAGATACAGTGAAGGAGAGAGCCAGAGCCAGCTCTTGCTCTGACGACAAAAGGTGGTAATGTATCTTTTCTTTCTGTACTGTTTATAGTGTCGTACTAATCTCTGAGAATCTTATATAATTCCAATTGAGCCTGTTATTTGACAATCTGGTGTCCTCTCTAACTCAGACAATGTCTTATATATTAAGATAAATGTAAAAAAAACCACATGCATTACTACATTTGTAATGATCTCTTCCCCATCCTCTTTCTTTGCCTTGAAAGTATAATTAGGTTCTAAACTACAAGGCAGGAAGCTTTAAAAACTCAACCATTGTTCTGGATATTAGATCTCAAAATGTGATAAAAAAAACCCACTGCTGTTTCCCACTATATTGCAATCTTTTGATTTGTACCATGGAAAGCAAAAAGTCATTCTACAGGTTACTATTTACTATTACTAGAACAAAATTATAGCAACTCCTTGAAAGGTAGCTGGGTGACTTGGTGACAAAATAGCAATGTTGATACATGCAAACTGACACACAATGGAAAAAAATAATCCCAACTATCCACAATTATGGGGGTCTAAATTAGCTATTACCACTGAAAAGAGAGATCTCAGAGTCACTGTAGATAGTTATCTGAAAACAGCCGCTCAATGTGTAATGGCAATCAGAAAAATGCTAACAAAATGCTAGGAACCATTTGGAAAGGGATAGATAATAAAACAAAAATATCACAATGCCACTATATAAATTCATGGTATGCCTACACCTTGAATATTGCATATACAGTTCTGGTCATTCCAACAACATATTTTTTTCCCTAATCATGTTCTTGGAAACACGCAAACAAATTTGACATTTTTTTTTTATTGAAAAAAATCAAACTCAGCCCAAGGTGGACACACACCATGGAAAATTTCAGCTCAAACTGTCAGTCTTTGGTAGCGTTAGAGGCAAGTGAAAACAAGGTCTTATACTGGAAAGTGATGGGCCACTTAACAATAGACAGTGCTACCAGCCCCATCTATAACACAATAAAATTAATGACCTTTTAAAAATATAAACCTTCTGGTTTATCTAGGTAATTTGAACATTTCCAGGGCATTCAGAATTGGGTTTTTTTTTTAGTTTAGAAATAAAAATGAAAACCTGCAGAAGTTTCTGAAGTTTGGTTCAGATACTTCCCCAAAATCTATGTAATTATCTACATCTCATGTCTAAATCTTATCCAAACTGCCTGAATCTGATATCTGCAATAAAAGACTTCATGTTTCCCATTGCACTGGAAATAACATAGGTATTCAGCACTTTGATTTTTGGTCCCAGCCAGAAACAAGAGGTTTAGAAGTAAAACATGACACTGAGAAAAATTAAACACTTTAAATTTTTTTTAAAAAAAACCATGAATAGTTTCCAGATAGATCAGTTCTAACTCTATCCAAGCTAGCTCTTAATTAATACAATACAATATATTTTTTTATCCCCATAGAACTACAGCTCTGCAGAGTACAGGATTTTCATTTTGCAAAGAGTTTAGATATTTCAAAATCTGGCTTTATTTCAAATTCTCGCAATAAATTAAAATTTTAAAATTTTCCACTAGAGAAATATTTTTAAAAATCATTTCAGGACATAGAAAACATTTTGTTTTTATAAATATCTCTACCTTTTAAAAATGTGTATTACAATAGCAAAAAAAAATAAATAAATAAGAAGTAATTTCAAAATGAAAAATTGAAAACCTTTGTTCTGAAAATATCAAAATCAGATATTTTGTAATTGTTGTAACTTTTGATTTTCATTTTTTAAATGAAACCCCAGCAAAACTGGCCCATTTTCACAAAGCATTTCAATTTCAATGGAACCGTATATTCAATGGATGATGGTCCTGTAAAAGATTCTCTAGCTAGCTCTGTGTAGGACCTGGCCAATTCAGTAGACTGCCTGGATGGTTCTTAGAGAATTAGTCAGCATTATGTAATGGATGAAGCTACTGAGGACTCCTGCCTCACTTGAGAGCAGAAGTGAGAATGTGTGTAGCGGAACAAGGGGATTGGTGGAAGAGAAAAAAAAGGAGAACACTGTATATGATCATATAATTACAGACTAGATGACCTACCAAGGTCCCTTGCAGATCTACACTTCTATTAGTCTATGATAATACATGCACTTAAGGGAGCCAAATAAGGATGCATGGGCTTGACTTTATAAGTTCTTTTAATATAGCTTTTGTGCGTGTAATTGAATTTAGATTTATGATAGAAGATCACTCATCTCATTTTACTGAAATTCAAAAAAGTATAGAGAGAACAAGAATAAATGTGCACATAGATATGCATGTGCATGCACACACACACATTTAATCATTTGGTATTGTTTTTCATGTTTTTTTATTGCAGACTGCAATTGTGAAGTTTGTCTTTGGAACAAGTCTTGTAATCCAGTAAGTTACTGAATGAAAACTCCAACAGCTTCTATTCATTATTTTTCTTATTTTGTTCAACTGACACAATGTGGCCTGAGGAAAAGCCACTGGATTTCAGATTTTTAGTTTGTTTGTGTGTAAGGTAAGACAGTGAGTTTGAAAGAGTTTCAGAATTTTGTTTTCACTCCTATGCTCTTCTAGAGCTTTGAATTATTGCACAATATGGAGCAGACTAGATTCAACTTCAGTTCAGGTTTCTATTAAATTCATATTTAACACCTTTATCAGAATTTATAAATTAACTTTTTCCTCTAAATTAGATCTCTACTTTCAGCTTCCAACTCTCACTATGTCCTACCACTTTACAGTCACTTAAGTAGAAATTTTTTACAACTCACAACTAAAATTGAGCAATGTAACATATTTAGAGTAACAGAATTGTCTAAAAGCCAAAACATTGTATCATGGCCGAGAAACTAATTTTATTATCTATTCTGACCTATTCTTCCTGATAATCAAATGCTGGCCAGATATGCTAAACACTGAAGTTGACAAATATGAATAATAGCAACAATAATAATAAACCATGAAAATAAAAATAACCGCACATAGTTCTAAATCCATACAAGGGAGCTGAGTCTGTATCAATATCAGGACACCATTGGGAAGATGGGTGGGATAATTGAGGGTTGAGGGTTCTTTTGGATCAGTTATTTTAAAAGAGTGCCAATTCAAGGTAATCACTTCATTGACATCAGCTTTCTGTAGTGAAATACCTAATTTTTAGAACTCCAGGAATCCTGATATGGAAGACTCATTTCAGACATCTGGTATTTTGCCATTATTAGTTCCTTCCACTTGTTCCCAAGTGTAGTTCTTCCTTTTCCAACACAGAAGAAAACAAAGATTTCTGGCTTTAAACTAAAATAGCAACAAATAGGTTTCTGTAAGTTATTGTGTTAGCATTGAGTGAAAGACACTGTTTTGTCCACTGTACATTTCACCATACCTGCCTAAATTGTGTGGGGAAGTGTGATTCTCATTTATTCTATACAGATACAAAAAACAGGTTGTTGTTTTTTTTTCCTGGAGAGGAAGAATAAGAAGAGGTACCTGGGTTCAGTCTCATCACTGTTTGATATTTGAAACCTTGGCGGGTTTGGTGGGTAGTTGAAAAGCATTTACTGGTTGATTTGGCAGTATATGGAAATAAAATAACTTTGGTTTGATTAGATGCAGGCAAGCGAGTTATCATATACAGTATGTCTAAGCCTCTTAAGAGGGTCGAGTCACCTTCTGTGAGTTTGAGTTAAACTCTTATGACCAGATTTTCTATTCTGGATATTATATTTTGGATCTTCAATCATGAAACGAGGACTTTGCTTTCTTCATTTCTCAGAACAGCAGGGAACAACTGAATGTGACAGTGATAATTTGGGATAACTGTTTTCTGCCCCAAATCGAAATAAAATGTGCTGCCTACAAAGAGGGAGAACATTGTCAGATGTATGAGGATTAGAAACTGACTGAAAAGGAAACAATCTTATTATGGGAAACAGGATCAGAGGAATATTTGTATTCAGCTCAATTCTTAACATGGAAATGAGTACTCATGAAGTCATGGCATGTGTTGAGTTTCCTCTGGTGACAGGAACATAACAGTGCAGTGGTCAGCCCTCTGCAAAGAGACTACCCTGATTGTTATTCAGATACTGGGCTGTGTTGTTTTTATTTAAACTTGCAATCTATTACCAAACAACTGTGTCTGTATCTTTTATTGTTTGTTATTCTGTGACATTAGTAAGATTTCATTTTAATTTGAATCTCAATTTAAGGTTAAATACAGCTGGCACAGCAGAACACTAGTACTTTACACTAGAATGACAAAGGTTTCCTGCTGATTAGAGAACAGGAATGTTATGTCTAGCTGTGGGAGTGCCTGAGGTTCCATCATCTTCCCCCCAAAACACCTACAGGTGTCTTGGCAAGGAAAGTTTTGGTTGGGGAGAAAAAATCCAGGCAACTATAACAGAAATTATAAAAATAACACTGACATTTTTGATCCCACAAATAAAGGTCACAATGGAGTAAGTTGTGGTTATTTAAGGCATTTTCAAGCTTATATCTTTGCACATGGTGCTTCATTGATGTTTTCCAAGTTTGGGAACTTAAAACAGCTGAAAAAGATCTCTTATATTCTTTGGACCTTTGTAATCCTTCCACTGCTGTTCAAAAAATTCAGAGCAGAGAGAAAGTAAAACTCTGGGATGTTTTGGTGAACTGTGTTTAAAAAGGTTTAAAACAATATCAGAGGGGGAAATGTACACATCTTTAGAAAATGTACACATCTTGAGGCTAAAATGATCCACTAATCATCCTGGCAGAAGAAACTTTTTACTTCCCAACTTTTTGGCAAATAAAGGACAATTAAAAATAGAACAATTTTAGTACATTTAATGTGTTGTTTGAGGGTAGATACTTAACACCAACCAGCTTAAGACTTTGTTTTTGGACATTCCCTCTCCCTCATTTCCCCACTAAGAAATCATAGAAACGTAGAATTGAAAGGGACCTCAAGAGGTCATCTAATCCTTCTCCTTACACTGAGGGGCAGGACCAAGTATACCTAGACCATCCCTGAAAGATGTTTGTCTAACCTGAACTTTAAAATCTCCAGTGATAGGGATTCCATAGCCTGCCTTGGTAACCTGTTTCCAGTGCTTAACTACTTTTACAGTCAGGAAGCTTTTTCCTAATATCGATCCTAAATCCTTGCTTCAAATTAAGCCAATTACTTCCTATCCTTCCCTTGGTGGACACTGAGAACAATCCCTACTTCAAGTGTATATATGTTTGCTTACAAATAGTTATATCTTAAAAAAATAGAGAAAAAATGAGGCTACTGCTTTTCTTCTATCCCCAAACCCAGGCACTGTCAATTCTACAATACTGCTAAACTGCTATCACATTTGCTCCTGCAGGTCATAGCAGCCTTAGCCAATCAAGGCTAGGTTGAAATGCTAGTCTAATGTTTACTGCCCATGTATTGTGGAGAACAAAGTACTTCAGAATGACTGGTTGATAAGAGGGACAGCTCCAGCATTTTTGCCGCCCCAAGCCAAAAAAATAAAAAACCCAACAATCCCACAATCACTGGAGCGCCATCTGAGCAACAACAACAACAACAACAAAATATGGCAGCCAGAGAGGAAAGTACCACCCCAATATTGGCCTGAGTGCTGCCCCTTACGAACGGCCGCCCCAAGCACGTGATTCCCAGGCTGGTGCCTGAAGCTGGCCTTAGATGATAACAACTTGAGCCTCGAGGAATCAGGATTGTCCCATTTATCTGATTCCTAGGTGGGATATAACACAGATCCCTTCATTGTCCCATTGAACACTGAACTTCCATCCACTCTACTATATTTGTTCCTCCAGAATTATCTGTAATTAGGAGAGAGATCACTACAAAATTTTAATCTTCAGTTATAACTCTTCTTGCCTTCCTATTTAACAGATCTGACTGATACTTGAATGCCCCATATATTTGATGCCAAGATCTGCTCACATTCTGACTAGTACAGTTTCTGCAGTTGTCACTGGGAGTGGTGGAAGCTGGTGGGGCAGGGTAGTGGAGAGGAGGCACGAGTAAACTTGCCTATAGGTCTCTTAATTTATGCTGATCTCATGAGATCCCTGGATTCTGGACAAGATCTCCATTTTTTTCTACAGGGTCAAAGGCAAACTGGACACCCAGGCTGTTAAGAATTCTTAGGAGATTCATCAGTTTTCAGCTCCCGGTATTACCTCTCTCTTACATGAGTTACTTTTGTTTTTGAGACAATAGGTCCAAAAGTTCTTTTCTTTTGAGCCCTAATTTTTTTTTTCTTCCTATACTTGGTTGCTGAGGTTAAGTGACCACTTTTAAAAATCTGTCTCATTTCTGCCAGAGTAAGACACTAATATACTCAATCCGTAGTATAAATACATCACATTTTCTCTTCTTTACCAATCCCCACTGTTCTGTTCACGAAATAATAATGCTTTCCTGATGTCCAAAGATTCAAAATATTGCTTTTATTAATGTATTTAGATTTCCCACCTACCCATGGAATTAAAATGCAATCTCATAAACACTACAGAGACTAGGCACTAGTACTCCTCATTGTGTGAGAAATCATGTCAGCCAACCAGTATTGTTACATATCTCTCTTTAAAACACACACCGTTCTCCTCACCATCCAAAAACACATATATTTTTTGTGAGCTACTTACTGGTGTATGTGAGCTGAAATCCTTGGTCAGTATCAGATCCATTGGTATTAAATTCTATCCACAAATGATTAGAGGTGCTATTCAGTATCAGTCCCATCAGTTCATTTTTAGTGAAGACCCCAAGAGGACGAGAAGAACTGTCTTTTCCATCATACACCTTGCAAAAATCAAATCACAGCATGAAACTCTTTGTTATTTAATTTTCTAGTAATTGAATTAGTTTAATTTATTTTTAAACAATAGATATGAAGCTGGTTCTAAGATAGCCTTCTCTTACAGCCAGTTCCTAAACAATTTGTCATCTTGGGCACAGAAGATACATTTTTTTCCTTAAATGTATTTCTTAGTTTTGCATTCAGATGAAAGACAAATATATTTCACAATATACATATATTCCATATATATACACATACATTTTATGAGCTCATCTGGAATGAAATTAATATTTATACATGGGTCTACCCTCAGAGGTTTTACAACCTCTCCTTTTTTTCCGCCATAATCCACTTACAAAGGCTAAAACGGTTTAGGACATTTCAGTCAAAGGTGTCTTTTCTAAAATCACTGTCAAAGAAGAGATGGGGTGAACCTTCTTCCACTCTGTTCCCTCATGTCTGAATGTATTAAAAGCCAAATTGAGATACTGAAGCCAAGCTGTCACTTTTCATTTCAGACTCTGTGCCTGAGGTAATAATTTGATATATCAGAGAGTTGTATGCTGTACAATCCAAACAAACTGCAGGGAAGTTAGTTTTTAATATGCACTATTCCAAAGGGAAAAATCAACAACATTAACCACTATGCTTTCGTAGCCCGAGGGATTAATCTGCTTGCTTGTACAGATATATCTTTCTTATAAGTTTAAGAATTTGATGTATTGTAATAGATTTATAAATTTATATTAAGAATTAGCTTGTCTGTAATGCAAGAGGCCTGACTAAAAATTGGTATGTTAAGCTAAAAGCAAAGTTAGCATCTATTTCTGAGACCTTTCACCCAGAAAGGTCTATTTTCTACTTTTAAGACCTTTCACCCAGAAAGGAAGACGGACCTTTATCTTGTTACCCAAATAGATTAAACACCCATGCTTCTGTCTACAACTTTTTACCCAGACTAACAGTAAAGGAAAATGGTATAGGGGATTTTTCCTAAGACTTAACACGTGCATCACAAAAGCATACATAAGGTCATCTATATGCACATAATACACTAGCCAATAAGGTAAAGTGTATCCTAATATTCCTGTGGGGGAGTAATGAAATTTGGACGTA
Source organism: Dermatemys mawii (assembly GCA_007922305.1). Taxonomy (NCBI): domain Eukaryota; kingdom Metazoa; phylum Chordata; order Testudines; family Dermatemydidae; genus Dermatemys; species Dermatemys mawii. The sequence goes on from ML677333.1 coordinate 23,196,479, forward strand.
CAAGGGAGGATTTCTGGCACTTGTGACTGATAAAAGAAACGAACCCTCTTTGTTATGGAGTGTACTCACTCTTCATCTTCAATCAACTATCTAAGCTATCTACAATGACTGTTAACTAGTAACAGTCCATACATATGCCATCATGTGCCAGCAATGCCCCTTTGCTATGTACATTGGCCAAACCAGCCACTCTTTACGCAAAAGAATAAATGGACACAAATCTGACATCAGGAATCATAACATTCAAAAACCAGTAGGAGAACACTTCAATCTTCCTGGCCATTCCATTAAAGACTTGATGGAGTCAATTTTGAAACAAAAAAATTTCCAAAACAGACTCTAACGAGAAACTGAGGAACTGGAATTAATTTTCAAATTGGACACAATAAACCAAGGGCTAAATAGAACTTGTGAATGGTTCGCTCATTACACTAATTGATTGCATTTCCCTACTTAATTTACCTTCAATAGTTATCTCCTGCCAGACACAGAGATCCATTTCAAAAGGTATTTTTTCTCCTGCTGATAATGGCCCATCCAAATTAATCAGCCTTTTAGAATTGGTATGCTAATGTACAACTTTTTTTTTTGCTTTCTGTGTGTATAAATGCATCTAACTTCTGTTCCATTCTATGCATCTGATGAAGTGGGCTATAGCCCACAAAAACTTATGCTGAAATAAACTGGTTAGTCTCTAAGGTGCTACAAAGTCTTCCTCGTCTTAGTCCATACTTACTTTCTTTTCAGAACTTTAAGTTCTAAAGAGACTAAGTTAAGCTTGGTTTCCTTAAATCTTTATTCTTAGTTCTATATAGTAAGTTTAAATTAAGTTAGATAAGTAAGCACCATCTCTGAAGCTCTGCAGTAGTTTCCTCTGCAAGAGGTGAGAAATCAGAACAGCCAAAGGCAAAGTTCTGTGTCTTCCATCAGCGGGTTACCAAAACAGAGTGTGAGTACATGAATCAAGGTTTGTAATGCACAATATTGTGTCTGTATCTCTTAAAAGGGTAACTCTGTAACTCTGACTATTCTACAATTTACTATTTCATTGATTTTAATAAAAGGTCTTTCTGACTATATCTGTCTCAGTGTAAATTCCCTGCCATACCCCCGAAGGTCCTATCTAAAACTCTGTGGAGCCTGATTCAGGTCAAGAACTTATCTTCTGGTCAAACAGATTGGTGAGCCTAAACCCATACTAATCAATATTAATAATTATCATTGTTAATATTTATTAATTAGTAATTAGTTAGAAATTAATTAAAATTAAATTAAATTGAACTGATAAACTAAATCAATATTAGGAACCTATCCATGATCAGGCTACAGCTTTTAAAATTGTTCAGTCAAATAAATATGCTTTTGATTGGTCATAAACACAGGACTGATACTAAGGGAACCTAGTATTGACTTGGGACTTTTTATGTTTTTCTCTAGTATTAAAAAAATTTAAGGCTACCAAGTCTCTAAATGGTCCCCTGTCATATTTTTGAGGATGCTAAATGAACTCAGTAAACATTTTTTTCTTTTTACATAAAACATGTATTCTTTCATTGAATTTATGCTTCCACAAAGGATTTATTCACTGTGAGAATATTTATATAGGATCAGTGAAAAAATACGTGTTTCTTCAATCAGATTATAGCTTCTTCTCCTGGGGGAATTCTATGCCACTGCACATGCACCGAATTCATATTCCCCTGCAGATTTTTTTCGTCTCTGCAGAATATAGATTCTTCTCAGGAATTACACTAGGGAAGGACAGTCAGACATAGATTTCCAAACGTGTTGGGGCAGCTTTCCTAAAAACAGTTTAACCAATCAGAGGAGGATTCCCCTTTCAATAGCTGCCTTGACCCTGGCACAAAAAAGCATGTTTCTGGCAAATGGACGCATCATCAAGTCAGCCTTATTTCCTGATGATTCTGGGTTGCCAGAAAGATATGGCCCAATATTTTTTCTGCAGCCAGCACCCAAATTACCTAAGAACTGTAGGATGAAAAGCTTAAAGCTACCTTTGCACATTATCACCTAAACTGGGCTGAATGCAACAGTTGCAGCCTAGGATCTTGGCCTTAGATATCAGTAAAGGACCAGCCAACAGAGACTATACTGGGGACTCATGCACCCTACATGCTCCCTGTTCTCAGTCTTCTACATTCACTGTTCAGGCAGTACTTGGCCCTCTCTAGATTGTCCAGCATAGGGTGAAGTTGTGGCCATTTCCTACACCCCTACTCCTCCAACCTACCTCACACACAGATGCGGAGGGTTTTCTACCAGCAAGTGCCCAGCTCCCTGATTTCTGTCATCAGAGTCCAATGTAAATTTTGGGAAAATTTGGCTCTATAATTCAAAATACCATTTTGGTGTTTATTAAACAAATCCTTTTCTTGACAGAGACATCAGTTTCTCCCTTTGGAAAAGTGGGAAATATTAACACACCCACTCATTCCTCTTTTCTAATATCTCCCACCTTTCTTGTATCCCTCAATATCTATACCATATTTTGCAGAGCATATATAGGACCCAGTTTTGATTTCCTTATTCATATGAGTATCCTCACTGATATCCTTAGGAAACCACACATGGGTAAGGCAATTACATTTTGACCCTTTTATCATTAAATCAATGGAATTATTTGTGGGGTAACCAACTATTCAGTGAGAGTAGCAATGGTACAGCCAGGCCACAAAAGTAAACAGTTATTGCTATCATCGAAACGAGAACATAATCATGAAAGTAAAAACCTGGAAGTTATATAACCAAACTCAATTATGTGGTAACTTCAAGCACTGTCCAATGTTAAGAAGTCAGAAACATAAATATGAAGTAGTAATTTAGTATATGCCACATAATTTAGATTATGTATTTTTGTGCCTTATAAAATATGAGTAATTGTTAAAAAGGGGGGGAGGGGCATAAAAATCTATATCCATAGGTACATTGAAATATAAAGTAGATTTTCAAAGTGTGTATAAATCAAATATTATTTCTCAGTGGGACTATTTAGAGAGGTAAGAGAGGCAAAACAGGCCTTCTGTAATTATAGGTCTGGGTCTTTGTTGCAACAGAATTACAGTTACAGTCTTGTAGTTGTAGGCCTTGTTGGAGCCACACATAGCTGAAAGGGTGAATGAAAGTAAGCCTGACCTTGGAAGAATAGTAACACACTATGTGTCAGCTAACCAAGTAAGCACTTTCCTGATGTGAGAGGATAGTACCAGAGCACCCAGAGTTTTCAAGCAGCTGCATAAACAAATCCCACAAGAGGTGGTACAAGAACACACCAACCCTTCGTAAGGTAAGTGTAATGGATGAAAATGTTTTGCTCAGACTAGCAGATTCAAGGATGGTAGTAACATATGGAATGTAATATGTAACTTCTCTGTATCTATGTATAAAAGATGAGGTCATAGGAGAGGCATCTTTCTGCAAATCTAGTGCAGCAGTCTTTAAAGTTTTTCCTTCGTGGTCCCTTTTCATGGAGGAAAAACTCGTGTGGCCCCTGGGGGGTATGCCTGCCGAAATGCCGCCGCAGAAAGTGGAAGCTTCCACTTTCTGCGGCATTTCGGCTGGACAAAAATAGACCGCCTGGGAATTCGGCGGTATCCCAGGTGGGATCAGCGGTGGCGCCGGGGTCTCACTTCCTCCCCCCACCCCCGGGGATGGTCTCATGCACCCCTGGAGATGTGTGCACCCCACTTTGATGATCGCTGGTCTAGGGGACAGCTTCATGGTGTGCTGATTGAACTGGTACTATTGTCATGAGAATACATGTGTTAGTGAGCCTGTAATCTTTGAGCCAGGGCAACAGTACCATGCTTTGTGGACAATAAACCTGGCCAAGTGCTTTCATCACCAAATCTAACCTGTGGTCTTTCTTTATGAACAACATCAAGGTCTATAGAATCTGCCAGCTGCATTCTCTGCTAGTGCAGCTAACAGTGGAGCTCCAGGAACAGCAGCACTCAGCAGCCTTAACAACACTCCGCAGCACTAACAACAGTAGTATATATACACACACACAAACACACACATAAATGACAGCTGACTGGCATCGCATTTTTTTATATTTTTTATAATGAACACAAATATTATATTATGTATCACCTTTCTTTATACTAAATATAAATGAAATAGAGAATTAAATTAATTTATTGTGTGTATGTATATATAAAATTCCGTTCTCTATTTCATTTGCATATATAGACACACACACAGCAATTGCTCATGTAAAATGAGGGACAAGGGTAGTAGACAGCGAAACAGATTTTCTTTTACCTTAAGAATATCCCCTTCATGCAGTTGAAAGGTCCTGGCTCTAAGATGGATCCCTTTACCAGCCTCTGTTTCAATTTTATAGATGCATTCATGGTTGTTGTCATAGTTAGTCGGAAAATTTGGAGACAGCAATGTTCCTTCATTTCCAGAGACACTTGCTCCACATTCAGCTAAAGGAAATAGGCACATTAAAATAAATTTAAAAGGTGGATTATCCATTTCAAGAATCTAAAATAATGATTATATTTAAACCCAACACTAAGTCTCTTCTATAATACTTAAGTAATAGAGACTACCTGAGAGAAATATGTTGCTGCTGTACTTTATCTTCAGTTCACAAACTACCAAAACAACAACCACAAAACAATGACCACATGCTTTGCTTTTAGTCTAAGGGAAATTCAGGTTACCTTGGTCTAGTCCCCTTAGCCTTCAATGTTCCTATTAGTCCTCTAATCAGACCAACCCTCCCTCAAATTTGGGAGGATTGATCACATAGAAATTGAATGTTTTGTTGAAGCACATCTGACAGCTGCTCTGGTCTTAGGCAGAAATAAGGGGAGTCCTGATCACATTGACTCCCTATTTTACCTGTTAAAAAATACTAGACAAAATGGAGAGTCAAGTCCTAAAGTAAAAAACAAAAATCTGACAGTATGATAGCTATTGGAACATTTTCTTCCATCTGCAGTAAAGAAGCTGCTGACATCTGCCAAGGATGAAATCAACAGCTACCCTCCTTCACACGCTAAGAGTGGATGAGGCCTTCTCCCAGCAGTCTGGAAGATAGACAGAAAAGACCTTTCCTTCCCTCTCAGCAGTAAAGAGAGTCGTTCTATTGCCTATCTGGAAAGGAAGGTGTGCAGCATGAGGTGAAGGGTTAAGCTGTGGACTTAGCTCATTTTCTGACTGAAGGGTAACAAAAGTATATTAATAATACAAGATAGATATGCTAGATCAAAAATGATAACTTCAAAACATAGGACTTAAGCAAAGACAAAAAGAATGAAATACTGTTTAAAAACATATAATCTAAATATTAGCAGCTTTGGAAAAAAATACAGAACTATATTTACCTGTTCTGAACTATAGTCACAAACTGGTATGTAGACACTACAGGAAGTTCAAATATATATAACATATATTGTACTGAATATTAAGACTTAAATATCAGGCAAAAAATAAAAATGAGTGTATTGTTCTGAGTGAAAAATGTTGAGCCAGTCCCAAATCCACATCAAATGAAATAATAACTAAGAAATTCATAAACCTCCAACCACAGGTATTTCAAATACTTTGTATGGGCAGCTTAATGGTAATGTTTTAACCATCTCTCTGAATATCCTCTCTCATGTGGATTTAATATATATTCTTAGGTCATGTTCAAAGGTTGTCTCTAAACTAATGCACCCATTCACACTTCCAAATGGGAATGTGCATTTGTAAATTAGTCTAAGCATAATTTTGAGGTACAAGTTTAGAAGTCTCTTTTTGAAAATGTAACACAATGTTATCTGCAGAAGTGAGAAAGAGTCCTGTGGCACCTTAAAGACTAACAAAAGTATCGAAGCATAAGCTTTTGTGGGCTAATACCCACTTCGTCGGATGCATGTAGTGGAAGTGCATTTTGCTAGTCTTTAAGGTGCCACAGGACTCTGTTGCTTCTGCAGATCTAGACTAACATGGCTACCTCTCTGATTCTTGACAATGTTATCTGGAATTTTAATGCATTTTGGGGGGAACATCCTCATGGGGAAATGCATATATTATATCTATATATAAATAATAAATTTCCAAAAGACTGACTCCAAAACCAAGTATAACATGGCCATGACAGGTACTATCAACTTCAGACATTTCTGGCTCTTGAAAAACCTAAAAAAATTGTATTTTTTTTTTGTTTTTAAATTCCTCTGCTATAATTCATTTCATTACAGATTTCCAATGATTACAAGAAGAAGAAAGAGAAGACACTATCTTACATAGAAGTCTTGATCCTGCCTTCCACTTGAGCTCTGTTTAGATAGAATGGAGGAGGGAAGCACCAGGGAGCTGGTTGTGACTCCTTGATTCAGGGCCATCCCACCTTGGCATAAGTTAGAGGTCAGTCCCGACCTGTGGACGATTGAAAGTAGTGGAGGTCTACCTCACCATGACTCCTCCCCTCCTCATCCTGATCAGATGTTGCACTGCCTTTCCCCTTACATTCAGGTTGAGGGGAACAGAGATAGAATAGGTAGCAGAGCCACCTCCACCAGCAGACAGCTTTCGTATCAGAGGGATTCATATCAGGGGGATATCCCATGGATATCTGCAGCCAAACTGAAGGCCACTTATCCCTGCAAATATGGCACAAAGACATTATAGTAGACTGGAGAATCTGCCACTGAGTCAATAGTCATAGACATCTTTTCTAGCTTAGATAAATTCCACAAGCCAAGTCAGGGCAAGATATCTTCCCCTAACAATGACCTATCACGTATACAAAAGATATTATAAATGGTCATACATATGCTAATTTAACATACTGAACCTATTAAAGGAATTAAGTATATAAAATTAGTTCTACTCATTGCCATTATTACAGTCAATAGATATAAGGTCCAAAATGTTGACACATCTATAACTTGATATATTTCTGTATTTATAATTCCATTTAACATTATGAATTTCATTTAAATTAGTATTTAACCACTGCAGATGGCTTCTGTTTGAAAATAATTAACAAAAGTTCTGGCAGTAGACTTAGGAAATCTTATCTCATGTAGAAAGTTCAGATTCCCTATGCAAACTTTTCCACAAAGAGGGGTCTGCTCAGATAAAGATCAATATGAAAATACTCCTTGAAGAATGTATGTTTGTTTCCAGAGACCCAATTCATGTCACATCTCTATCTTCTTCAAAGAACTAAAACTAATTGGCTGTAAAGTTCTTTTTAGAAAATAATATTCTTGCAGTAATCAAATGATAACCATGAGGACATACGCAATACCAGTAGGTATTACAAACAAAACAGGTATAGCCCTGTAGTATTAATATCTGTGAAGCAATATAAAATTAACACTGAAGTAAGCTGGAAAAGCAATAACAACTGTAAACCTATTAAATATGCTTCCCAATTAGGAAGACGAGTTGTACAGATAATTATTATTTTAATGGAGAAGAAATCATAATCATTATTATTTCTTAATGCCTACAGTGTACAAGGGGCTTTATTGAAGATATTTATAGACACAATTCCTATCCAAAAGGTTCACAATCTAAAGGTAGCTATGACGACAACTAAGATGGGGATGTAGATGGACTATTGATGAATATTCAAAAATAAGTTTACCAAGTTGTTATGACCCCTCTGTCTTCCAGAATATGTTCCACAATTTTTACAACCATCCGCTCTTCCCTGATCCCTCTAATTTACTAAAATCTCAGTCTAGGGCAAAGTTCCCCTTAACCAGATCCCATTCCATCATCAACATGGAAAATTGCAGAGGCATGGTCTTCTTGCCAATTGAGTGCCACCTGAATTATTGTTTACCAAGGTACTTAAGGTGGTCTGGTTGTATATTCAGTTTATGTCTACCACTGATAATCTTACTGTGCCACCAAAGCTTTTGGCACCCATATGATTGTGAGCTATGTAGCAGCATTGCTTGGTACACAAAGTCTGGAATTCATTGGTCTTCCATTCCAGTAATGTGTGTAACACAGTTCAAGACAATTGCACCTGTATTATCCCTCAGAGATCCAGCAGGAGGAACCCACCCTCATGCTTCCAGCTGCCCAGCTCTTGCCTCTCTTGGGTGAAGAGACATGTATTAATCCCTTCCATCTGAGGTATTTCCAGGCTGAAGAGTTCCCAACCTACCCAATGATATTCCTAGCAAAAGTCAGGCTGCCTAATGAGTCTGTTTTCCCTTCTCTTCAGAGATGGCACAGTGTAATTTTCACAGTTAAGCTACCACACAGCTATTTCTAAGCAAGCAAATTTTATTCGTAAGGTACAAGAAATAGAAAGACTTATTAAAAACAATAAAAGTACACACACGTGAGATCACCCAAACTCCAGCATGGGTTCTGGTTGATGATTAGCAGTTTTCCTGTGGTCAAAAGTTCATAACTTCAGAAAAACAAGCAACCTCATGATTAAAAGAGTAATTCATTTATCCAGTTTGCTCTTTGAATAGGTCATCAGCAAGACAATGGGTCCACACTCCAGAGTGAAGCTTCAAAGAAGCTTATAACCAGAGGAATTGTATTAGCATGCCCACTCCTTCTAGAGATTTCTTGGGAAGTTCACTTAATTTTAAAAGTTCCTGATTTCAAAAAGCCCTTGAAAGTTCCGAGATTGTATTCATTCTGTCTTCCTCCTAAAGAACTTCCATACAATCCTACAATGGTACACAAGCATTTCAATACAATGGACTCCCAAAATACTTTATAGCATCCTCTAGGTACTATCTAAAATTCTGCCCAGATATTTTACAACTGCCATCTGCTTGATGTCCTATCTAGATAGGTTAATAGTAAGATAGTTGCAATCTGGAGCTGGAGGCTGCTTGATAGTAATGACCAAGGACTTAGTTTCATCCAGATTAATAACCAGACCAATGTGTGCTTCTTCTTGCCTAACAAAATCAGCCATGAGCTGTAACACTTCACCAAATTAACCCAACAAGACAAAGTCACTGGCGTATTCAAGAATTCAAAGTAAAATGGCGTTCAGCTCAATGACACCAACAGGTTGTTCTTCAAGTTTATCCATTGACCAATACAGACTGATACTGAACAACCATGATGACAAAACCAGCCTTGCCAAACTCTCGCGAAGACAGGAAACCATCACAGGTATGTGAAACTCCCTGAATGGGAACAACATTCACTCATCTTCCATATGAAGTTCAAGGTCCTTGAAGCCAACTTCTGTTAACTTCAACTCTACTTACATATATGCAAATACCACCTTTATCCCTCTTCTCCTTATGTTCTACCCAAGCTTCACTCCACAATATTCCCTTTGTCTTTATGATTTTAGGACCTCATCCCACAAACACTAGCCGACATAGTAATTACAACTGGGAATAATCATTAAGACAAGGGGGTTTTTTAGGTAAATTAGGGAAAAAAAAGAATCCAGACAATGGTATTAGTCCATTACTAGATTACTGTGTACATGCAAGCTATCAAGATAGCTTATTTCACAATTTCATCTCAAAGCCACATCAACACTAATTAAAGTCATAAATACTGTAGTTAAGCCTCTCAGACAGTACATCTAACAATCTTTTTAAGGAAAAATGGCAACAGGTGGTGCAGGATTATATTTTGTCTCAATGGCACAATTTGGCAGATGGACAACTCAGATCTGTGTCCTCTAGTCTGTCTAGATCAGCTGTCACATGGATCTCAGATCCACCCTATGAATCTAAATATCCTTCTTCTTTACAATGGGATGTGCTCTGATCATATCTTTACCATTGATGCATCTTGATCTCCTTGTCCTGCCCCACTCTCATGGAAGTAAAGAACAATCAATTCAACATCTGATTATGGACTCCCTTATCGTGGGAAAGATCAGATTGACATCTCCAGATGATGCTGTCATGATAGAGTGGCTACATCATTTATCCAAACCAAATTCATTGTTTGTGCCATCAGAAGCCATATGTTCAATAGCTTCATTAATTATCTGGATGATGACATGGACTGCACCCTCAGCAAGTTTGCAGATGACAGTCAACTGGGAGGAGTGATAGATATGCTGGAGGGTAGGAAAAGGGTATAGAGGGCCCTAGACAAATTAGAGGATTAGGCCAAAATAAATCTGATGAGGTTTAACAAGGACACGTGCAGAGTCCTGCTCTTAGGACGGAAGAATCCCATGCACTGCTACATACTAGGGACCGAATGGCTAGCCTGCAGTTCTATAGAAAAGGACCTAGGAGTTACCATGGATGAGAACCTGGATATAAGTCAACAGTGTGCCCTTGTTGCCAAGAAGGCTAATGGCATTTGGGGTTGTATAAGTAGAGACATTGCTAGCAGATCGAGGACGTGATCATTCCCCTCTATTCAGCATTGGTGAGGCCTCATCTGGAGTACTCTGTCCAGTTTTGGGCCCCACATTACAAAAAAGATGTGGAAAAAATTGGAAAGAATCCAGAAGAAGACAACAAAAATGATTAGGGGGCTGGAGCACATGATTTATGAGGAGATACTGAAGGAATTGGGATTGTTTAGTCTGCAGAAGAGAAGAATGAGGGGGGATTTGATAGCTGCTTTCAAGTACCTGAAAGGGTGTTCCAAAGAGGATCGATCTAGACTGTTCTCAGTGGTACCAAATGACAGAACGAGGATGGTGGTGAAGCACCAGAAGGGTTACCTAGGGAGATGGTGGAATCTCCTTTCTTAGAGGTTTTTAAAGTCAGGCCTTGACGAATCCCTGGCTGGGATGATTTAGCTGGGGATTGGCCCTGCTGTGAGCAGGAGATTGGACTAGATGACCTTCTGAGGTCCCTTCCAGCCCTGATATTCTATGATATGCTAGGAGACTAGACAAAAACAGTAGAATCATCAATAATGATGCAGAAAAAGGCAGAAGTGATCACAAAAATTTCTGTGCTTTATTTAAGAAAAAATGATTATAACATTCTTTTCATTCCATTAATCATCTCAGGAGGATGTTAAACAATGTCTAATGAAGACAGACATTTTTAAATCAATGGACCAAATAACTTGCATCAAAGTGTTTTAAAAGATCCAGATGAGGAACTTGCTGGACTATTAATTTTGATTATCAATAAGACACAGAATGTTGGGGAAGGTCCAGAAGACTGGAATAAAGCTAATATTGTGCTAATATTTTTACAGGGCACATGGGATGACCTGGGCAACTATAGGCCTGTCAGTCTGACAACAATCACAGGTAAAATAATGGAGCAGTTGATATAAGATTTGATTAGCATAGAATTAAAGGGCAAGGGAAAATAAATTCCATCAAAGTCACTTGATTTTTTTTTCATGAGATTATGTTTGATTGATAAAGGTAATAGTGTTGATGTAATATACTTAGACTTCGCTAAGGTGTTTGACTTGGTACCATATGACATTAAGATTAAAAAACTAGAAAACATACAAAATTAACATGACACACACTAAATGGGTTAAAAGATATCTAACCGATAGGCCTCAAAATATCATTGTAATTAGGAAATCATTATTGAACATGTGTGTTTCTAGTGGGAGTCCCACAGATATCAGTTCTTAATCCTACACTATTAACATTCTATGAATGGCCTGAAAGAACCATAAAATCATAACAAATAATGTTTGAAAATGACACAAAAATTGGGGAAGCGGTAAATAATGAAGCAGACAGTTCACTAATACAGAGCAGTCTGAATCACTTGGCAAACTGGGCAAAAGCAAACAATACGCATTTTAATATAACTAAATATTAATGTATATATTCAGGAACAAAGAATGTAAGCCATTCTAAGAGGATGGGTGACTCTATCCTGGGAAGCACTGACTTATAGGGATTTATGGGGGTCATGTTGGGTAATTATCTGACAATAAACTCCCAGTGCAATGCTGTAGCAAAATGAACTAATGTGATCCTTGGATGCATAAACAGGGGATCTTCAGTAGTAGTAGTTAGGTCAGTTTACCTTTAAATTTGGCACGGGTATAACCTCTGCTTAAACACTGTGTCCAGTTTTGCTGTCCACACTTCAAGAAGGCGAGAGTTCAGAAAAGAGCCACAAGAATGATTAAAGGATTAGAAAACATGTTCAAGGGGTTTAGTTTAACAAAGACAAAGTTTAACAATAAGAAGGTTAAGGGATGACAAGCCGGGAGAGTTTCTCATCAATCAAACAGAGAAATATATAATACAATCCAATGGCTGTAATGTGGTGGTAGACATATTCAGACTGGAAATGTGTACATTTTTAATAGTGAAAACAGTTATACATTGGAATAACTCAACACATAATTCTTGATCACTGAAAATTTTTAAATCAAGATTAGATTTTTTTCCCAAAAAAATAATAATTCCAGGAATTATTTTGGGGCAGTTCTATGACATGTGTTATACTGGAAGTCAGACTAGATGATTATTAAGGTCCCACCAGGCCTTGGAATCTATGATTCTATAAACAGGTTGGGCCACTTACTCAGCTAGTGCAAATGAATGTAGTTACGGTCAAGTTACTGGAGCTACACTAATTTACACCTGCTGGGGATCCGATCCCATATTCTATAGCAGGGGTAGGCAACCTATGGCACGGGTCCCAAAGGCAGCACGCGAGCTGATTTTCAGTGGCACTCACACTAGGTCCTGGCCACTGGTCTGGGGGGCTCTGCAGTTTAATTTAATTTTAAATGAGCTTCTTAAACATTTTTTAAGATCTTATTTACTTTACATACAACAATAGTTTAGTTATATATTAAAGTCTTACAGAAAAAGACCATTTAAAAATGTTAAAATGTATTACTGGCACACAAAACCTTAAATTAGAGTGAAGAAATGAAAACTCGGCACACCACATCTGAAAAGTTGCTAATCTCTGTTCTATAGTTTCAGAATCAGACCCTTCTATTATATGCCATTCATAGCATGGACGTATGATCTGTTTCATGCTGATCTGCCACTATATAGTACTGTGTACATCTACAGAGCCAGATGAGGTACATATGAAATAATATAACGTAGATTTCTTAAAATCTACAACTGTTGCAATATTTATCTTTGAAGTCTGTCTTCTCATTTTTCTTTATTTTAGAGGTTTGGTTTTGTTTAAAGCTACTGCCATCCACAGCAACACCTTCTGTGCAAAGCAGCTAATTCAACTACCAAATAACTGATACAGTCATTAATATTCTCCTCTTTTGCATATAAATCTTCTCCCAGTGAATAATCACTTTGAAAACTGGCTCATAAAGACCCACAGTTTGGGTGAATCAGTCCAGTCAGTAATCTCTCTCTCTCTTCTCATAGGGAAAAGTTCTATGTACTAATCCTCATTTTCACCTTATGTGTTTAGGATCAAATTGTACATTAGATACTGCAGTTAGAATAAATTATTATAGCCACACTGTCAACTTGTTCGAGTGTCTTAAATAGATTATGCAAGTAAACCTAAATACTGAGTGATGAGGATTGTTTTAATAAAGGCATCAGGAAAATTTGTAAAAGTCTGTCTTTGATAAGTGGGACATAAATACATGAAATTAGTAGGGAATTTGCTCTGAAGCTGCAAACACCATGCTAATTCCTTACAAGTCAAAATAAATGAAAGGACACTAGCATCCAAAAGGACTAAGCAACGTGCTTCTTGAGATATGTTCCAGAAAGGGCACGGCGGGGAGGGGGGTCTGCTAACTTTTTCACAATATTTTGAGGCTTAAAAAATTAAAAAAAAAAAAAAAAAGGAAAAGAAAGAAAAAGCATGTTATTCTTGATTTAGTCTGAAAATAGAACTACTTTGTTCTCATCAGACCATATAGGTAGCATGTTGAGTTTGAGTTGAAGAGGCAGTGATTTTTATATCTATCTAAATAAAGCTTCATGCCCAGAAAAATCCTCCTTACTTTTTTTGTCCTTACTTTTTTTTACATGAAGTGTGCATATATATATACACACACACACATACACACTCTCTTCATGTAAAAAAGTAAGAAGGACTTGAAGGACTTTTCTGGGCATGGAACTTTATTTAGAT